>CM044004.1:12500-372500 GCA_024085815.1 Flaveria linearis | reverse complement strand
ATGATAGTACTGAGTAGCATATGGGCAGCACCGGGAGTTTCTAGGGTCCCGTCGAGTCACAAGATTGCAGCTGCTTTGGGTAGAAGAGGGGGGTGGCTTATAAGTAATCATCATCATCATCAGCAGCAGCAGGCGTTTGTTCGGAGAAAACAGAAGCCCCTCCACCTAACAAAGTGCTGTTCCGCCGTTGATGATTATCAGGTGCTGAGCGCCATCAACACTTCATACAACGACATACTCATCCTCGAAACCGCCGACTCACGGATGCTCCTCCTTGACTCTACTCGTATATATATATGCACTCTCTGCTCAACCTCATTACTATATCTTTTTGCCCCATCCTATTCCTATTCCTATTCCTGCCTACTAATACTTATCATCCTCCTGCTGCTGCAGACAACATTCACAGCATTTTCATCAAAGGCCAAGCATGGACCGGTTCCTATTGGGTAATATATATCATTTTGATTCCATTCCACATTCATACTTACACGACTCAGGAATATGACAATTGCCTCTTTAATTGGATGGTTTATTCTGGCTACTCCACAATTGGATGCAACTACATTTGCCATCTACTGCATTACATACCTAGAACCGCCAATACCAACCCATACATAACAATAACTAACCACTTTTCATTTTAATTCTACACACCTTCACCTTGTTTCATTATATCTTTATTCACCACCTAAACACACCACTCCAAAAGATCTCAACTCAAGGACATATACTACTTTTCTTCAACTAACCACTTCTACCAACACTTTAATAAATGAATAATATTTATGATTACATTTGATGTATTGCTTGTTTGGCAAATCTGAACAAAATCCTTTTGACCATTTTCAAACTTCCACATTTCACCTGAATCCATCCATATTGACCTCTTACCCAACTCACAGCCTTCTACCTTGCTTGTCAATACTCAATATGAATTTAATTCATATGTGGATTTGCCTTACTACTTTTGCTTATTCTTACTTGGATTCCTTTCTTTAGCATTCACTTAAACTAATTGTTTTAGTGTACAAAATTTTACTAGCTTCACATGAATGTGTTCTGATTCAGATGTCCATGATTGTATCCTATCTTGGCTTTACCCATTAACGTTTTCTCTCCTATCTATGTTGAAGAACCAGAATCCTTTCAGTAAACTACGCAATGGGAGAAAAAACTTCCCTTGAAGCAGAGACTTTTTTTTTCTACTCCGTTGATGATTCCTAAATTTATATCTTAAATCATGTTTTATTTACAATATCATAATCTACTAGTATCTTCACAGTTGTAATAATCACATCCTGCAAGAGTGGGTTTCATGATAAAGTGATAGAGTATTTGGTTCCACCATGCTTAATGTTCTAAAATTGAGGTGATTTTCTATTATTGGATATCCATTTTCACATTCCTCTCTTCTTTAAGTTTTATTTGACTCTGCCCATCCTTGCTTGTAGAGTGTGAAACTACATGGATTACTGTGCTATCGTTGCATCTTTCTGTGCTGTAAATGTCAAAAATAAAAATATATTTTATCATCCTCATTGTGTGCTATTCCACCATTAATATCATTTTTACTGAACCGTACTGAACCGTTACTGCACCGCCGGACGCCGGTCAGCTATCACCGCCCTTTCAGCCAGCGCCGCCGCCGCTAGAGTGCGATTTCTGGAATAATCATCTACTGGATGTGTGAATTTGTGAATACGTTCGTGAAAAGCGGTTATCTGTAGGGATTATTGTTTGCTTTTCTTGCTTAGAGAATAACTTCTCTTCTGTTGCTTATCTCTCTTCATCTTCTTCTTTCTTCGTTCAACAATTGCTTCACTTTGTTGATTAATAGGGTTTTTTCGTTGATTTCTTGCTGTATTTGGTTGTTTATCCTTGTTTCTTCATCTGGGTCGAACTCAGATTTCTTGATTTTGTGAAAAAAAATTGATTTTGCTTATTGGGGTTTCTTGTTTCTGCTTATCTGAAGTGAATTTGATTCGATTTTGTTCGCCGGAGGAGAAATTTCGATATCCTCCGAAGGGGTTTGTTTTGGGTCGGCGTTGAATCTTCAATTTGGGGGAAATATTTGCGGTTATCGGTCTGTGCAGAAGTGGAACAATTTAGGGTTCTTAAGAAATCAATGCTCTGTTGGGTTCATATTTGGGATCTGTAAGCATATTTTGTGGATTTTGATTTCAAACTGATATTCTGCTCAACGGCTCTCTCCCCTTTAACGGCTCTCTCCCCCTCTGCTTTCTGCTCCCTCTCACTACCTCCGGTCACCACCACACCGCCTTCCCACCCCCCACCCCCGCAGTCACACCCCATCCTCGCAGCCACCACTGCTGCCTTCACCGTCACCCCATCACCGGCCACATCACCCCATCACCGTCACCCACCGCAGCATAATCGAAGAACCCTAAATTGGGTGTACATTCGGTGAGATCGTTCTATCTCAGGTTTGCATATCTGTTTTTACTCGCCTTTAATTATATGTTTTAGTTTATATCTTTTAGTTTAGATTGTTTGGCTGGGTTAGGGGTACCAGTTTCCTGGTTTTAAATAGGGTGAGGCATCCCCTATTCTTGGCCTATTACTTCTTTCGTGTGATTTGATTTATTTCTGTTTCTGGATTTGTGCATGTGTCCCTCGTGTGTCGGATTGCTTTTGATTGTGCTTTACTTGTGCTACGATTCTTTGTTAAGGTGTTGTCCGTGATTTTTGGTTGTATTAGTGGACTCTGTCTGGTATAATAGATAGCAAGAGCCTTTATGCTGCCCCGAGATCATGTTCGGTGACTAGAGGTGCGACTTCAGGGAAAAAGGATTATAGTTTACGAGTGGTATCGTGGAATGTAGGAACCCTAACTAGTAAGTTACTAGAGTTAATTGATGTGCTGAAGAAACGTAGGGTCCAGATAGTGTGTCTTCAGGAGACTAGATGGCAGGGTGGGAGAGCAAAAGAGTGCAATAGTTATAAACTATGGTATTCAGGGTCAGATGGAACAAAAAATGGTGTAGGTTTTCTAGTTGCGAAGGAACATCAAGATAATGTAGTGGAGGTGAGAAGATATGATGATAGAATTATGCTATTAAGAATAGTAATAGGGGATGAAGTAGTGGCAGTAGTTAGTGCGTATGCATCACATGTTGGACTAGGGGAAACAGAAAGAAGGAAGTTCCGGGAGAGTTTAGATCACGTTATGGGTGACATACCTAGAGAAGAAAAAATATGTATAGGAGGAGATTTTAATGGGCATATCGGTAAGGACAATGAGCACTTCCAGTTGGTGCATGGAGGCTTCGGGTATGGTCTTAGAATGACGGTGATAAGGAGCTTCTTGACTTTGCAGTAGCGCATGACTTAGGCATCATAAATTCGTTTTTTAAGAAAAGAGACTCGCATCTAATCACGTTTAGCGGCGGCGGGAGACACACGCAAATAGACTATTTATTGATGAGGAGAGAAGATCGTAGCTCGTGGAAGGACTGTAAGGCAATCCCGGGAGAGACAGTTGTAACGCAACATCATATGTTGGTGGCGGATATACGCGTGAAGAGACCAAGTGTACAACAAAACAAGAGAGCTAGACCTACGATCAGATGGGGCCAGCTCAAAGATGAAAAGATTTCCATTTTAGAGATAAGGTCATACCAATGAACCAGATTGGGCCACAGGAAGACACAAACCAAAAGTGGGAGGCTATGGCAACTAAACTCATCCAAGCAGCTAAAGAAACTCTTGGAGTTACAACAAAAAGGACAGTCGGCCATAAGGAATCCTGGTGGTGGAATGAAAATGTAAAGGAGAAAATAAGAATTAAACAACAAAGTTTTAGAGAGCTTATACGCTGTAACAATGAGGAAGAACGCTCAGAGCTAAAAGATAAATACAAGGAGGCTAAGCGAGAGGCGAAAAAATCGGTGTCAGAGGCAAAGAACACGGCGTATGAGAAGATGTATAAACGATTAGAGACGAAAGAAGGAGAGCATGACATGTATAAGATAGCCAAGGCAAGAGAAAATAGAAGACAGGACCTGAGAATGGTAAAGTTTATAAAGGCTGCGGATGGAAAGGTTTTGGTGAAGGAGAAAGACATCAAGGTGAGATGGAAAACGTACTTCGATAACCTTTTCAACATAAGGAACACAAATCAACAAACTAAGATAGATAAAACAACCCAAACAACGCAACGAAACAAATGCTATTGTAGAAGCATCACAGTCGACGAAGTTACGAGACCTATGAAGAAAATGGGAAGGGCTAAAGTGGTGGGGCCAGACAACATATCGATTGAAGTGTGGAAATACCTGGGAGATGAGGGTCTCCAATGGCTAACAGATTTATTCAACACTATCTTTAAGACAGGGAAGATGCCAGACCAGTGGAGAACCAATGTCATAGTCCCCATATATAAGAAAAAAGGAGATGTCAAATGTTGCGAAAACTACAGGGGAATAAAGCTATTGAGTCATACGATGAAATTATGGGAAAGAGTTATTGACACGAGAATTAGACGGGAAACTCAGATAGCGATAAACCAATTTGGATTTATGCCAGGACGCTCTACAACAGAAGCCATACACGTCATAAGGAGGATAATGGAGAAATATAGAGAAAAGAAAAGGGACCTCCGTATGGTATTCATCGACCTAGAAAAGGCCTATGACAGTGTTCCGCGTCAACTCATTTGGGAAAGTCTACAACTTAGAAGGGTACCAGAGAGGTATATCAAAATAATCAAGGATATATATGACGGGGCAAAAACGTGTGTGCGAGCACCAGTCAGAGACACAGACCCCTTCCCCGTGGAAGTGGGAGTCCACCAAGGATCGGCACTGAGCCCATTTCTCTTCACAGTAGTGTTGGATGAGATGACCAAGTCTATACAACAGTCAGTTCCGTGGTGCATGCTCTTTGCGGATGATATTGTCCTAATATCAGAATCCAAAATGGTGCTTAACGACAGGCTAGAACAGTGGAGACGAGCACTAGAGAGCAGAGGCTTAAGGATAAGTCGCTATAAGACGGAATACATGCATTGTAACTTTAGTGGTGAGGCTGAAGAGGACACCCAAATCAGTATCCATGGTATGGCAGTCCCACGAACGTCTAGGTTCAAATACCTGGGCTCGTACCTACAGGAGGACGTAGAGGTGCACAAACCGGTTTTTTTTTGAACCCGGGTCGGGTCGGACCCGGTTCGGGTTCGGTCAACGTTTTGGAAACCGGTTTTTGACCAAGAACCGGTTCGGGTCGGAACCGGTTTTCAACCCTATAAAACCCAACCCGGTTGGAACCGGTCCGGGTTGGAACCGAACCGGGCCGGGTCCAAAAACCGGTTTGAAAAACCCGGTTTTTTTTTTTTTTTTTTTTTTTTACCTTCTAATTAAATTATATACAAATTAATTACAAATTTTGATTAATTAAAAATTATTAGAGTAGATTAATTATATACGATTGGACGCGTTTTTATTTTCATTTTGTAAACAATTAATACGAGTTTTATACAAACAATTATATACGATTGATTGTACGCGTTTTATTTTCTTTTTTATTTTATATACGATTGTCTCAAAGTTTTTATTTTCATTTTAATAAGTAAACAATTAAACCAAAGAAAACAAAATATATATTACGAAAAATAAACAATAAAAATTACATTAAAATTAAACCAAAGAAAACAAAATATACATATTACGAATACAAGTTTGTCTAATCTAATCGTCTTCGTCGGTTTGTGTGCCAATGCGTTGAGACAAATCATAAGCGAGTTCTTCGTCGGATAGCGGTGAGGATCGTCCGGTTTGTACCTCGTGCTCGTGTATTTCTTCTTCAATCGGTGTTTCTTCTTCAAGGTTTGATATGTGTTGTCTTCGTTCGGCGGCATCTAAGTGGTCCTTTAAACAAATACACATCTCTAGCGATGTTGGAGTTAATCTTGTTCTTCTAATCGATAAAACCCTGCCACTAACAGAAAATGCAGACTCCGAAGCTACCGTGGAAGCTTGGACGGTTAGTAAATCACGTGCCATGGCGGATAGGACCGGAAATTGTGATTCCTTTCCTTTCCACCATGTCAGAATATCAAATTTCAAAAATTCATCGGGAGACATAGTGGCTAAAAAATCGGTTCCCATATATCTCCCGAGTTCGCTACTTGGGGTGTTACCCCTTTGACGTTTACTGTTTTCATTTCTCAAAGTGTTGTATAAACTAATCATCGGGTCTCTACTTGAGCTCGACGAACTCGATTCCACGTTCGATTGTCGGTGGATGTTTGATGTTGCACCATATTTTTCAACATAAACATTAAACAATTTTTTAAAAGTTTCATTAAATATTTGTTTTGTATTAACATTAAAAAATGGATCATAATCATGTAAATCTAAATCATAAGTTATCTCATCTATTAAAGTTTCTACCCCCGAAACATTTAAACACGGGTCGAGTGCGGCGGAACACGTAAAAACCGGGGGTAGTTCAATGAAATATTTTTTAAATTTTTCTTTCATCGGCGCTACCATTGCCGAAAACATTTCGTTTCTTTCTTCATATTCACTTAATTTATGGGTCATTAAATAAATTTGATGAAGCGTTAGACAACTTGTCGGATAATAAACCCCCGACAATTTTGTAGTTGCGTTTTTAAAAAGCTCTAAAAATTGAGTTATTTCTTGAATATATTCCCAACCCTCTAACGGAAACGGAACAACCCGACCCCGCATCGCAAGACCATCGTGGAAAACATGAAGCGTTTCTTTTTGACGTAAAGCACTATTAAACATTTTCCAAGTCGAATTCCATCTAGTCGGGACATCCCAATTTGGTCCTAAACAAATGGAATTCGTATCGTGACACATTTTTCTATAATTAACATACCTTTTTCTACTAGTTTTAAAAACGTCACGTAACATGTTTTTGAAAGACGTTTTAAAATCTTCCACTTCAGGAACGCCAAGACCATCTTGCACAACTAAATTAATAATATGTGCAACACATCGTGAATGAAAAAATACGCCGTCACAAACCGGTTTATATTTTATTTTCAATTTTTCGACGGCGGATGTGTTGTTCGAGGCGTTATCAAATGACATTGAAAAAATTTTGTTTTCTAATTTATACGTTTTGATTACATAGTCTAAAATTTGAAAAAGATTTTCACCGGTATGCGGATATCCAAATAATTCAAACGCAATCGTACGTTTCATCATTTGCCACGAACTTGGATCTATCCAATGGGCCGTGACGCAAAGGTACGATTCCGGTAAACCGTGTGGGGCGGACCAAACGTCGGTAGTTAAGTTCACACCGGTTTGTAAATTTTCAAATAAAAGCTTTAAATCATTTTTTGCTTGTTTCCAAAGATTTAAACAATCACGTCTAAGAGTGGTGCGACTTACGTGAGTGTAGCGTGGTTGAAGAGTTTCTTGAATCAATTTTGTTAACCGAGGGTTGTCGAAGTGATCGAACGGCAATCCTTCTTGAATTACAAACTTTGCCATTCTATCTCGAACCATATCTACGTTGAAGTTCCATAAACCACCATCGTTTCCGATTGATGTTTGCCCTTGACTCGGTGTACTTTTCAAAGACTTGCACCATTTGGTCATATGATTTTTCAAAGTCGAGTTTGAATCCGACTTGAAAAACGAACCACAAGCCTTGCATCGAGCTTTTTGTTGACCATTCGACATTTCGCATAAGTCGAAATTACACCAAATCTCTTGGTTTCTCGTTGTTGAAAGAATTCTAACAACGGTAGCGGCACTTGAGGATCCACCGGTTGGAACCGAAGATTCAGAAGCCATAATTCAATAGATTGAGAGAATAGAAAGTTGAGAGTGAGGAGCGTTTTTGCGTTTTTAAGCACGTTTTCGAGCGTTTTTGAAGTTTTGAGTGTTGTGACTAAACCATTACACCCACTACCTATTTATACTATCATATAAGGGCAAAATGGTCCAAAAAATGTTGAAAAAACGGTCCCAAACGGCTATATAACGGCTATAGAGCCGTTTTAAAACGGTCAAAAAAAAAAAACGGGCAAAACCGGTTTGGAACCGGGTTTTCTGAACCGGTTTTCAAACCGGGTTGAGTTGGAACCGGTTTGGAACCGGTTTGGGCCCAAAAACGCAGAACCGGTCCGGAACCGGTGGTTTTTTCCGGGTTTGAACCGGTTTGGGTGTTTTCCGGGTTGGAACCGGTTTCGGGTCGGGTCGGGTTGGCGGGTCGGGTTGTGAAACCGGTTTTTATGTGCACCACTAGGAGGACGGAGAGATACACAACGATGTAGCTCACCGTGTTCAAGCAGGATGGTGCAAGTGGAGAGCAGCATTAGGGATTTTATGTGATAAGAGGTTTCCAGCAAAACTAAAAGGAAAACTATACAGAGTGGCAGTTATGTTATACGGAACCGACTGCTGGGCCATAAAGAAATCGCACGAGAAACAAATAGAGGTAGCGGAAATGCGAATGCTGAGGTGGATGTGTGGACACACAAGACTGGATCGGATAAGAAACGAAGTGTTTCGACAGAAGTTAGAGGTGGCTTGTATCGCAGATAAAATACGAGAGGGAAGACTAAGATGGTTTGGGCATGTGAAGAGGAGACCAATGGCAGCACCCGTTAGAGTAGTAGAGAACATCATCTTAGAGGGTAGGAGGTGTAGAGGAAGACCTAGGTTGACCTGGGACGAGTTAATTAGGCGAGATATGGTACACTTGCACCTCCCTGGACCATGGCGCAGCGGTAAAAGCTGTTCCTAAGGGACCGAAGGTCTCAGGTTCGATCCGTGGAAACGGCCTCCCACAAAAATGTGGGGGAAAGACCGCGTACATCTTCCCTTAAATGGGACGGACCCTCCCTGGACCCTGCGAAAACGCGGGAGCTCTTTGCAGCACCAGGTACGCCCTTTTATGGTACACTTGCACCTCTCTGAGCACATGATCGAGGATAGGAGTGAGTGGAGGCGTAGGATCAAAATTAATGACTTTTAGTAGGATCTGTAGGTAGGTAGGGTAAATGTAGACTTGATGCGGGGCCTTAGGTGTACCGTGTACGCAGCCCGCATCTGCCCTTTATAGGTAAAACTCGCCACTTCTCTGATGTTTGCATTATCATTTTCTTAATCTTTAGGTGATTTTAACTGTATGCTGTGTGCTATATGATATATTATATGCTGCCTTGCTATCGTTATTGCTTTTGTTTGCATTATCATTTTCTTAATCCTTAGGTGATTTTAAACTGTATGCTGTGTGCTGTGTGCTGTATGATTTATTATTTGCTGCCTTGCTATCGTTATTGCTTTTGTTATCGAGTTGGGGGTCTCTTTGGAAGCGGTCTCTCTACCTACCAAGATAGAGGAAAGACTCGCCACTACCTACCCCCACACCCTGCTCTTGAGTGGGAAATATTGGGTTTGTTTGTTTGTTTGTTTGTTTGTTTATTGTGTGCTATTCCACAAAGTTTACAGGATGAATTTGCCGGCTTACCAACTATAATTCCAGAAGGTCCAATTGCAATTTTTGGCTTGGTAAAATATATTTCTCTTGAGCTATGTGTGCGAATAATCTACTATTTGTTGAGCTAGTTGAAATATGTCTGAATTCAGGGTGGAGGAACAGCTGCACATTTGATGCTTGATCTGTGGCCTTCACTGCAGCTTCATGGATGGGAGATTGATGAAATTGTAATGAATCCCAAAAAGAATATTTGTGTTTGTCTATTAATAGAACTGTTATATTGAATATAGTTTTTCTGATATACTCAGTTGATTGATAAAGCAAGAGAACACCTTGGGCTGTCTGATCTTGAGAAGCATACCGAAGGTGGTGGGGTTCTTAATGTCCATATTGGTGATGCCCTTTCTGCATCAAGTTCTATTTCTGGAGGATATGCTGGTAACCTCATTATTATCAGTCAATGAAATATCATATGCCTGTTTTGTTTCTCTTTCCCAAATAATATATATTTTTCTATTTTGTTGTTTAATTTGATATTTTTACAGGTATTGTTATTGACTTGTTTTCTGGTGGAGAAGTTTTGGCCCAGTTGCAAGAGGTATTCACACACACATACTGACACTTACATAGGCAATGGATGGGCTTGAATGCTACCTCATAAGTGAGTCGATTTGTTGAATTGATTTATCTTTCTGTTATGGACAGGTAGAAACCTGGTTAGAACTTCATGATAAGTTGATGCCAAATGGTCGGCTGATGGTGAATTGTGGTGGTGTTACATGTAGTGATGGAACCTGGGAGAAAAACGCCACACTGAAAACTTTGTGCCAAGCATTTCCCGGGCAAGTGGGTATCCATCTTCATTTGTTATTGTTGCAAAAAACAATGCTGCTTAAAAGCCTGCTGCTATAACTAGTATACACATGAAGAAAGAATATGTATCTTTGTTCCTTCCCACAAACAAGTGATGATTTCATTTTTCGATTTGGCAGGTAAATTGGAAAAAGATGCCAAAAAGTGAGGGTGAAAATTATCTTGCTCTCACAGGACCTTTGCCAGACTTGACTCTGTGGGCTGCTGCTCTCCCTGATCGATTGGGCTCAAGTGTTGTGCAATGGGCCTGTTGTTTCCCTTGAAGTGAATTCAATTGATGTTAATGCCAATGCTAATGTGTGATGTTACGCCAATTTTGATGGCTCATGTTGTGATGCCAGGTAAGGTACATTTAATTTCATGGGTTGGTAATTGTTGAGATTGTCTCAAACACATGAAGACAAACAGTATATATTTTAGAGATTGTCTCAAACACATGAAAAAGACAAACAATATATATTTTACACTTACTCGTATTGATAATATTTATTTGTTTTGTAGTCGCTCAACTTTTCACATGTTTCTGTTGAGATTGGAGTTTTCACTCAAGCATTGGCATTGGCATCAGATGCATTTCACACACCTCTTCATACGCAACAAATCCAGAACCAATGGTTTTTAAAATAATTACTTTCACATTCAACACCCCAAAACATACACAACCAATGGATTTTAATATATGCCACGCTGATAAGATTAAGGCAAACCACAATAAAAAGCTACCCTCACTACTACCAGATCAACACCTATCTTAACGTTTGCCCTTGCATCTGTCTCATACCCAATAGCTACTCAAATTGTCTCTTCGTGATCTTAGGGGTTGTTTGGTTGGCAGGGGGAATTAGAATTTAAATTTCATTCCTTGATTTGTTTGGTTGGCCAAGAGATAAACTGGAATCGGAAATAATCCTACCAAATCATTCACTTAATGGAGTTTAAAATCCTTCCATAATATAAAGAAAATCTCAGGAATGTTGTTATTCTCTAAACTAGCCCCAGCATGCTCACGATAAACATGTATTGGCTTGTGTTCACAATCAGGTTTGACTAGTAGACCACCATTGACCATTGCCCAAAAAACACCATAAACAACCGAAGTTTCTGGTTAATATTAATTCCATTAAGAAATGGACCAACCAAACATATTTTAAATTTTTAGGTAGCGTTCGTTTCAAAAAATGGAATGGAATTTGAATTGGAAATGGAATTGGAAATGGATTTTGAATTGGAATTTAAAAAATCCTACTTAAATCTCATAATGTGTTCGGTTGTTATAATTATGAATGGAATTGGAATTTAGAATTATAAAATGACATAATTACCCTTTTAATCAAGCAAGTCTACATATAATTTCCAATATTGGCTCAAAATACAAAAATAAATGGTGATAACCCCGACCCCAATCCCACCCATCATACTAGACCTTCCACCCCACCACACCCCCACCCCCACCCCCACCACCCCACCCCCACCACCCCACCCCCCACCCCCCCCCCCCCCCCCCCACCCCCACCTCTCAATTTTCTATAATTTTCTTTCAAATAAATACATGTCATCACTACTCCTACCCCACCCCTCAAAAAAGTTTTAAACATAACTACAAAATTTAAACATACGACATAAACATGTAGTTCAAATCAAGATACGACCATAAGTAGTTCAACATACGACCATAAGTAGTTCAACATACGACTAAAAGTTTAAACATAACTACAAATTCTTAAACCAACTTTTTCTTAGCCAAACTTAACTTGACAACAAAAACCTGATCCAAGCCTCCTTTTCCTCTTCACCTAAGCTCCAAAAGGTCATCACCCTAATCTGGTCATCTTTAATCTTTTCAATTGCTTGAAACTTTTCCAATTGAGATAAAGATATCATTTTTGATAACTCTTCGGGCATCATTAAAGTTTTCTTTTTTATGTCAAGTTCAAACTTTATATCTTCACTTAGTTCAGCTGAAGTTTCCTTAAGGCGGTCGGCAAATAAAACAACTGCATCACTAAAACTCCGAACCAAAGGATCCACTTGCCTCACACGTTTCCTCTTCTTTCCACGTACACCTGAAGTTTCTTCAAGTTGAAAACTTGAATCTGTACCAACGCTGTGGCTAATTTCATCAAATTCCTCATTTACTCGGTGCTCTTCTTCTGTCACGTTCACCTCTTCTTCCATCTCAACCACGGTTTTGGCTTTGTTACCCTGAGCTCGGTCTTTACCAAATATAACACACATATCTTCATAGTGAGGAAGCTTTTTTGCTTTCCATTTGCCTGCATGTCGATTCTTCTGTTTCACATGATAAGAAATATATCAAAATTTATATTAGAAAGCAATCAAAATAGGCTTAGGCCACTCAATTTAGATATGACCCATTTAAAATTATACTAATGCACCCCTTTTATTACTTATCCCAACAAAATTATACCTAGCAATGGTTAAACAGGCTTTATGAACTAAAACAGAATTATACATAATCATAATACAATTCAGATGCTAGTGCATACCTCAATGCATGATTCCCATACTCCAGTATCAGCAGTGACACTATTTGTTTCTTTATCGTACCCAAATCCGCTAGCTTTTAGCATATCAGAAACAGTTGACTAGTCTTTTTTCATTGTTTTGATCCTTGACTCAATATGGGGTTTACCCAAAATGCCCGAGTCCGGAAGTGATTCTTTTAAGGACGCCCCAAAATACCCAAAATGCCCGAGTATATAACTATATAAGAACTAACACGCACAGAACAGAAGCAAAAATCTGTTGATACGATATCACACACATCAGATGCAGTTTAACATCGATCGGTTATGAAAAAACAGATTACAAACATACCTTGCCGGATCGATCGGTAGTCATACCTTAACAACTTGCTTATTGACAAGAATCAACGAGTTAAAGTCGGTAGTCATACCTTAACACCGATTTGCAATCAACGAGTTAAAGTCGGAGATGAAGCTGAGAAGGTGTTGTACGCCGACGATTCTCGCTCAGATCTACGCCGGAGATGAGGTGTTGTGCGCCGGTGTTGTGTGCTGAACGAAGCAGAAAAGTAACAAGCACTCAACAATCGACCTAAACCTAGGGCTCAAATCGACAACACCTCAACCGTCAATCGCATTCACGACCATGATCGTTACAATCAAACCAGTTCCAATCAAATTCAACGCGCAATGAAGAGATCGTTTGTGAAATTCAACTTTGCGATTGATGATGGAGTAAATGGGAGCATTTTCGAAGCAATTGAAAGCATGGGGAATAAGGAGGACCAGAGGAGATCTATGAATGCCATCTGCGCTTCTCTAGGGTTTTTATTTCACAATAAGGTTATTATGGTAATTTGCCATGAATTCCTGAAGTTTTTAAAACAATCCTCCCAAGTTTGGAAGGATTTCAAATCCTCTAATTTGAAGGATTTGAAAGGATTTAAATTCAATTCCAATCCTTCTTTTGACGAAACGAACAACATAAGGAATGGAATCTACATTCCAATTCCATCAGAATTCCATTCCATTCCATGAAACGAACGCACCCTTAAAGGATTCATATAAATCACGATTCAATATCTAGTTTCAGTTTCTATGAACCAAATGCCCCTTTATTCTTCACCTCCATTGTATTTCATCAGAAGTTTCTGGTTATTAGAATTTTTGTTGTCTCTGCATATATCTCTCTTTTAACTTTCCTTGTAATGTTCATGGGAAATCAAGTGTTAGGATAAACATAAATGACTGGTAAGACAAAAGGCAATGCATTTACTACCAAAATTAGTGTTTGGTATTTATTACCGAAAGGTCCTATCGATGGGTGGACACAGCTATTGATGAAGAAAAGGTTGCACTTCTGAGAAAGTCTTGCTACCAATAATGGAATTCGCTACCAAAGATGGCATTGGCATCGACAAAAGTAGCATTGGCATTAGATGCGTTTAAGGCCACCTCACATACACATCAAATCCAGAACAAACAGATTTTATAATAATTACCTACTACAATTTATGAACCTTTTAGCACCTAAAAACATACATAACCTACATGATTTAAAATACGTGGCAAATTAAATTGCTTAAAAGAATTGTCTTATTTGATGTAACAATGGTTGCTACTAATGAAGATTAAGAGGGCCTTACCATTAATGATGATACCTTTAAGGCCATTCCTAAGTAACTAATCACTTAGAATCCCGCTGATGTGGTTATTAATGCAAACAAAGTTCAGCTCAAGATTATACAAAAACGGTTGTCTTGATTGATTAACACTCGAGAGAATCTAGAAGAAGGATTTTTGGTGAAAGGTTGTTGATGGAGGTTAAACTTGGAGAAACACGAAGTTATTATCTCAAAACTGATTATTACAATGAGCATAATCTTTTTAATATATATTTTTGACCACATAGTGTTGACTTTTGCTGACTCACTAGCTAACAACTCTACTAATCAATTAATTTTTAACATAACAAGGAGTACGTCTCAATACCCTCCTGATAAAATGATCCTTAACCGTAAGGATCAAAATTTGGATACCTTTAAGGCATCAACTTAATAGATTCCCAAGTAGCATCTCCTACCAATACTTCTACCCATTTGACTAACCGCTGGATAACCACGTGATTCTTACGCTTAAAAAATCTCTTATCAATGGCACTTTTAGGTTCATCACATCACATTGACATGGCTGATTAGTATGAGAAGTAGGTTGTATTGTCCTATGATACTTTTTAAGCATACATACATGAATTGTAGGATGTATAGAATCTTCAGGTAAAGAAATGAACTAGCTATCTGTCCCACCCTAGCTAAAATAGGATAAGGACCATAGTACTTAGCTGCCAATTTTGACTTGTTTGATGGTGGGTTATAAACTTCCTGTAAAGCTGTAGTATTAAGTACAACTAGTCTTTTACCTCAAAAGTTCTTTTAGATATGTGTAAAAATGCTAATTGTTTCATCCTTTGTTGAGCTTACAACAAATTAGCTTTTAAATAACCTCTTCCCTTATAGTAAGTAGGGGTGTTCAAAGATATCCAAATCCGAATCCGAAATATTCAAAAATTCGAACTAGAAATATCCAAAATTTTAGATATCCAAAAATTTGGATTTGGATTCGGATAGTGATTTGGAGGATTTTTGGATATTCGGATATCTGAATTATCCGAAATATTTTCCTAAAAGTTATTACATAATATATATTAATTAGAAATTTATGATATTCTCGAATATTTAGGATATTTTTATGAAAACTTTGGATATCCGAACACCTTTTTAACATAAAATATTGATTTTTCATAAAAATAATTAAATAATACGTATTGTTTTAGAATTCGGATATTCGAACGGATATCCGAACCCGAAATTAAAATTTTGGATATCCAAAATTTCAAATATGGATTCGGATAGTGAAATCCACTATCCAAAAATTTTAAATATCCGAATGTCGGATATCTGATTTTTAACACCTCTAACGGTAAGACTACGATCAACTGTTTCATTGTTACTCTCACCTGGTAAGTATGGAAAGTGAATAGGAGGAGGTTGACCTTAGATTTATTTTTGAAGGGTGTATATTTTATAGCTAAATGATAGTTGGTGTTATACCATAATTCAGCTAAAGCCCTCTCGAAACACTTACACTTGAGAAAATATTCCAAGTTTCTATTGAAAACCTCAAACCAGTCAAAAACTATGGCTTAGGACATCCATGCAACTTGTAGATGTCTCAAAACAACTAGGCCATTTCTACAGCTGTAAATGGATGAGATAGAGCAAGGGCATTACCCCCTTTCCTTAGTCTACCCACCATTACTACAATGACATTTTTATGGTCTCAGTTAGAAATTTCTTCCATAAAATTCATGGTTATATCTTCCCACACTCCTAAAGGAATAGGTAGTGGTTGTGATAACCGTGGATAAGCTGTGGTAACAGATTTACATTGCCGGAAACTAGCATATTTCTTAATGTAAGTGGCAATGTTGGTGAGTCGATTAACAATGCATGAACACCGGAATGACCTTGTGCTAAATCATGCATCTTAATATAAAAGCTGTTTAAGCAATAACTAATTTTCTTATTCTTCTTAACTCTCCATTAATTCATTAGTAGTAAGTGTGAGAAAAAGGATCTGCTTGTATCTTTAATGATTTGAGCCACTGCGTAAGTTAGTGTAGCAAGAACCTTTTATGGCCGCCTACAAATAAATAGCAATAGTAGAAGTAACTAATTTTGACAGTTCTCCATGTGTAGCCCTAGAAAGGGCATCAATCACCTTATTCTAAACTCCTTGTAAGTAATATCAAAATTAAAACACATTAAGTTTGATTGAAGGCTGTTTTTGTTGAGAAGAAGTTGAAATTTTACTTTATAATAGATACTTATGGTTGTGTTGATATGCTTTTATCACAAAAACCTTATGAGCTAAATAACTTTGCAATTTATTAACTGCATGAATTATGACTAACAGTTCCCACTAATGGGTAGAAAGTATAATGTATTTAGGAGATAAGGACTTACTAATGCAAGTTATATGATGATTTAATCAATAGTACACCAATTTAATAACTTATGCATCAAGCTCTACCACAAATGGCTCATCAAATATGGGGAGGTCAAAACAGGTGGTTGTATCATAGCATCCTTCAAGGTGTTGAAACAACTTTTGTCCCTAAAGACGAAACAAATGAATCTTTTCTTCAAAAAGCTGTGTAAATGGTTTATTTATGCCCCCATAATCTTTTACAAATCTTCTATAGGTGCTAGTACGACCTAGAATCTCAATGCTTTAACATTTTATGAAGGAGGCTAGTCTTTAATATCTTTTACCTTAATCAGATCATTGGTTATTCCCTTTTGAGATATGATGTTACTCAAATACTCCAATTCAGTAGAACCAAACACACACTTTCTTTATCTTCTAGTTTATTTTATTGGAGTAAACCCGATACACCATTCAAATGGAGATTATGGTCCAGCTAATTTGGATTATATACTAAAATGTCATCAAAAAGTTATCAAAACAAACTTCCTTAATTATGGTCTGAAAACATGCTTCATTAACCACTAAAAAATAGAGGGAGCATTAGTTGGCCTAAAGGGCATTACCAGAAATTCAAAATGACCACTCTGAGTTCTAAAAGTAGCCTTATTAGTTTTTGCAGGATCTATTCTGATATGATGATAGCCTGTTTTGAGATATATTTTAGAGAAAAATTGAGTTCCATGTAACTCAGCCACTAACTCTTTAACTAATAGAATTGGAAATCTATATAGAATAATGGCTTGATTCAATTTCTTGTAATCATCACACATCCTCCACCCATAAATTTTCTTTTCAGCGAAAACCACTAGAGAGGCAAAGGAACTTTGATACAATTTCATAAACTCAAGATTGAAGATAATGGTTGAATTCGTAAAACGCTTAGAGAGCCAAGAAAAAGAAGGTTTCTTGAAAGTTAGTTACAAAAGATAGAGGAAGGAACTAGTTGTTTTTTGCACAACTTCGATTATTACGGCACCTCAAGTTATTCTACTATAGCTATACAATAGACCCTTGACTTGACTCACATAACAACTCAACTAATTGCCCAACAATTTTTAACCAACTAATAACCGATATGTTTTAATACCCCTTGGTTAAGAGGAATCTTGATCCCAAGGATCAAAGTCAGAATACCACTGATTCATCAAAATGGCTGTCTCCAAAGTAGCATCTTTTGTTAAAGTACCCTACCATTTGACCAACCATTAAACACACACCCGATTATGCATTTAACAACATGGGTATCAATAATAGACTTAGGTAACTTCATATCAGTAGATGGCAACCGAGCCTGTGAATATGGGGCCGGGTGGACAAAGACCATGATACTTTTGAGAAGCGATACGTGAACAGTTGGATGAATGGCAACCCCATCAGGTCATTGCAACATATATACCACTTATCCCAAAGATTCTTTCTAATTATGTAAGTCTGAAAACTATTTCATTTGATGTTGAGCTTGCAACATATTCCTTTTTAATATGTTGATAACTTCCTCTTGAATACTAAGTGTAAGAGTTCACTTAGAGGCTGATGTAACCAAAGATTACATGTTTATATATGTTAATCACTTGGAATAGTGTGACTATGTGTAAAATGTGTTTTTCAAGTTAAACAAATGATTTGAAGAGTTTATATGAAGAGATTCCAAGTCAAAATGGCCTGAAAGTTGAGAAAAGTTTTGGCTGAAATTTGAGGCTACCGTAAGCTACGGCAGTGCCGTAGGCTACGGCAGGGTCAGACGTGATTCTTTTCCTTTTATTCAAAGTTTTAGGTTTAGAGAGGTATCTTCACCCCATTCGACTTGGACAACTTAGAGGCAAGCCAAGACTCAGTTTTGATTCGTTTTTCATCGTTGGAAGCCCGTCAATCATCAATTCATCACTCCTGATGGCGTTCTACATCAGATTCGAAGATCTTCTCGTAATCATGAGCGGCTAGTTTCTAGTGATTTCTTTTGGGGCTAGGGTTATTGTAAGTGGATGATTTGATTTAGTTTCTTTCATGTTTGGATAGGCAATATAAGCATTCGATGCTTGTTGCGATGTTTTGTTGAACGGTTGTAATCGATTACATGTTATTTGCAATCATTTTCTTTGTCTTTCAGTTCCTGAGATTTCTAGCAATTAGGATTTCTTAGAGAAAGGTTTGATTGGATAATTTGTGGTTGGTAGCTGAGTGATGAACCTTTCATTGTTTTACGGTCAAAGTAATTGTCCCCATTTATCATAATTGTTTATCAAACAAAAAATCATATCTATATGGTTACCAAACAAAACTTGATTAACACAGTTGCTTTAAACCCGAACCCTAAAAGATTCACAATTTTCTCTTACTTGTTTATTAGCATTAACATTAATCGTTCTTAGTGCAAACAAACAATTATTCAATTGGATTTAATTTTCTGCATAAGTTACTTTATTTTATTTTAATTATTTGAACTACACTTTTCACAATACTCCTCGTGGTTCGACACCCGACTTACCCTATCTAGTAAGGTATTAGGGATTGAGTTTTAACTCTTATTTTTGGCGAGTCTTCGACCTCAATCAAATTTTGGCGCCGTTGCCGGGGAGTCGTGCGTAAAGTGTCCAGTTTATTGTTTTTCATAAAAAATATAAAAATCCAAAAAGATTTTCTTTTATCTGTTCTTTTTTTCTAGATTGATATTATGCGTGGTTTTCTTTGTTTTTATATATGCAGTTAATTGAGATTGCATGCATCATACCAGGCAATCCATGAAGACCTCACCGTTGATATTTGATCCCGAGATTGAGAAAACAGCATGTCACAACAAGGTATTGCACAGGGAAAACAAACTTGCTACCTTTACAAGCAAGATGGAAAATCAAGGAAACCTGGGGAAACAAACTGATCTTCCTCCTGCAGGTCAGATTCCACCAAATCAACAGCCCACCTCGGGTATGTTTTCATCGTCTATTGCACCTATAAAATCAGAAAGAATTTCTAACCAAGCCTTAAGCCAAATTCCACCACTACCAGACTTCGGTCAACCATAACCAACAACCAACCAACTTTTTACCTCCAAACCGGAACCTCAATATTCTTCACCCTACGTGAGGGTGTTGGCAGATGATATACCTCTCACATCACAGCCACCACATGCCTATACAACTTTTACCCAACCACCACCTTCCACTCACCAGCCTATATTCTAATCCACACCCCTCAGAATCCTCATCCACATACTTCAGGACTTAACTTTGAGGAGGAATTTGATGACGAAGGTGGAATTTATGAAGATGTAGAAGCGGACGGGGTTGAAGATTTCAGGGGTGGTGTGCCATTTCAGTTATATCATCGTACAAGTAGGGGTTATGTGGATTATACAGCACCAATGCATGATGAACGATACCCACAACCTGCTCCCCTAATTTATCAGACTTATAGAGCAGTTGTCACACCCTGGGCCCAGGTAGGGTGGGACGTCACATACTAGCAACAATATATGGCAGCGGAAACAAACCAATACAAGTGCTCAAAGGTGAGAATATCACTTGGCACTTAAAGTTTCAAAAGGTACCGGGGCTAGAAACAGATCTAGCCCCCCAAATTAGTTATAGAGTCAACATAAAAACAGATTGTATTGTTTAACATAAATTTTCAATCATTCAAATCGTTCAATAAGCGAAATTAAGCCAATGCCATGGTCTCGGGGATAGGTCTAGGTCTTCAACAGTAGCTAAGATCTCTTCATGGATTACCTGAAACATGCTCAAAAAGAAATTTATGTCAACTAAAAAAAGTTGGTGAATTCAAGTGCTTAAAGATTTTAAAACAATTGTACTTAACAAAATTTTCATTTGAAAAGAAGGAAATAATCATAGTTCATTTTCGTGGGAGTATCACAATCAACCCTGCACTCAATCCCGGTTAGCCTCTTCGAAAGTTGTGTTTAACCGGTTAACCCCCAAAAAAGGGAGAACTGAGCCCCAAACCAGTGAACCCCACCTGCCCGGATGGTCCACCATAGTTTCTTAGCAAAACCTGTCACATGCCACAAATAACCCCTCAGGATCTTAGTGGGGTACCTCCCTGTGGTGGGAGCCACTGTGTGTTGGGGTTTCCCCAAATAGATCTATCCACATAAAACAAGCGGTTCACCAAAGAATTAATGATCATGATGTAAGTATCAGCAGGTATCCATAAATCCCACATACAATCACCAAGTAAAGCACAATAATAGTTCATAAATAACAGAGCATGTTTCATCCCAAAACAGTAGTAAAAAGGGATCACTAGAACTCACCTTAGGTGTTAAGCAAAAGTACTCTTCGTGTGCCGGGAATGTCAAGTCTAGCACCCTAACATAAATATATTAAGTGATTAGCTACTGATCTAAACCTATTTAAGGTGCAACAAGTGTGCCTAAGTCTTAGTTTGTCGGATTCGGCTTTGATTTGATTAGGGTTTGCATAATAGGAAACTTCCTTTTATGGAAAGTCCAGTTTTCTCATACAATCAATGATTTTACACTATTAAGTTAAGAATATAGGGTAACTATGCTCTTCAATCGATTATTGGGCTCATTTTAGTCGGTTATGAAGTTTGGCAAAATTTTACAGTTTAGCCCCTAAAGTTTCAAAATTGACAGTTTCTACCCTCAAGTTTGGTTTTCTTGTATTAGATGAATTTTATAACCAAAAATCAGGTTCATGACCTTAAACTAACTTATTCTTAAGAAAATGTACACAAATTTTCAGATTACAGGTTCGGTTTATTACTTACGTGTTTAACGTTTCCGGTTACGGTAAAACCGAAGGGTTTTAACGGTTACCTATGAACTTTCATGTTTTTGAGTCTTAGACCAGTAGATAAAATTTTAAAGACATTTGCCTAAGTTTCAAGTCATTTTATTATGAAATTTTTGCTTCTAGTAGTTGAAAGCCTCGTTTTTGTGTTTAACCCGTTAAAACGCGTTTCTAACCGAATTTGACCATTTAAAAGCTCGTTTGACCAACTTTTCTACTTTATAAGTTATTTTCTCCCTTAACCTACTGAAATAAGTTAATTTCTCCCTTAACCTACTGAAATAACATGGTTTTTATAATTTTTAACTCTATACCCATATTTCTTAGATTTTTCTCAAAAACGTCACCCGGTTAGTACCCGTTTTTACTTAAAAATCCATTTAAATTATCCGTTTGACCACAAAAATTTCCCATTGATTCCATAACACTTTATTAACCCTTAAAGAACCTGGAATTCTCTTTAAAAAGTTTATAGCCTAAGTTTTCTTGTTTTTAAGTTGTTTTTCCATGTTTTCGGGTCCCGAAAGTGACTAAAATGGGTCTAATCTTAACATGTCTTTCATTTTCAGAGATTAACCATTAATAACACACTTAAAATTCATAAAAAAATTCTGAAATTCCAGTCCCAAATCGTGGCCTAGTTGTTCTACACATCCATAGACTACAAATATGGTGAAAATGCCATAACCGATCATTACACATGTGTAAATCATTGTAACTTGAGTTTAAACATTGCCAAAACTTCATTTAACTTAAAAATCAGATTATTAGGGTGTTTAAAAGTTGTTCTTGAGCAGGTTATGACCCTTGTTTGAGAGGGTTTTCAAACAAGTGCCTAAATGGTGTTGTTACATGTAGAAAGAAGGATTTTCAAGGTGTACTTATGCTATAACCTCACATTCATGGTGTACAACCATTTGTAACATTCAAAACAGGTTATTAGAAGTCTTATGAACCATTAGAAATCAGGTTACAAGTTTTGTTTCCAAAGGTTACAAGGTTTACAAGTTGAATGGTGCAAAACACCCAAAATGAGGGTTTCAAGAGGTAAATCGGGTTCTACCCATTAGAATAGCTATCATATCAAGTGATATACCTTCAATAACGTTAAGAACTCCTCAAGAACAAGGTGATGGTGTCGGGTTTCTGCTACAACAAGGAAAGGAGAGGTTTTTAAATGAAAAATGAAGAAAACATGAGAAATGACCAAAACCGGCAACATAAAGCTTACACTTGATGTAACTCATGGTTTGGAGGGTGTTGTTGGTCGTGGATGGCCTGAAACTCCTTGGACTAAGCTGTATAATCTCTAACAAGAGTTGGAAAGGTCGAACAAGGTGGATACGTGTACTCAAAGGCTCACAAAGCTTCTCCTTCTTGCGGTTTTGATGTTGGCCGATGCTAGTGTTGTTGTTGTTCACGATTTTGGAGCTGAAATGGAGTTGAAATTGTGGTATGTGTGTGTGTTTTCTGGAGAGAATCCGAGAGAGAGAGGAGTAGAAAGAAGGTGGAGTGTGAAGTGAGGTTGGAATCTTGCATGTGAAGTCAGTGGTGAAGGTGTTGATGGTGTGTAGTGGTAAGCAAGGGAGAGGATTGGTGGCCAAGGGGGCGGCCGAGCCTTGTCTTGTAGTGGGGAGTTCTTTTAAGCTTTTTAAATAAAAAATGTATATTAGGTGGTAGTAATTTGGAATGTAGTGTATAAATATTAGTTAGTAGATAGTGTTAGTTGTTGTCATGTGCATGGTTATGCATATGCACATCTTTTAATTGTTTTAATTAGGATTTTTAATTCTACTTAGGGTGACTAATTAACATTCCCGGGCACTAAGTTTCTAAAAGATAAGACTTGAAATAACTAAAATTCACAAAAATCACATAAAATCATAAAATACAAATAATAGCAATTGATGATTCTAAATTCACTAATAGAGTTAAATTGTTTCTATCATTAGTATTCATAAGACGGGTGATGATGCAAGTAAATTAGGCTTTAGAATAGTGACCTTGAGGTCGGTTGTCACATTCTCCCACCGTTTAGGAAATTTCGTCCCGAAATTTTAGCTTTGATTAGAATCTGAACGGGTGGGTTTGAAGAGGTGTGGATAATTCTTTCTCATTTCGTCTTCTCGCTCCCAACTGAACTCAGGTCCTCTTTTCGAATTCCATCTGACCTTGACCTTGGGTATGCGGCTTCGCCTGAGTTGCTTGACCAAGCGGTCCGTGATCTCTATGGGCTCTTCCACGAAGTTTAACTTGTCGTTGATCCTTGCTTCCTTTAATGGTAGCTCCAGGGTTTTGTCTACCATGCACTTCTTCAAGTTTGACACATGGAAGGTGTCATGTATACAACTCAGTTTCCGTGGCAGTTTCAATTTGTACGCCACAGGACCAATTCTTGCAAGTATTTCGAATGGTCCAATGTATCTCGGGCTTAACTTTCCTCTCTTTCCGAACCTCACGGTCCCTTTCCATGGTGCTACTTTCAGCATTACCTTGTCACCTACCTGAAATTCTAATGGCTTTCGTCTCCTGTCAGCGTATTTCTTTTGACGGTCCCTTGCTGCCCGTAGACGCTCCTTGATTTTGAAAATCTTATCGGTGGTCTCCAACACGATGTCGGGTCCCAATACTTGGCTATCACCAATCTCGTTCCAACTCAGTGGTGATCAACATTTCCTACCATAGAGAGCCTCATACGGAGCTGCCTTGATACTCGCGTGGTAACTGTTATTATAAGAGAACTCCACCAACGGGAGATGGTTGTCCCAGTTCCCACCAAAATCAATCACGCAAGCTCTCAGCATATCTTCCAAAGTTTGAATGGTTCTTTCGCTTTGACCATCAGTTTGTGGGTGGTAAGCAGTGCTTAAGTCCAGACGGGTTCCTAAGGCTTGTTGGAATTATTTCTAAAATGAGAAGTGAAACGGCTGTCACGGTCGGAGATTATCGACAGTGGCACACCATGCCTAGTCACTATTTCATCGATATACAGTTGAGCTAGTTTCGACGTGTCATAATCTTCTCGAATTGGCAAGAAGTGAGCTGATTTAGTTAGTCTATCCACTATTACCCAAATAGCATCATGACCTCTAAACGTTCTGGGTAACTTAGTAACAAAATCCATCGTGACGTTATCCCATTTCCATTCTTGGATTTCGGGCTGTTGCAACGTCCCTGATGGTTTTTGGTTTTCAGCTTTTACCACGGCGCAAGTTAAACATTTTCCAACATAAACAGTGATTGCTTTCTTGATTCCAGGCCACCAGAAAAGTGCCTTTAGATCCTGGTACATTTTGTCACTTCCGGGGTGAACCGAGTACCTAGATTTGTATGCTTCATCGAGGATTACTTCTCTAATTCCTCCGTACTTCGGCACCCATGTTCTCCCCTCATGTTTATATGTACCATCATCGTTCCTCTCTAACCGCTTCTCCATTCCTATCAGAGCTTCTCCTGCTAAATTTTCTTCCTTTAATGCTTCACTTTGAGCTTCTTTTAGCCTTGCAATCAGGTCGGTGTACGCACTCATCCTTAAGGCTCGTACGCGAAGAGGATTTTCTCTCTCCTTTCTGCTCAAAGCGTCTGCCACAACATTGGCCTTACCGGGATGATAACGGATTTCACACTCGTAGTCGTTTAACAATTCAACCCATCTTCTCTGATGCATGTTTAGCATCTTTTGGTCAAGAATGTGTTGTAAGGTTCTATGGTCAGTGTAGATGATGAACTTCGTGCCATAGAGGTAGTGCCTCCACATTTTGAGAGCAAACACCACGGCACCCAATTCCAGATCGTGCGTAGTATAATTCTTCTCGTGATCGTTTAGCAGTCTAGATGCATAGGCAATGACCTTGTTGCGTTGCATTAGCACACATCCCAGCCCTTAACGCGAGGCGTCACAATAGACTACGAAATCTTCGACTCCTTCTAGGAGGGCCAGAACAGGTGCACTGCATAACTTTTCCTTAAGCGTCTCAAATGCTTCATCTTGCTCTTGTTCCCACACAAAGGTTTTGTTCTTCTTGGTCAGTGCGGTCAAGGGTTGCATAATGCGTGAGAAGTCCTTTATGAATCGTCGGTAGTATCCGGCCAATCCTAGGAATTGCCTAATCTCAGTGGGAGTTTCAGGAATCTTCCAATTCTTTATGGCCTCAATCTTGGAAGGGTCAACTTGAATCCCATTCTCATTCACTACATGCCCTAGAAATTGGATCTCTCACATCCAAAATTCACATTTAGAAAATTTGGCATATAGTTGCTCATTCTTAAGTAACTCAAGAATTAGTCTGAGATGCTTCTCGTGCTCTTCCTTACTACCGGAGTAGATTAGGATGTCGTCTATGAACACGATCACAAACTTGTCGAGATAAGGGCGACATACACGGTTCATGAGATCCATGAACGCTGCTGGTGCATTAGTCAGTCCAAAGGGCATGACTAAGTACTCATAGTGTCCATACCTAGTTCGGAAGGCCGTCTTGGGTATGTCTTCTTCTCTTATCTTCAGTTGGTGGTAACCGGATCTCAAAGCTATCTTGGAGAAGTAGCTTGCTCCTTGTAGTTGATCGAATAGGTCGTTTATCCTCGGAAGAGGGTAACGGTTCTTTATGGTCAACTTATTTAACTCCCAGTAGTCAATGCATATACGTAAGGTTCCATCCTTTTTTTCACAAATAGTACCGGGGCATCCCATGTAGAGACACTCGGACGTATGAATTCTTTGTCCAGTAGTTCTTGAATTTGCACCATCAGTTCCTTCATTTCAGGAGGGGCGAGCCGATACGACGCTTTGGCTACCGGTGCAGCGCCAGGCAGCAAATCTATTTGGAACTCAACTTGTCGATTCGAGGGAAGTCCCGGTAGGTCTTCCGGAAACACTTCTGGGTATTCATAAACCACCAGGATATCTGCAATCCTCTTGTCATCTTTGTTCTTCATCACGTAGACTATGAAAGCTGAGCATCCCTTCCTTAAGCTCTTGGTAGCTTTTAAATGGGATATCATGGGGCATAAAGTGTTACTCCTTTCTCCTTGCACCACTAACACTTCCATGTCGTTCAACGGTATCTTGAGCAGGCGTTCATCGCATACAATTTCGACTCTATTCTTAGCTAGCCAGTCCATACCAACCACCACGTCAAATCCTCCTAGCTTAATGGGCATCAGATCTATTCTAAATGTATTTCCCTCAAGATTCAATGAGCAATCCTTGATGATCTCATTAGTTTCTAAAATGTTACCGTCAGCTAATTCAATGATAAACACGTCGGTTAAGGTACACGCATCTAAGTCAATCAAAGATCTAAAAGCACTAGAGACAAAACTAGCAGTCGCTCCAGTATCGAACAAAATAGTAGCAGGATGGTTGTTTACAAGTAACGTACCATTGACCACATCAGGTTCCTTTCGAGCTCCAGCCGGATCCATCACGAATGCTCTTCCTTTAGGCTTGTTGGGCTTGGCATCCTTATCTCTACCCAGCTTAGGACACCTGCTTCTCATGTGTCCTGGATCCCCATATTCATAGCATTGCTTTCCTGGTGTGTAAGTACAATCCTTGATTTAATGATCTGTCCTCTTGCATCTGAAACAGGGCATCGGGTTACATTCCCCTTGATGGTGTAGTTTGCACTTGTTGCAAAACGGGTTTGTCCCCGAGTACAGTCTTTGGGTCTTGCCTCCCTGATCTTCGCGTCTCGCACCTTCGAAACTCTTTCTTCCTGTCCCGCTACTACTTCCAACTACTTTCTTTGCTTCAAACCACCTTCTTTTATCACCACCAAACTTCCTCTTTTCATCAGTCTTAGTTTGCTCGGTCCATCCAGCCCTAACTATGTCATCAGTCAAACTGCTGGTAAGGTCAACTGCAGATTGTAGAGTCAAGGGTTTGGAGGAGCGGACCATTCCCCTAACTCTAGGATGTAGCCCCCATATGAAACGTGCTACGCCTTTAGATTCAGGTGTCACCAGATGAGGAACCAGTCGAGATAGGGCTAAGAAACGATTGATGTACTCGGTGTAATTAGGACCTTTCATTTCCAGACCCAAGAATTCTGACACTAGCTTCTCAAGTTGATTGATGGGGCAATACTTGTTGGTTAACAGCTCTCTGAATTCTATCCAGCTTATTCGATTTGCAGCATTCCTTCCACGTGCTTGAGTGATCGACTTCCACCACTCTAATGCCGATCCTTTTAGTGATTGAGAAGTGAATTTCACCAATTGATCCATTTTGCATTCGCTGATATCTAAAACAGCTTCCATCTCGTCAATCCATCTGTAAGTCTCTATAGCACCCTCGGAAGACCTTGGGTTTACATGCCATAAAGGTCTTATAGGAGCACCCATTC
This sequence comes from Flaveria linearis, assembly GCA_024085815.1. NCBI lineage: Eukaryota > Viridiplantae > Streptophyta > Magnoliopsida > Asterales > Asteraceae > Flaveria > Flaveria linearis. The sequence continues at coordinate 344,519 of CM044004.1, read as the reverse complement.
CTTATCGCTTCGGCTTCTTCGTTGCGGTCCTCGTGGTTCTCAGGTCCATCATTTCCATAAGCATTACTCCGATCAGCATTGATCTGAGCGATAATTGTCGGGATGATGTTAGCTATTTGTTATGCTACTAGGTTAGCCATCCTCTCGTCGTATTCTTGATTAGCATTTTCCCTGCGGGGAGTTCCTGGTGGGGTAGGTTGGGTTCTCGTTTGCCTGGCCTCCTCATGGCCTCGTGTAGCTCCTTGCCTCCCAAATGGTGTTCCCCTCCTAGTTGGCATTCTGATAGTATCACAGATAAATTCGTTTAGCATCTCAAAGTTTGTTTCGAATAGTTCATGCATCATTACCCTATTATACCTAGCCTCAGGAGGAGAGATCATGGTGTGTATACATATATGTTTATATACAACCCAGTATGTGATCCTTACAAGGTTTAATTCAAAGTATGGCATAGCAGTTTAGGCAATCAATAAAAATGGGCACAGACTAATTTCAAAGCATAAATTAATACAATGCAAGTTAATATAAATAGTCCAATAACCTAATTTCAAACAAGCAGTTTCATAGTTAAATAGTGATAGTAGTGTCAGCAAGCCAGTTGAATCAGAGTCATGCTCTCACATATAGTAATAATAATAGTATCAAACATTAATAAAGATTGTTTCCTTCAACTGTCTAAAGACAGTCCCATTTCTCATCCCTACTCTCACATCCACCTTTTCTTATGCCATCCAAGCCATCCAGAGTTCTTCTTCTTCTGTTCCTGTTCCAACCTCTGCACCTCATGTGAAGCCATCATAGCCTGGAATTGAGCAGACTGGGAGGTCCGGCTAGCGTGCTGAAGAGTCAGCTTGTGGCGATTGACGGTCTTCAAGATCTCATCCAGTGCTGCATCAGAGGGTCCTACGTCACTTGCCCGGTGGCTGGACTGGGAGTACCTATCAGCTGCCCATATGTTAGGGCCGTCGTACATACTGTGCCTCGGTGGCATCCAGGGCTCATCATATGGGTGGCGTCGGAGTGGGTCAAACGACGGTGGCGCGGGTATAGGTGTCCTAACAGGTGGTGGAGGAGGAGGTGGCATCCTAAATGAGACTGAAGGTCCAGGCCTAGGACTCTTGCGTGGACGAGTGACAACACATGCTCCCCTATTCCCGATAGGTGGGATAGGCGAGTGAGCAGAAGCAACAACATGTGGAGAGTGGGAGCATGTCCGGCTCCTGGAAGGTGTCGTTGAGGAAGAGTCCTCATAAGCTTCGGTGTCGTCCGATGTGACGGATATCCATCCTGGGTGTCCGCATCTTCGGAGGTATGCCTCGTACTCAGTCTGAGGCTTCGCTCTTCTAAGGGTTCCAGTAGGGGCAGTCTCATTGTCTGGGTGTGCGGGCGCCTTACCTTTGTCTGCCATAGTCCTTGTGCCCTGTATAGAAACATCATCAGTAATTTAATTTCTCATAGCTCATGATTATAATATTAATAATACTAGTAATAGTAGTAATGGCAGTAGTATCGTACATTTCAATATATCATTTGTCAATGATATAAGAATCAATAGTCTTTTTAATTAGTATCAGACAACACAGTTTACCATAAAAAAATCATTTAAATCTCCCTTTTTCTTTTAAAATAAGTTTCAAAGTCATCAATGTGAATCAGAAAAGTCCAAACATTACCCAAAGGTTCGTGTTGGAAATTACACGTCCGGTAAATTCATGATTACGTTGATCAAGTGTAATCATCAATTTACCCAACCTGATCATTCCAACACTTCCCACAAGGACAGTCCTAGGGTATCAGGGTTGTTGCCTAAGGTCTACTATGGTATTCCCGATTTCTCTACAACCTTTGGCTCTGATACCAATCTGCCACACCCCGGGCCCAGGTAGGGTGGGACGTCACATACTAGCAACAATATATGGTAGCGGAAACAAACCAATACAAGAGCTCAAAGGAGAGAATATCACATGGCATTTAAAGTTTCAAAAGGTACCGGGGCTAGAAACAGATCTAGCCCCCAAATTAGTTATACAGTCAACATAAAAACAGATTGTATTGTTTAACAGAAATTTTCAATACTTCAAATCGTTCAATAAGCAAAATTAAGCCAATGCCATGGTCTCGGGGATAGGTCTAGGTCTTCAACAGTAGCTAAGATCTCTTCATGGATTACATGAAACATGCTTAAAAAGAAATTTATGTCAACTAAAAAAAGTTGGTGAATTCAAGTGCTTAAAGATTTAAAAACAATTGTACTTAACAAAATTTTCATTTGATAAGAAGGAAAGAATCATAGTTCATTATCGTGGGAGTATCACAATCAACCCTGCACTCAATCCCGGTTAGCCTCTTCGAAAGTTGTGTTTAACTGGTTAACCCCCAAAAAGGGAGAACTAAGCCCCAAACCAGTGAACCCTACCTGCCCGTATGGTCCATCATAGTTTCTTAGCAAAACCTATCACATGCCACAAATGACCCCTCAGGATCTCAGTGGGGTACCTCCCTGTGGTGGGAGCCACTGTGTGGGGGTTTCCCCAAATAGATCTATCCACATAAAACAAGCGGTTCACGAAAGAATTAATGATCATGATGTAAGTATCAGCTGGTATCCATAAATCCCACATACAATCACCAAGTAAAGCATAATAATAGTTCATAAATAACAGAGCATGTTTCATCCTAAAACAGTAGTAAAAAGGGATCACTAGAACTCACCTTAGGTGTTAAGCAAAAGTACTCTTCGTGTGCCGGGAATGTCTCAAGTCTAGCACCCTAACATGAATATATTAAGTGATTAGCTACTTCTCTAAACCTATTTAAGGTGTAACAAGTGTGCCTGTCTTAGTTTGTCGGATTCGGCTTTGATTTGATTAGGGTTTGCATAAAAAGTTTCCTTTTATGGAAAGTCCAGTTTTCTCATACAATCAAGGATTTTACACTATTAAGTTAATAATATAGGGTAAATATGCCGTTCAAGTGATTATTGGGCTCATTTGAGTCGGTTATGAAGTTTGGCAAAATTTTACAGTTTAGCCCCTAAAGTTTCAAAATTGACAGTTTCTACCCTCAAGTTTGGTTTTCTTGTATTAGATGAATTTTATAACCAAAAATCCGGTTCATGACCTTAAAATAACTTATTCTTAAGAAAATGTACACAAAAATTTTCAAATTACAGGTTCGGTTTATTACTTACGTGTTTAACGTTCCTGGTTACGGTAAAATCGAAGGGTTTTAACGGTTACCTATGAACTTTCATGTTTTTGAGTCTTAGACAAGTAGATAACATTTTAAAGACATTTTCCTAAGTTTCAAGTCATTTGATTATGAAATTTTTGCCTCTAGTAGTTGAAAGCCTCGTTTTTGTGTTTAACCCGTTAAAACGTGTTTTAACCGAATTTGACCATTTAAAAGCTCGTTTGACCAACTTTTCTACTTTATAAGTTATTTTCTGCCTTAACCTAATGAAATAACATGGTTTTTATAATTTTTAGCTCTATACCCATATTTCTTAGATTTTTCTCAAAAACGTCACCCGGTTAGTACCCGTTTTTACTTAAAAATCCATTTAAATTATCCATTTGACCACTAAAATTTCCCATTAACTCCAGAACACTTTATTAACCCTTAAATAACCTGTAATTCTCTTTAAAAAGTTTATAGCCTAATTTTTCTTGTTTTTAAGTTGTTTTTCCATGTTTTCGGGTCCCGAAAGTGATAAAAATGGGTCTAATCTTAACATTTCTTTTATTTCAAGAGATTAACCATTAATAACACTTAAAATTCATAAAAAATTTCTGAAATTCCAGTCCCAAATCGTGGCCTAGTTGTTCTACACATCCATAGACTACAAATATGGTGAAAATGCCATAACCGACCATTACACATGTGTAAATCATTGTAACTTGTGTTTAAACATTGCCAAAACTTCATTTAACTTAAAAATCAGATTAATAACTCCTCAAGAACAAGGTGATGGTGTCGGGTTTCTGCTACAACAAGGAAAGGAGAGGTTTTTAAGTGAAAAATGAAGAAAACATGAGAAATAACCAAAACCGGCAACATGAAGCTTACACTTGATGTAACTCACGGTTTGGAGGGTGTTGTTGGTCGTGGATGGCCTGAAACTCCTTGGACTAAGCTGTAGAATCTCGAACAAGAGTTGGAAAGGTCGAACAAGGTGGATACGTGCACTCAAAGGCTCACAAAGCTTCTCCTTTTGGCGGTTTTGATGTTGGCCGATGCTAGTGTTGTTGTTCACGATTTTGGAGCTGAAATGGAGTTCAAATTATGGTGTGTGTGTGTTTTCTGGAGAGAATCCGAGAGAGAGAGAGAGGAGTAGAAAGAAGGTGGAGTGTGAAGTGAGGTTGGAATCTTGCATGTGAAGTGAGTGGTGAAGGTGTTGGTGGTGTGTAGTGGTAAGCAAGGGAGAGGATTGGTGGTCAAGGGGGCGGCCGAGCCTTGTCTTGTAGTGGGCAGTTCTTTTAAGCTTTTTAAATAAAAAATGTATATTAGGTGGTAGTAATTTGTAATGTAGTGTATAAATATTAGTTAGTAGATAGTGTTAGTTGTTGTCATGTGCATGGTTATGCATGCACTAGCCGAAATTACAAGTGTGTGTGCATATGCACATCTTTTAATTGTTTTAATTAGGATTTTGAATTCTACTTAGGGTGACTAATTAACATTCCCGGGCACTAAGATGTTGTTTGTTTTTTCTGCAGGAAAACGTCTGCAGTCTGCGGACCACATCTGCAGACATCTGCAGCAGAAGAGGTGGACCAAACGTGTGCAGTCTGCAAGAAAAAGACTGTTTGTTTTTTAACATCTGTGAAATGCTAAAATATTCTGTAATTAAATTACACCTATTTTTTAAATAATAAAAAACACCAATACCAACAAAGTTCATAATTAAACACAATTAACATAAATAACCTCAGTAAACTTAAACAAATTTCCCAAGCCAAATTTCCGAATAAATATCCTTAATTATCACGTGCACCCCTCTAAATATTATAAAACTATTATTATTTCCAATAACATTTTTCTACATAATTCCAATTCCAACTTGCACTCCAATCTCCACACCCCTAATAAACAAAGATCGCATCTTCCCCAACAATCAGCATCTTTAACTTCAACTTAACTTCACATCCTCTGTTCTTCAGAAAGAATCACAAACTACAAAACAATCTAGTTTCACACCCATGGAGTGGGTTAGAGGTAGAACAATCAGCCACGAAAGCTTTACTGCAGTTAGCTTAGCAAACCAACAAACAATCGGTTCCGGCTCCGCGTTCGTTCATGAGGGCGCCGGAGGGCGCAGGTGGGGGAGGGGGGAGGCGAGCGCAGGTGAGGGGAGGGGGAGGTGGCCGGCGGGCGGGTGTAGGTGGGGGAAGGCAGCGGTGGCGGTTGGGGGCAGTGGTGAGAGGATAGGGGGCGATGTTGGGGACGGCGGTGGGGAGGGCTGCGACGGGGGCGGCCGGCGGCTCGGAGGGCGGCGGCCGGAGACAGGGTGGTCGGGCGGCTGCTGGGAGGAGAGGAGTGGCAGGGGTGAAAGGTTGAACACAAATGAAGAATAACAAGTCTGAAAGGGTTGACCCAAAGAGGAGAAGAGGTTTGATGAAATGTCTTCCCGCCTGAAGACACTAGTCCATGTCTGTACTAAGAAGACCTCGCGCAGACGTTTTTTAATGAAACGTCTTCCAAAAAACAAACAGTCTGCGCACTCAAAACCTCTTCCCACGTCTGCATGCACGCAGATGAAGAGGTGGGGAAGAGGTTTTCTTAAAAAACAAACACCACCTAAGTTTCTAAAAGATAAGACTTGAAATAGCTAATATTCACAAAAATCACATAAAATCATAAAATGCAAATAATAGCAATTGGTGATTCTAAATACACTAATAGAGTTAAATTGTTTCTATCATTAGTATTCATAAGATGGGTGATGGTGCAAGTAAATTAGGGTTTAGAATAGTGACCTTGAGGCCGGTTGTCACAGCAGTTCCTACACCTCAACAACAACAACCACCAATCAACAACAGGCCACGAAGGCCAGGTCCTATACTTGCTGTTCCATTACCTCATATTGACGGTCAAGGTGGTGTTCCTAGAAGGTATAAGCGGGGACCGGTTAGGGGGATTGAAAGTCATTTGCGTCCAGCTATTGCTAACAATCCTTCACCTATTGTTATTCCTTAACAACATGGTGATCCTTTGAAGTAAGATCACAAGCAATTCAAAATCTACCTAAATATCATGGTATGGAAACAGAAGAACCATATTTTCATCTGAGTGCTTATGATGCAAGATGCAATACTATTGGTGGACAAAGGTTTACACCCGATGATGTTAAGTTGGTTCTTTTTCAATTCATACTAGAAGATAAGGCACAATAGTGGTTCCACTCTTTACCATCTGCTTCTATCTACACATGGGCTGATATGCAACAATAGTTCTTAGATGAGTTTTACACTAACCAAAGAACTAGTGATGCATGAAAAAATCTCAGAAATTTTCAGAAATAGTCGAGTGAGTTGTTCCATGAGGCGTTCCTTAGATTTAAAATGTTGAATAAAAATTGCCCTCACCATGGTTTGCATATGTGGGAGTTATTAAATGCTTTTCATGAGTGCTTAACGGATGAGGACACCCGGGACTTAAATTCCATTTCTAATGGGACTTTTGGGACAAATTATGAAGAGGTTGATTAGGATTATCTTGAGAGGATGGCAGTCACTTCAAAGAGGAAAGCTCAGTCTTCAAGAAGAGCTAGGCATTCGGTAGTGAGATCAGTAGCTCATCAGAGTGGAGAATCTGGACGGTTAGAAAAATTAGAGCAACAAATTGCAAACTTAGGAAGTAGGAGTCAACAAAGCCAACCCTATGAGGTGTGTGATCAATGCGGTGAATTGGGGCATGATGGTACAAATTATACCTGTGCAACAAGTGAATATGAGTAAGTGAATCAGTTACAAGGAGGTGGTAGGACTTATGATATGAACTCTAACACCTACCACCCGGGTCCTTAGAACCACCCTAACTTGAGATATGGTAATGCTTCTAACCAAGCTATTCCTATTTTCAAGGAAGTGGTCAAAGAATGGACAACAATATCAAACCCGTTCTCAAAACTACAATAAAAACAATTATCAAAGGGGCTACCAAAAATAATATTCACTAGTTGGTGATCAAGGAATATCTGGAGCTTCTAATGTTACTAATGGGAATGATATGATGGATGTGTTGAAGTCCATACAAGCGGATATGCAACAAAGAAACCAATTGGATGAGGTGAGAAATCAGAAAGATGAGGTACGTGACAAAGCCATCCAATCATTAACCACTCAAGTGGGACAGTTAGCAGCAGAGATGGGTGAGTTGAGAAGAATAATGGAAAGCTACCTAGTGACACACAAGTTAACCCAGCTCATCAAAATGCAGGAGCACGAACTACAAAGCACAACCAAGTTGGTCAGGTAAGTATTCTTCATTCTGGAAAAGTTTATGATAATAAGGTTGTTTCACCATCACCATATTTCAAAGAAGGAGAGATGGTGGATTATGGTGAAAATGGTAATAGTGATAGTAAGGGGGAACCATTGGTTAAAAAAGTTGAAACACCTAAAAAGGTGACTTTTAATGAAACAACCACACATGTTTCTAACAATGAGGTTCCTAAGACTAAGGAAAAGGGCATGGAGAGTTATACTATTCCTTTTCCTAAAGAATTAGAGAACCCAACAAAAGTGAGTTCTGAAAGAAAAAGGGGTCCTTAACAAGAGGAAATGTGGGAAGTGTTTAAACAAGTAAAATCAACTTACCCCTAATTGATGCCATTAAACAAGTTCCCGCATATGCAAAATATCTTAAAGATATGTGCACCCAAAAACAACACCACAAGTTCCCTAAAAACTTGATTTAACTAAATATGTCATTGCTGTTTTGACTGGGGCTCTTCCACCTAAGTTACAAGATCCAGGAATGCCTCTAATACCTATTCAAGTGGGAAATTTTAAAATGTCAAGGGTGTTATTGGATCTTGGAGCTAGTGTGAACATCCTTACAGGGAGCTTGTACAATCAATATGACTTTGGTCCACTGAGTCAATCTGACACCACGGTAGTGTTAGCTGATTTGACCCTTAAGCTCCCTAGAGGGATAGTTCGAAATGTGATTGTAAAAGTAGAATAGTGCTACTGTCCAGTAGACTTTCTAGTTCTTGATTATTTGTCTTCAGATAAGACAAAACAATCAAATGTTATTTTAGGTCGACCTTTCTTGGCCACTGCACATGCTTTGATTGATGTCGTAGTGGTACAGTGGATATGACATTTGGTAATAGGAAGATTCGTTTAAATGTTTTTTCAAGTGGATGTAACTCTCTGTTTAGTGATGAATGCTTTATGGCAGACATCATTAATGGGCGTATTTCTTATTATAGGGATGACACCACAGAGATGTGTTTTGTTTGTGACAGGTTCGAACAGGAGCATGATCAGGAATTGCATAAGGAACTGAAGAATATGGAAGTAATGGCCATAAGAGAAGGGAGACCTCCATGGACACATCATGTTGAGAATCTTTTAGCTGACATTTCCTCTGGTTTGAAACCGTCGTTGGTGAGTCCACCAAAAGTGGATTTGAAGGATTTGCCAAAGCATTTAAAGTATGCCTTTCTGGGAGAGGATCAATCTCGTCCAGTTATCATTGCAGCAAATCTAGAGGAAAAGCAAGAGGAAGCATTACCGAAGGTGCTAAAATCTCACAAAGCAGCTATTGGGTGGACAATAGCAGATTTGAAAGGTATAAGCCCATCCCTAGTCATGCACAATATCATTACAGATGAGGATGCTAAGCCTGCAGGGATACTCAAAGAAGGATGAACCCTAACATGCATAAGGTAGTAAAGAAAGAAGTCCTAAAGTGGTTAGATGCAGTGATCATTTATCCTATTTTAGATAGCCCTTGGGTAAGCCCAACACAAATTGTACCTAAAAAAGCAAGAATCCAGGTAATTACTAGTGATAATGGTGAGGAGATTGCCACCCGACCGGTAAGTAGGTGACGTGTTTGTATTGATTATAGGAAGTTAAATGCCGCTACTTTAAAGGATCAATTTCCTTTTGCCCTTCATTGACCGAATCATTGAGAAAATGTCAGGTCAGAAATACTATTGCTTCTTAGATGGCTATTCAGGTTACAACCAAATAGCCATTCATCCTGATCACCAAGAAAAGACTACATTCATATGCCCATATGGTACTTCCGCATTCAGGAGGATGCCATTTGGGCTGTGGAACGTCCCGGCCTCCTTCCAAAGGTGTATGATGAGTATCTTTTCGGATATGGTTAGGGATAGCCTAGAGATTTTTATGGATGACTTTTCTATCTTTGGGTCATCATTTGAGTCTTGTCTGGATGAATTAACTAGTGTGTTAAAACATTGTATGGAAACCAATTTGGTCGTAAGTTGGGAGAAAAGCCATTTTATGGTTTAGGAGGGCATTGTGTTTGGTCATGTCGTGTCAAGTAGGGGGATTGAGGTAGATATAGCCAAAATTAAAGTTATCTCTACATTATCTCCACCTACCAATGTTAAGGGCGTGCGGTCGTTCTTGGGTCATGCTGGGTTTTATCGTAGGTTTATTAAGGGATTCAGTGTTATCACCAAACCTTTATGTGATTTGCTTTTGAAAGATGTTCCCTTTGAATTTGATGATGAATGTTTAAAAGCATTTAATGTGTTAAAGGAACAATTGGTACATGCCCTGATCTTGCAATCATCGGATTGGACAATCCTTTGTAAATAATGTGTGATGCGGGTGATTATGCAATCGAGGCCGTGTTAGGTCAAAGAGTACAAAAGAAGCTAGTTGTTATCTATCATGCAAGCAAAACCTTATCAGATGCACAGTTGAATTACACAACTACCGAGAAGGAGTTGCTTGAAGTTTGTTTACGCTTTAGACAAATTCCGGTCATATATTTGGGGTAGTAAAGTAATTGCTTACTCTGATCATAGCACAGTGCGTTACTTAATGGAAAAGAAAGATGCCAAACCAAGGTTGATCCATTGGATCTTATTACTGCAAGAGTTTGACTTGGAGATCAGAGATAAGAAGGGATGTGAAAATGTGGTGGCTGACCATTTGTCTAGAATTCCATTGGGGGAAGAGGACACTACATCCACAATTAATGAAAAATTCCCTAATGAATATCTGATGTCTGTATTTATCGAACCATGGTATGCTAATTTTGCTAACTACTTGGCTGCAGGTACACTTCCGGAGAGTTGGAATAAACAACAATTTCTTTCGCAAATAAAGCAATACATTTGGGATGAACTAGATTTGTTCAAGATTGGTGGTGATAAGATTATTCAAAGGTGTATCACAGAATCAAAATTTCAGAAGGTGTTGAAGCATGCCCACTCATCAACATGTGGCGGTCATTTTAGTGTCCAAAAATGGGTTATCGAGTGTTATCGTGTGTTTTTTTATTGGCCTAGTCTATTTAAAGATGCTTTTGAATATGCTAAAAACCGTGTCAACTGTCAAAAGATGGGTGGAATTACAAAGAGAAACTAGATGACCATTCAACCAATCCTCATCATTGACATTTTTGATGTGTGGGGGAATGATTTTATCGGACCGTTTCCTAACTCGTGTGGTTACTTGTACATTCTAGTGGTAGTAGACTACATTTCTAAGTAGGTTGAGGCTATTGCCATTAGAAAGAATGACCATGTTGTTGTGTGCAAGTTTGTCCAATTGAACATTTTTTTTGAGGTTTGGAATCCCTCGTGTGATCATAAGCGACGGGGGATCCTATTTTAAGAACTTTCACTTTGGCAAACTTCTCAAACGGTATGGAGTGAATCATAGAATAGCTACACCATATCACCCATAAACAAGTAGGCAGGTTGAAGTGTCAAATAGGCAAATTAAAGTGTTTCTGCAGAAAACCGTGCGATCAGACCGAAAGGATTGGTCTAATAAGCTTAATGATGCCCTATGGGCCTATCGCATGACATGTAAAACACCTATTGGCACTACACCTTATAGATTGGTGTATGGTAAGGAGTGTCACTTACCAATGGAACTAGCACACCATGCACTTTGGGCAGTTAAGCAAGTTAACATGAACTATAATGATGCAGGTACCCAAAGAAAGTTATAATTGTGTGAGTTGGAAGAGTTACGTGATGAGGCATATGATTGTGCGTCTACATATAAAGATAAGATGAAGGCGGTTCACGATGCTAAACTCAAGAAGAGAACTTTTGAAGTTGGTCAAAAGGTTTGGTTGTTTAATTCTCGTTTAAAACTGTTTCCAGGTAAGTTGAAAAGCAAGTGGCTAGGGCCGTTTGTGATTATGAGAGTTGGAAGATTTGGAGATATTGAGATAGAGGATTTGTCGGATCAGAGGAGACAAGTTGTTAATGGCCATCAGTTGAAGCCATATCTAGATGGCACTGATATCAATAGAGGATCAATGGAAAAGGTGAGTTCTCTTCTGAGCTCATCGGGGATATGACCGTTTGAGGGTCCCAAAAAGTCTAGCTAAAGACTTAAAAGTTAGTGTTTCTGGGAGGCAACCCGAGGTTTGATATCATTTTATTTAGTTTTTTATTTATTTTTTATTTTTTGTAGATTGTTTGCAATTTTGTTTTGTTCTTTGAATTTGTGTAGCTAACCCATAACAATGCGCAAGTGTGGAGACGTTCCATTTCCAAGTAAGTGTATCGGGGTCCAATTGTGAGTTGGGGCTGACCCTATTTTTCTTAGGGGGTGGAATCATTTTACGTAATTTTACTTAAAATTTCATTACTTTAAAATTTTATATTTGCAATGAGCCTATAAAAATTGAAATTGAAAAATGCAGTGCCGTAGCCTACGGTGGAACCGTAAGCTTCGGCGGGTGTGGCTACGGCTGGCCATCCAGCCTACGGTACCAACACAACAGAAACACCTTCACCGTAACCTATGGTTGAGCCGTAGGCTACAGCGCTAGCTGCATTTTCAAAAAAAAAAATTAAAATGAAAAAGAATAAAGCTAATAGGAATCCCAGACACCTTCTTCCTTTCTTCTTCTTTCAAACTCCATAACCACTCTACATCTCCATCTTCTTCATCTTCCTCATACTTCTACCAATTTCAACAAATCTATAGTCTAACCTGCGTATTTTTTTGAGAGGAATTCAAACTTAATGTTGGTTTTTCACGAATCACGTACGTTGGTGAGAAAGTTACATGTGGGGGTGACGACCTAGTTTTCTAATTTGGGGTTTTTGAAAATTGGAGCTACTAGACCACAATTGAAGGTTTCTTGAGTGCTTTAAACAACTAAGGTACGTTATACGTTAAATTTTTTCATACTTTTGCAAAATCCTTGAAAGAATCTTGTTAGAAGCTTATATTGTGCACTTTGAATACTTGAAGTCTTAAATATGTGCTTAGTTGATTTAAGTGAAGGTATATGTTAAAATTTCAAGTATATATGCTCAATTGTTACTTTGATTTGTGAATGAAAGATGGTTATTGTTTCAAAGTAGTGTAGTGGAGTGTTCAAATGCTAATGAGAATGGTAATATTGATTTTGAATATTAAAGGATAATGCCTCCATGTTAAGAGATTGTTCAAATGTTCCAACTTTATTTCATAGCTAATTGGCAATCTATGAATGCTGGATTTCATAATTAACTGGTCATTATCCGGAACTAGTATGGGGAAGTCATTGTTAACAATTGCACATTTGTTTAACTTTTGAATTGTGAATTGACTTGTTTGGTTAGGTGTCCTTGGTTATGTGTAGATGGTACGTTCTAAAGATCAAGCTAGCTCAAGCAAGAGTAAAGGGAAAAGTGTTGCCAAACCTCACCCACCGAATAGAGGAGAGTTGGATCATTTATGATACAAGATGACCCGAGGCCTCATGCTTAAGAAACATCACAACAGGATTATTATGAACCACCTCTAAAACAGGATTGGGTTGGTGGTCCATTGACAAATACTCCTTGTTATTGGCTACCAACACTATTTAATGAGAAAATGGCAAATAATAAGGAGCCAGAAGGAGGATTTATGTGTGAGAAAGATGTTGACATTGAATAATTCAAGCATTTTGACATCGTGCAAAAGTTTGAAGCACTTAGATGGGAGGCGATTTTAAGGTGTTATGATGGTAAGAGAGATAGAATCTATATGGAAGCAATTCAGAGTTGGGTCGGGAGTCTAGTATCAGACATGGGAAGCAACTCACTTAGAAAAATGTCATTGAAGGGATCTGTGGGTAGTGCTAAGGTAATCATGTCAATGGACACATTGAATGAAATAGCAAAGTTTGATAGCAAACCAGAAAGACAATACATCTATCCTGATGAAGATGTGTTGTACAATAAACCTCAACGACACCCAAAGTGGAGTGAAATGATACAAGAAATTTGTTTGGAAAGAATAGGGAAAGGCAAGGATCTGAGGAAAGATGAATTGAGGCTTCAAGCAAAATTATTGTTAACTTTTGTACAACAATAAGTACTCCCACGATGAAGCGACAGAGCAAGTGTCAGGCATCCGGATGTCCCAATCGTATACTCTTTAGTGATGAGTTGACCAAAGGTATCTTATAGATACCTAGTGATGATGAACATATGGATGTCCAGGAATAACCGATAAAGACTGTTGATCCCGCATTGTAGGCTGATTACTGCTTTCTTAAAAAGATATGGAGCAATCACTAAATATTCCAGTTTTTACACGATAAAGAAAAGACATACGCCACTGACATTATCATCGTTGAGTGTGTATGGGTGGAAATATGTGAGAACGGATCAATACCATAAGCTGATGAATGGAGGCAGAAAATGGAGGGTTTTGAGACCAGATGCAAGAAGGTTGGAACCGGGTGAGGCGAATGAGCCAGAGAGCGAGGATAGTGTTATGAGAGAAAGTGAGGATGATGATGTCGAGGAGGATCAGGCAGCCACTAGGACTAGAGGGGGTACTAGTTCACGCATGTCACGTACTGGGGGTATACATTAGGAGCCTACAAGCACTTATCCGGATATGACTGCATTTGTAGAGCAGGCGAGTCCTGCGAGTTATGGTGGATGGCCTGAATATGTATAGTTACTCTTTGATCAGAACACTCAGAGCACCAAACAACAAAGGTGGGATGCACAGAGATTGTATGACAGACAGGAACATTGAAGCCAGGTATATGGTCCAGAGGGAGTTCAATCATAGATTCGAAGACGATAAACATAGGAGGATGCATGCAGCGTGGCGTGCTGGTGAGCAGGTGGTGGTCAACCCACCATTTATTGATTACTCCACACTCCCTACATATGATGGCACTGTTGATTATCCCGTTCCACCTGTCCACCACTCAGAGTGGGTGGACCCCCACCAGGATCATGCTTAGAGACAAGAAGAAGGTAGTTCGGCGGATGCCTTTGGTTTTTCAGGAATTATGGATACGTTGACAGCTCTCTTTGGGCCACCTCAGCCACATTGTTATTGAGCACTCACTGATCCATGATCAGGTCCATGTGTTTCGCCCTTATCTTTATTATCATTTTGTTTTTATTATTTTATTTTATTCTATTTTATTTTTTTTGGATTGGTTGAATTGTTTTAGTTTATTTTTGTGTTTTGGTGGTGTGGTTAAACTATATGTGATGGGAATGGTGTATTGTGGGTTTATGTCTTGGTTGTAAGTTGAAATTAGCAAATTATGATTGCACGGGTCTTGAAAGTCAAAATTTGAGCTATAAACCCATACATTGGGGACAATGTCTCTCAAGTGTGGGGATGCAGGAAATATGAGAAATAGAAAAAAATAAATCCTCTTTGAATTAATTGGTGAAATCTAACCGGGGGTAAGAAGCTGGATGGTAGATTTTTTATGCATACTCTCACGTCTGTAACCTATTACCACATCGTTTCCAGTGAGGTTTGAGACTATGTATGAGAATCAGAACATTATTAGAATTGGTTGCTCGATATCTTTTCATGTGTGTATTACCAAGAATATTTATGATTCTAGAACTTGCCTAGTATATGCATTTTGAGATCACAGACTGAGTTATTGCACAAAAGTGATTAAGGCATTAGTATTATGCCCTCTTTGTTTGTGTTTTCAATCTCTACCTTTGCAATCTTCCCCTAGATGCCATGTTGAGCCCCAACCTATTCTTTGTTAACCCACATGTTAAAACCTATTAAGCCTATTAGACCCAGTTCTATTTTCTTTACCCACGTAGTGAAATCCAGTAATGTATGTTAATAGTATGCTGGAGTGTTTACCTTGCCAAAAAAAAAAAACAGAAAAGAAAGAAAAATTAGCACCACAATGGGTTAAAGCTACTGAAATTTGTGAATAGTTTTAGTTTTGATGATAAGCAGAATTATGGTCACTTTTACCCGAGAATTTGAATAGTTACTCTTGCATTGCTAGTAATGTAGTATATCTAATTAGAGTTCACTACTTCTTTTTGCCAATTTTGCTTATTCTCCTTTTGCACCCAAATCATAACCTCACATTGCAACCATTTAAAGACCTTATGATTTGTGCATTACTTAAGTCAAGTGGTGGAGTTATGATTTTTAGGCAAGCTTATGGCAATTGTGTTACATTTCTTGGTCTAAGTGTTATAGAAAAATGCCAGTGCATCTCACTAGTCCAGAAATTAAACCAAGTGGAGTGTCAATTGTGAGGGCTGTGTTGGCATGCATAGGGAGCACTTTAAGGCTTATTAGGTCCGGGTAGATAGAACCATGATTCAAGATTGATAAAACTTTGTTTGCAAAGTGATATGTATTTAGTTGTGTGATTAAGTCGGGTATGACTTTGGACCTGGACTAACATTGGTTAAGATCGACAAGATCGTGTTTGTTAACAAAAGATGTAGTGTAATGAGCGGGTTTCTCGAGGACAAGCAAAGGATATGTATGGGGATGTGATGAGTGTGTTGCGTAATAACATTTTATGCTATTAAATGTTAAAGATTACATGTTTATATATGTTAATCACTTGGAATAGTGTGACTATGTGTAAAATGTGTTTTTCAGGTTAAACAAGTGATTCGAAGAGTTTATATGAAGAGGTTCCAAGTCAAAATGGCCAGAAAGTTGAGAAAAGGGTTGGCTGAAAATTGAGGCTGCCGTAACCTATGACAGTGCCGTACGATAGGGTCAGATGGGATTTTTTCCTTTTATTCAAATTTTTAGGTTTAGAGAGGCATCTTCAACCCATTCGACTTAGACGAATTAGATGCTACCCAAGACTCAGTTTTGATCGGTTTTTCATCGTTGGAAGCCCGTCAATCATCAATTCATCACTCCTGGTGGCGTTCTACATCAGATTTGAAGATCTTCTCACAATCATGAGCGGCTAATTTCTAGTGATTTCTTTCGGTGCTAGGGTTCTTGTAAGTGGAAGATTTGATTTAGTTTCTTTCATGTTTGGATAGGCAATCTAAGCATTCGATGCTTGTCGCGATGTTTTGTTGAATGATTGTAATCGGTTACATGTTATTTGCAATCATTCTCTTTGTCTTTCAGTTCCTGAGATTTCTAGCAATTAGGATTTCTTAGAGAAAGGTTTGATTGGCTAATTTGTATTTGGTAGCTGAGTGATGAACCTTTCATTGTTTTACAGTCAAAGTAAATTGTCCACATTTATCACTGTTTATCAAACAAACAAATCATGTCTATGTGGTTACTAAACGAAACTTGATTAACACAGTTGCTTTGAACCCGAACCCTGAAAGATTCATAGTTTTCTCTTACTTGTTTATTAGCATTAGCTTAAATTGTTCTTAGTGTAAACAAACAATTATTCAATTGGATTTAATTTTCTGCATAACTTACTTTATTTTATTTCAATCATTTGAACTACACTTTCCATAATACTCCTCGTGGTTCGACACCCGACTTGCCTTATCTAGTAAGGTATTAGGGATTGAGTTTTAACTCTTATTTTTGGCGAGTCTTCGAACTCGATCAATTAGTGTTCCAGCTAGCCTTCAAAGTATGGCCGGCAGTAGGATGTAGTATAAAGTATCTCAGGTACCAGTCCTTAGGATTAAGCCAAGTAACAATTGTAAAACACTTGAGAGAAAGATACATTATTCTTGAAAACCAAATACTTGTGTTCTGCTTGTATTATTTACTTTTGTTCTTTGTTTCATAAGCCGGTTCCCTATTTGATATGTTAAGTGCTCTTGTTTGTTTCTCTCTAACCTTGTGAACTGTTACATTGCTCCCCTACACCGGTCCTTCAATTGGTATTAGATAATTTTATGCTCTTGGTTGTAAGATCTCACTATCTTAAATTTCTTCAGTTTCATAAAACACTTATCAGCTCAATGACAGCTCTCACTAAAGCTGACATGGAAACCGTACCATGACAAAATCTCCACTGATCATAGCTGATGACCATGATACTTGGTGCCAAAGAATGGAAGACTTCATCAAGTCTCAATACAGCAGGATGTGGAGATTTGTTGTCGCAGGACCTCACATCCCAAGACCTTATCAACCACTGTTGGAGGTGGGATGATTCCAAAGAAAGTGGTTGACAATTCTGAGGAAGATTGGAAGAAGATTGATATAGATCAGAAGGCCATGACTGCTCTCCAAACTGCTCTTCCAAACTCTATATACAAAGGCTTCAAGAAGTGTAAAACTACTAAGCAGTTATAGGATGCACTAAAGCTTATGTGTGAGGGTTCTGATGAAGCTAAAGAAAATAAGAAGGACCTTATGAAGTAGCACCTTGAGAACTTCACATGCAAATCAAGTAAAATGATAACTCAATAATACTTTAGGTATGTTAAGTTTGTAGATACTCTTACGGATGTTGGAGCCAAGTTTGAGAATAGGGATGAGGAAGTTCATGTTCTCTCTTCCTAGACAATGGGCTCACTACTGTATGGCCGCTAAGAGAACTGAAGACCTCTCCACCCTTACTCTCATAGAGCTGTATGGTATCCTTAGTTGCTACCAGATGGAGATCAACATGCAAAATCCATCCAGTAGCTCTTCCAGTAATCAACAGAGTTTAGCCCTCCATATGATTGAAAGCAATAGTAGAGAACCATAAGATCATCTTATCTAAATAAAGGGCCTTTTCATCACCTTCCTTGAGACACCAAGGGAGAGCTACATCCAAGGGATACTAGGCTATTCCAAGAGAGAAGCTCATCTCAAGCCTTTGTGTCTGCTGATGAAAATTGTGGTAACTTTCTCTTCACTCTTTAAGACTTGGATTGTATCCATCCAGATGAACTGGAGTATATGGAGATAGTCCATCAACTGCTCTTCTCACTCATAGAGCCAAAAGAATCTACAAGAGAACCGAAAGAACATTTCCCAGCAATGTAACAAGCGGAATGTTTGGAGTGGATTAAAGCAATATGAAGTGCTACAATTATGACCAAATAGGACACTTTGCTAGGGAATACAAGTCACCAAGGACTAATGGTGGCCAAGCACAATCCAGGCCTAACTACACATGTAGCTCCAAGATCTGAGAAGCCAAGCCAACCAAAACAACAAGTTGTTGTTTCTATTAAAGAGGGAGACTTTGACTAGAGCTTTCAGCTAGAAAGCACTAATGGCTGACCATGAATAAGGCAAGGTAGTAGAACATCTCTATACACTTAAGTGCATTGCTAAAGTAAATATGTATAGGTCTTATAACCTGGAAGTGAGATCTGACCTTGAGTCTTTATATATTTTAAAAGCTTATTTCAAGAGAGCTGAAAATGATTATAAACTTAAAATAGAGGATCTAGAGAAAACTAGTTCAACTCTTAAGCAAGAGCACACAAATTATAGGACTCAAATCAAAGATCTCATTAATAAGTTCATTGAATGTCAAGTTGAGCTTGTGATCAGCAAAGCCAGGGCAAAAAAGTGTGTTCTTCCAGAGGAAACCTTCAAGAAAATCATATCCTCATCCTTGTATCCAAAGATTTTTTTATTAGAACAAGTAGGGACTGGTTCGAGTGAGATAACTCCTCCACACACATTACTATCCATAAGTTCTCCAAGGTGTGAAATAGCTACCACTCATTGACCCTATCTAAGAATAGGATGAAGATAAAGAGTAGATAGTGAAGGATGAACCTGAAGTGAGTGAGGAGTATCATTCTAAGAAGGGTCACTATCCTTATAGAGAGAAGAAGAACCAAAGATGGCCAAGTCCGCTAGAAAGAATTTGATCATGGCAGCCAAAAGAAAATCAAAGAAAGCCAAAAAATCAAGGCCACTTTCAATTCCTAGCAAAAACAAGTCTTTATTTCTACTGGATTTGAAGCGGTGAGGACTGAAGATTTAACCATGAACTCTAGTACCATGAGTCCTAGTTCAATTTCAAACCATCCTAGTGAAGAGCAGAAGGTTGATCAAATATGCACCACTGCTGCACAGCCTAAACTATCCAATTCTAAGAGCAAGACTCACCCTCGAAAGCTTGATGCATTATCTATGAAAATGAAGAAGAAATTGGAAAGAGACTAAGAAGTATGCTAGTTAAATGGATCATGTGTTGTGATGCTACTCACTTTGCTAAGGATTTCATTTACAATTCTAAGAGTACTATCCACAAGAACAAGAAGAAAACTTCTAAGAGGAAGAAGAAGAAGAAGACAACTTCAGAAGGAAAATCACTTTTTTTTGGAAGCTCCAAGGTGATCAAGAAGAAGATAGGTAGAAAATTGCATTTGGAAGAAAATTTGATCTCGGAAGAAAGGAATGCTTCCGAAGCACTGAAGTCTGTTGCAGTGGATCCAAAAGCATGCGAAGGTTCAGTCTCCAAAACTTCCAAATCTATCAAAGAAGTTATGAAGGCCAAGTCTAATCTTCTAGAGATGGTATGGAATATGAAAGAAGGCCATGTGAATGAATTTTTTTCATCAACAACAATAAAGGATCCTCTAACTTGCATATAGGATCAATAAATGTTGAACTATCTTCAGTTCATCTTGATGAGCCCAAGACCAGCAAGGCTTGGGTTTCCAAATGTAAGTAACCATCACCTTTTCATGTGTAGGAACAACTAAAGACCAAAAGAAATGTATGGATCATTGATAGTGGCTGTTCAAGGCACATGACAGACAATGGCTCTTTGCTTTAGAACTTTGAGAAAATTGATGGAGGGCCAGTTGCTTTTGGTGGAGAATCAGGTGGTTACATCACAGAAAGGGGTAGGGTCACAAATGGTAAGTTCAACATTGAGAATGTACACTATGTTAAAGAGATTGGATACAATCTCTTGAGTGTATCTAGATTTTGTGACCAGAGACATAAAATGCTCTTCACTGAGCATGAGTGTATTGTTCTCAAGACCGGGGTGATCATTCCTCAAAAGCATATCTTTTTCAGAGCCCCCAGTAAAGGGAACATGTACAAGATGGATTTGTAGAAAACCTTTCCATCTGGAAAAGTTTTTTGCTTTCTATGTAAAGCCAATAGTGATGAGTCTTTCCTCTGGCATAAAAGAATATGCCATGTAAACTTTAAGAACCATAAATAAATTACTAAAAATGATGTGGTAACTGAAATGTCAAAGAAAGAGTTTACAAGTGACGACCATTGTGTTGCATGCCTGAAAGGAAAGCAATATAAGGTGTCTCTCAAGCCAAAGAAAATGAACTCCATCACCACTCCTATACACTTATTACATACGGATATCTTTGGCCCCATAAGTGTAATGAGTCTAAGAAGAACTTCATATTGTCTAGTGATCACAGATGACTTCAAAAGATATTCTTAGGTCTTCTTTCTTAGATTTAATGATCAGACCCCTAACATATTAAAGAACTTCATTCTGAAAATTGAGAATCAATATGATCTCAATGTGATCACAAGGTCAAGATCATAAGATATGATCAAGGAACTAAATTCAAGAACCAAATCCTTGATACATTTTATGATACCAATGGTATTACAAGCTAATATAGTGCTCTTAGAACTACTCAGCAAAATGGTGTTGCTGAGAGGAGAAATATGACACTTAATGAGGCTGCAAGGACCATGCTCTCTGATGCTAATCTACCCATCACCTTCTGGGCAGAGGCAGTCAACACCGCCTACTATATGCACAACAGAGTTTTAGTATTTTAGACTCATGGTAAGACTCCTTATGAACTGTGGCACAAAAGGAGACATTTTGTTGGTTTCCTTAGGTTATTTGGATGTCCATACAACATCTTGAATACCAAAGATCATATAGCCAAATTTGCTGAGAAATCAAATGATGGACACTTTATTGCATACTCTTTTCAGGCTAAGGCTATAGAGTATACAATATTAGAACTAGAGTAGTTGAGGAGTCAACCAATGTGACCTTCAATGAGCACACTCCCAATGTGAAAGGTTCTAGTCCTGATTGGCTATTTTATCTTGATTTAGTTATTAACTTTTTAACAAATCTTATGAAGATGTTTAGGATCTACAAGTAACATATCACCAGGAGATACTAACCTAAGATTTGAGCTGAGAACACCAAGTGATAGAATTCCTTTAGATCTAGTGGTAACGAACGTTGCAGATGGAAATCCTATCAGCACAACCATGATAAACTATTCAGCAGATGCATCTGAGGTGCTTATAAATTCTAGCACTAAGGAACAAAACTCAAATGAAGGGGTTCTAATGTACGGGAGATGGAGATGGTGAAAGTGATCAAGAAGTTCATGATGGTGACAACCTCTCCACTAAAGACAACATCAAGGATGTCACACACTCATTGGATCATGTTTCACTTGATAAGTGTGCTGATATGGTGGGTGATACTCAATCACCAGATCTGAATTTAAATAATTTAGATATTTCAAACCAACTTGTTGTGATTCCTCAACTAAGAACTCATAAGTCTCATCCAACCATTAAAATAATTGGAGATGTTGAGACTGGGATAAGAACAAGAGGACAAACCCATGACAAGAATGTTTGTCTATACTCTTGCTTTTTGTCCCAGATTGAGCCAAAGAAAGTTGATGGGGCTTTGAAAAATGGAAGTTGGGTTAAAGCAATACAGGAGGAGCTGCTTCAATTCAAAAAACAAAAGGTTTGGAACTTATTCCCTCTTCCTCATGGGAAGACACCAATAGCTACCAAGTGGGTTTTTAGAAATAAGAAGGATGATAGAGGACTTGTCTTTAAGAACAAGGCAATACTAGTTGTTTAAGGGTACACTCAAGAACAAGGGATTAAGTAAACGGATGTTTTTCCTCTTGCAACAAGACTTCAAGCTGTTAAAATATTCCTTGCTTTTGCTATATCCAATGATTTCAAGGTCTACCAACTTGCTATGAAGTGTGCATTTTTATATGGGTTTATAGATGAGAAAGTGTATGTTTAGCAACCACCGGACTTTGCAGACCCAGATTATGCTGATTATGTCAACAAGCTTGACAAAGCTATTTATGGGCTACATCAAGCTCCAAGAAAGTGGTATGAGACACTATCATAGTACCTTGTCCAACATGGCTACAAGAGAGGTACCATTGACAACAAACTCTTTGTCAATGGAACATGAAATGACTTGATGCTGGTTCAAGTTTATGTAGATGATATCATCTTTGGATTAACTAATTCAAAGCTCTACAAATACTTTGAGAAGCTGATGAAGAATAGATTTGAAATTAGTCCTGTGGGAGAACTCAATTTATTTCTAGGAATTCAACTAAAGCATGTTGATAATGGCATCTTCATAAACAAGTAAAAGTATATTCAAGACATACTAACCAGATTTCATCTGACTGCTTGCAAGGCTACTAACCATAGCTAGAACGACTCCCTAGAGCCTGATCTTGAGGGGGAGTGTGTTGATGAACATCTCTACAGGGATATGATTGGGTCTCTTATGTACCTCACAGCCAGCAAGCCTGATAGCATATTTGCCACATGCATATGTGCAAGATATCAAGCCAACCCTAAGATGTCACACTTGGTTACTGTCAAGAGGATTCTTAGATATATCAAAGGAGTTCCCAAGCCTGGACTTTTGTAGAAAAAGAATTCTGACTCGAATCTGTATGCATATACTGATAGCGACTATGGTGGCTATAACATGACTACAAAGTCTACATCAGGAGGATGTCAATTCCTTAGTTAAAGGATAGTCTCATAGCAATGCAAGAAACAATCCTGTGTGTCTTCATCAACTGCTGAAGCTGAGTACATTACTGCTGCAAGTTGCTGTGCTCAAGTACTTTGGATTTAGAATCAGATGCTATACTATGGATTCAAATTCAAGGAGTCTATCATCCATATAAACAACAACAATGCTATCTCTATCACAGATAATCCTGTGTAGCACTTAAAGACAAAGCAAATCAACATCAGGTATCATTTGATAATATATAAATTAAAAAAAGGATTGATAAAACTAGTTAAAGTTAACACAAATGAAAATATGCTGATTTGTTCACAAAAGCTTTTGATGAACAGAGATTTAACTATCTTATATCAGCTATGGGGATAATTAACTTTGAGTAGATTTTCTTATATTAATTTCAATATTATTTTTCAAATATATGTGTCTTGAGTTGTCTATATCACCACTCATATAAGGCCTTGTTTACCTTGAAATAAACTTTTCTTAATGATATTTCTTAGAGTTTTAAGAATTAAAGATATGTTTTCTCTCGGAAGACATTGAGTTGACTTCGGAAGAAAATTATGTATTCAAAACTGATAACTACTTATTAACAAATTTACATTCAGAAGAAATTTTGATATATCTTCCAAAGCTTAAATATGCTTCAAAGTACTTATATATTTTGAAGGATAATTTTCTTCCGAAAACAATTATGTCTCGAAAGCTTTATTCATCCTTTGAATAAAACTTCTGAAGTTTAATATCTTCTGAACCAAATATGTCTTGGAAGAAAAATTACTCTAAGTACTTTCTTCCGAATCAATTCTTGTCAAACTAAGGAATATCTCGAAGTCAAATTGGTCTCAGAAGTTTTCTCAAAACTTCCGAATACAAATTAACTTCAAAAGATTTTCTGCTTACAAAATAACTACCATTTTGAGCACTTTTTCAGAGTTGGGACCGACATCTGGATTTCAAAGTTTATCCTTCTACATTAACTTTGTCTCAAATCAAACCATATATATAGCTTTACAACGGTTCCCTCGCTTTCTTCTTCCTGTTCATCTACAAACTTCTAACCGTAAATTCACCTACAAACCCTCATTGTTCTTAGCTTTCTTTGTCCCGAATCCCGACTTCTTTAAAATCAAGAGAAAAACCACTGTTGGTTTCTCAAGGGTAGAAACAACCCTTGTCCTAAAACTGTTAGAGCTCATTGCTCAAGTTGACAACTTGATAGCACCAGGCAATGCTGAACAACACCAGTCAATGTTGAACCTACATCTTTTACATCTGCACCACCCAACACAACCTCAAATAACCATCACCTACTCAAGAAAAATCCAAACGAACCCCTTAGATTGAGCAGGCCCCTATAAAATAACCCATGCAGGAGGAAGTGGAACCAAGAGCTCCCACTTCCCCTGAGTAGCAAACCACTCCTATTATTTCATTGATTAGTGCTGAGGTTTGTTATGCTAAGCCTAATGAGCTCATTGCCCGAACCTCAAGCCTTTACTCTGAGTCTCACAACTCGGGTGATCAACCTTTAGGGGATAACTACCATCCACAGTCTCTAGATTTAAACGAACTAATTCCTTACCTCTAATTCTATAATGATAAGGATAAGGGTTTTAATAAGTACCATGAGTCTCTCTTCTCCTCCCACCCATATCTAGCCCACATCATCCACCCCTAACTGAGGTAGCCTTCCATGAACATGTTCAGGATGTCCATATGGAAGGGGCTCTCACTTTTGAAAGTGATAAAAACATTAAGACCTAAACCATGGAAACTCAGACCCTTCACACTTCTCTTGAAGCTATCATAGAGCAGGGAAATCCAGCAGCCAAGAACCACAAGCTGGTGGTGAGGGAGATGACTTTGGTTATGTTCTCTCATCCTCCCATGATTAATCTGATAAAGATGAGGGGAGTCTGTAACTAATGGTGCAACTTGAGATCACCAATCCTAAGGGCAAGCTAGCTGAGAGACCTGCCAGGCGTGCTCAACCAGGTCCATAAGAACCTGTGGATAGGTGGAACTAACCTTTAGCTCACTTGTGAAAGTGGGTGATGCTACCAAAAAAGGGGAGAAAGTCTTACCTATAATCACAGAACTTGGGAGTTCTGCCCAAAGTATGGACATTGAGGCCTCACCATCCTCACTTAAAGTTGTCCATACTAACCTAGGCCCACATTAATATGGATGCTATGATTCAAAGATTATTTGAGGAGGGAATCCTAAGGGCTATGTCTACCCTATCCTACCCTGCCGACAACTCAATAGTAGGATGGAGGTATGATGCTGATAGAAGAGCCCTAGTACTCTCTAGATATCAGGGGCAATAAGAAGTATTCAATTTTCAAACCCTGAGATACTATGAGAGTTTACCTGTGGTTGACCTGCCACTTTCCAACCCAAGTAACAACAAGCAAGCTGAAAAGTTGGCTGAGAGGATCCAGCTAAGGGTGCTTGAAGAGTTCAAGATAAGATTCAAGTTATATAGATAGAGGCTAATAGGAAAAACTATTGGTCAACTTGATATTGATGAAGACCCTAAGATTAGCTTCGAAGGGGAAACCTCAGTTAAAGGCCCAACAGTTGAACCTGTGAACCTTGATACTGGAACTAATTCAGCACCCAGTACCCTTAGTAAAACACCAGCTAGTTAAGGTGTCTCACAGACTCTCCCTAGCTAGAGCTTAACTGCTTCCCTAAGTGACGAAGGCCAAAGCTCTCTTCACCTTGTGTCACACAGGTCAGTGACGGATAGTCATGATCTCTAAGGAGATTGAGGAGGGGAGGAGGGGAGAAGGGAGAGGAAGAGGAAGGAAAGGGAGAGAGAACAAGTGAGACCCCAAGCTTCATGCAAGCTGCAATCAGGGCTGCCCCTAGGCCAAACACTCAGGAGGATGAGTTAAGGCAGGCAGATTGAATTATCCGGGGTCTAGGAATTACAACATACATGAAATAATCTCTCTTCCCTTGAATGAGTTAAAAGAAATCGCTGGCACTAAAGTTTCAAAAGAGAGGAATAAGGCTGAGTCTGTAGAGTTGCTCCTCAAAATTAAAGAAGAAAGGAAAACAAAACAACTTTACAAAGCCCCTCTCCTCTCTCCAATTCAAGAAAGCCCTGAAGTATAGGTTGTGGCTGTTGAACAAGAAACTTAGGTAGGTAGGAAAAAAGACAAACAAAACATGAAAACCTACCTAAGTGCCACAGGTCTCTATCAGGCAGTAGACCTACTTCCCTTGTCATATGAATACATTGAATTTGAGTACCTCAAGCAGCTAGAGCAAGGAAAAGAACAGAAAGCTACTAAGAGGAAGATGAGGGAAGAGGCTGCTAAGTCAAGAGCCACCATTCGAGCCAATAAGAAGAAGTCTATTGACAGATTGAAGATGGTGAGTTTCTTGAAGCTGTATGGGTTCTCCAAAAGGAGACTTGGTCAATGTCTCTATCCACCATGGATGAGGACATTTGTCACACCCCCACTGATAGCGGAAACACGGGGATGCGAGCTAGACGGGATCGCCATAACACATGGCGTACGATAGAGAAGCAATATAAATACGATGACAAGTGTGTCATGACGACACCCGAACACAAATGGAGACTTGCGTCGCGTTTTGTCAATATTCATGACAACATAGCCATAAGCATAACATGTAAGAATCACAAAGCCATATTGAATAGCATTGTTTAGTTTCCCACAACTCGGGAACAAGTGTTCAAAAGAATGTTAATTGTTTAGTGGACTGCAACAATGTACAAAATGTATGTTCAGTCTCAAAAATGCATCCTAGGGTCTCCACTAAAAGGCAGCACTCCTAGAACTTCAATTACCTTGATCACCTGAAACGAAATGCTCAAAACGGTCAACATAATTGTTGGTGAGCTTCGCAGGTTTTAAGTAATAAAATATGTTAAGATGAAAGCAGCTTTAAGTTTAATAAGAGTTTCTGCAACTACACTTATGTGTAAGCGGTTTTACCAGTTATAAATAGCTACAGCCAAGCCTACTCATCGGTTCCACCCGGGAATTGATGGCTGTAAAGATAGCATTTCCAAAGCGTAAATGGTTTAAAAATGACGTAGCAAGATCCACACAGCGCATACGTTTAGTCTACAACCAAACCAATCCTTAGGTCCCAATACCAGGATTAATGGTTGTAGTGGATGATCGGCTTAGAAGAACCACACAGAAGAACCACACAGAAGAACCACACAGCCGAGAGCATCCAGGAACAAGTAGCAACACAAGCAACAACAACCAACACATAGTATTACAGTAATAGCGCATATAGAGATGTAGAGTCACCAAGTAACATACAAGGTGGTGACATAACATAGAGTCAAGTTCACATAGCATCAATCACAAGGTAAGCAAGGTAGGATACTCATAATAGTAGCAGCAATCTTCCACTAGGGAAGATGCTTGAAATCAAGTTAAGTAAGTGAGCATTCTTTTCCCCCAAGTTGAAAATGTTTAAAAGGTTTTATAGAGAAAAAGGGCTACGAAACTCACAGAATAGATGATAAGCACAAACGATGAAGTATCCCAAGAGTAGAATGCTATAAATAGTCAAGCACCTATTGACAGTTACTGACAAGCATAAGTAAGGAGCATAGAGCATAATATGATAGTCGATTAGTTCCGGCGTTTCGGTTCGGTCATGGGTAGCACACATAAGCAGACACACACATCTCAGACCTTATGTAGGTCCAAGCATTAAGGATAGTCATCATTGCTATGACATCCGAAAAAAGGTAGTACTTGTTAAATATTCATGGTTCCAAATGGGTTGTCGGAAATCTTAAAAGGTTAGATTATTTTAAGTTGAAATAGTATGTGCCTATTGATAGCGTTGACTTTAATATTTATGGTCGAGCAATGACACTATTACTGATGTTACCTCGTCAACACAAGACACTCAAAGGGGAAATAACACATACACGCATCATCAATCACACAACAGGACCATACGCACGACTGACACTCCATTCGCACAAGCGGACCTTCAGTCGTACGAATTAGCTACTTTCGTACGATTGAACCTTCATTCGTGCGACTAAGCCTTCAGTTGTACCATGCATCACCAGTCGCACGACCCAACAACCAATCACACGACTCAACGTCCCTTCGCGCGAATCAGCTTCATTCACGCGATTGGACCTTCATTCGCGCGACAGGCCTCTAGTCGTGCGATTCACGCACAATCGCACACAATCACATCCGCATGACTCAATCGCGTACACACACTCATTCGCACACACACACAGTCGCATGACTCAGTCACGCGACAACCCCAGTCGCGCCACTCAGTCGCGCGACACACCCAACCGCATGACTCAGTCGCGCGATTAGCCCAATCGCACGGTTTAGTCGCGCGACTGACCCAGTCGTGCAGACAGAAATCGCGACTGAAGGAAGGTGCAGGGCGGCCTTTGGCAGCCCGAACACGAGTTTTACACAACCAGAACTTCCAGAACTCATATCCTAACTTGTCTAGACGTGAATCACACACTGGAACACAACACACAAGCCCACACGACCTCATGTGCTCGGATGAACCCGAGCATCCGAAACCCTAGAAAATGCAGTTGTAAAACCAAGCTAAAAACGAGGTAAGTGAGGTTATCTACCTGCTAGGAACGAGTATACACGATGACACTCAAGATTAAACGATGAAAATGCAACAAACGGGTCGGTTTTTGGTGCAAGATCGAGAGAGAAATGGAGAAAATGGTGAAGAAGAAGAAGAAGAGTAAATAGGGGCTAGGGATGGTCTCTACGTATTTATACCCAGCCCTAGTTTCACAAAATGTCAAGTTTAGCCCCCGCACTTTGCCCCGGGTTCCTAAATTTTATTTCGGTTCAAACGCTATTAATTAGACTTGTTTCATTAATGGTAAAACGTTGTTACTAGTATTTAGAACTTGAAAATGGTTTTATTTGTGATATTAAACTTATATAAAATGATGCGTTTAATGTTAACGGGGCAAAATTTTTTTTGAAAAAGTTTTAAGATGTCGACACGCAAGCAACGATAGCATAAATACAAGGTTAATCAAGCAAGCAAGCACAATATGATATCCACATAGATAGGTAACAAAGTGAGGGATGACCAATAGAAAGGTTAACAGAACACGTAAATTGACGGACCTTTGGTGACGGATGTCACAGTATCCCCCAGTTGAGGGAATTTCATCCCGAAATTCAACTGGTGCTAGGTCCAAGAGTGTCATCCTCGAATAGATGTGGATATTTAAACCTCATATGATCTTCATATTCCCAAGTAAACTCTGGCCCGCGCTTAGAATTCCATCTAACCCGAACAATAGGTATCTTGCTGCGCCTCAGCCTCTTGACCTTTCGGTCCATGACCTCAATAGGTTCCTCCACAAAATGGAGGCTTGCATCAATCTTGATATCCTCAATAGGTATGTGAAGTTATTCGTCAGATAAACACTTCTTGAGGTTCGATACATGGAAAGTATCATATACACTGCTAAGCTCTTGTGGCAACCTTAATCGGTACGCCACCGGACCAATTCTTTCGGTGATATCGAACGGTCCAACGTATCTCGGAGCTAACTTCCCTTTCTTCCCAAATCGTACAATCCCTTTCCAGGGAGAGACCTTAAGTAAGACCCAATCGCCAACGCTAAACTCTAGAGGCTTCCGGCGATTGTCGGCATAGCTCTTTTGGCGATCTCTAGCAGCTTTAAGTCTGTCTTTGATTCGGAAGATCTTATCAGTCGTCTCTTGGATGATCTCTGGGCCTGTTAACTGACTTTTGCCAATTTCAGCCCAGCAAACCGGTGATCTACATTTCCGCCCATACAGAGCTTCGAACGGAGCACACCCAATGCTAGTGTGGTAGCTGTTATTGTAGGAAAACTCAATCAGCGGTAGATGAGTGTCCCAACTACCACCAAAGTCGATGACACATGCCCTCAGCATGTCCTCAAGCGTCTGTATAGTTCATTCACTTTGGCCGTCTGTCTGGGGGTGATAGGCTGTACTCATGTCTAATCGAGTGCCCATCGCTTTCTGTAACATGTCCCAAAATCATGAAGTGAATCGACTGTCTCAGTCGGATATGATTGACACCAGCACCCCGTGTCGTGTCACGACCTCTTTGATGTATAACCTTGCCAGCTTATCCATTTTATAGTCTTCTCGGATAGGCAAGAAGTGAGCGGATTTTGTCATTCGATCCACCACGACCCATATCGAATCGTGTCCACTTGGTGTCCTCGGGAGTTTGGTAATGAAATCCATAGTTATGTTCTCCCATTTCCACTCGGGAATTTCGGGTTGTTGCAATAATCCCAATGGTTTCTGGTGTTCGGCCTTGACTTTTGAACATGTCAGGCATTTGCTCACATAAATAGCAATGTCTTTCTTCATACCTGGCCACCAGTACGGATCCTTCAGATCGTGATACATCTTGTTTGCACCAGGATGAATAGAATATCACGTCTTGTGTGCTTCATCCAAGATTAGGGCGCGTACACCGCCCTATTTAGGTACCCATATACGGTCCATGAAGTACTGCACACCATCATCCTTGCGAATCATTTGTTTATCTAACCCTTGGAATTCTTCTCCCTCAAGGTTTTCTTCTGTTAACGCCTCCCTTTGTGCCATTTGGATTTGAGCCGTTAGATTGGTTTGAATGGTCAAACCCAGTGCTCGAGCACGTAGTGGTTTCACCCGTTCTTTACGGCTTAATGCATCAGCCACCACATTCGCTTTCCCCGGGTGATACCGGATTTCGTAATCGTAGTCGCTAAGTAACTCTACCCAACGCCGTTGTCTCATATTAAGCTCCTTCTGATCCAGTATATGTTGGAGACTTTTGTGATCCATGTAAATGATGCATTTGGTGCCATACAGATAATGTCTCCATATCTTAAGTGCAAATACTACAGCGCCCAACTCCAAATCATGAGTTGTGTAGTTCTTTTCATGCACCTTGAGTTGCCGCGATGCATAAGCGATTACCTTGTCTCTTTGCATTAGTACACATCCCAATCCTTGATGTGAAGCATCGCAATACACCACAAAATCATCAGTTCCATCTGGAAGGGACAATATCGGAGCGTTGCACAACTTATCTTTCAACGTCTGAAAAGCTCGTTCTTGTACATGTCCCCAATCAAACTTCTTATCTTTCTGAGTTAGCAGGGTTAACGGTTGAGCGATCTTTGAAAAGTTCGCAATAAAACGACGGTAGTATCTGGCTAATTCTAGGAATTGCCGTATTTCTGAGGGTGTTTGGGGTGTATCTCATTTCTTCACAGCCTCAATTTTACCGGGGTCCACATGAATTCCGTCTTTGTTGACCACATGACCTAAAAACTTCACTTCTCGAAGCCAGAACTCACACTTCGAGAATTTGGCGAACAGTTTCTCTTCCCACAACAGTTCCATAATTGCTCGAAGGTGTTCTTCGTGATCCTCTTTTGATCGGGAGTAGATAAGTATGTCGTCTATGAATATGATCACGAACTTATCAAGATAAGGCTTGCATACCCGATTCATCACATCCATAAAGATAGCTGGTGCGTTGGTCAATCCGAACAGCATGACCAAGAGCTCGTAGTGCCCGTAGCGAGTTCTGAATGCTGTCTTCGGAATGTCGTCCTTGAATACCCTTAGCTGATGGTATCCAGATCGGAGGTAGATCTTAGAGAAATACGAGGCTCCTTGTAGCTGATCAAACAGGTCGTCGATTCTAGGGAGGGGATACCGATTCTTCACGGTCAATTTGTTCAACTCCCGGTAGTCGATACACATACGGAACGACCCATCCTTTTTCTTGACAATAGCACCGGTGCTCCCCACGGTGAGTGACTCGGTCGAATAAAACCTTTCTCCAGTAGTTCCTGTAGTTGACTGGACAATTCTTGCATCTTGGAGGGTGCTAGCCAAACGGTGTCTTGGCTACTGGCGTAGCTCCAGGAACTAACTCTATATGGAATTCCACCTATCGTGGAGGTGGCAACCCAGATAAATCGTCAGGAAACACCTCTGGGTATTCCCGTACAGGCGATGCTCCAGGAACTAACTCTATACGGAATTCCACCTGTTGTGGAGGTGGCAACCCAGATAAATCGTCAGGAAACACCTCTGGGTATTCCCGTACAATTGGAATGTCTGCCAATTTCGTCTCCTCTTCTTTCTTTTCCACTACATGAGTCAGAAAGGCGTAGCACTATTTTCGTAGACTTTGGCATGCTTTCATGCAGGAGATGAGCTTCAAGTTCTTTCCCGGTCGCTCCCTTGTATTCTAAGTACTTTCCCGTCTGACATGGGAATCCGCACTACTTTATCTCGGCAAACAATCTCGGCTCCATGCTTTGACAACAAATCCATACCCACTATCACATCGAAGCTGCCTAACTCGAATGGTATCAAATCTATGCTGAAGACCTGATCTTCCAACATTAGGGTGCAATTCTTAATAATCTCATCTGCTTGTTTAACCCTACCATTAGCCATTTCTACAGAGTAACTAGTTTCTAGCCTACTAGCACTTAAATCAAGCATGTGTACAAACTCAGAAGATATAAAACTATTGTCTGCTCCAGTATCAAACAATATAGAAGCGAAGTGATCGTTAAGTAAGTACGTACCCGTGACAACGTTCGGGTCCTGGCGTGCATCATTAGCTCCAATGACGAAAGCTCGACCCCGTGCAGCATTGCCTTGATTTCCTTGGCCTTGAGCACCCACTATGGCCCTTATTTGCTGCTGGTTGTTCCCTTGCTAACCCGGTGCCCTATTCAGTCAGGGGCATGTGTTTCTGAAGTGATCGAGGTCTCCACATTCGTAGCAAGCCCTGGCGTTCCCGGCAGGGTTAACCGCGTTGATGGGTGCCACCAGGTTTGGCGCTACTCTGCAATCTCTTGCTTGGTGCCCCGGGCGTCTGCAGCTCAAACATACCAGGCATGGCACTGCTGGGGGATGATGAAGATGGCAACTGTCACATTTCGGGTGCGGCCCAGCATATTCTTTCTTCCCTTGAGTCACGGGCATAAAATTTCGGGCCGTCTTAGCCTTTTATCGAACCTTCCGGCACTCGACCGGCTTGTCTCCCCAGTTTCCTTCCATTTCTCTGCTCCCCTACTCAACATCCCGGTCCTTATCATCTCATCAGTGAGAGCGCCAGCTTTTAGAATTACGCTCTGGATGGTAGGAGGAGCAGCTGCTGTTACCATAGCTCGAATTTGAGGCGCGAGTCCCCAAATGTACCTTTCAATCCTCTTAGATTCCAGAGTGACTAGATGTGGAACTAGTCTAGCCAGCTCATGGAATCGGTCAGTGTAAGCTGTATGCCCAGCCCCCACCATGGCATGATTCCAGAATTCATGCTCAAGTTTCTGCATTTTGTTGAGGGGGCAGTATTCCTCAGTGATTAGGGCCTTGAATTCATCCCAAGTCATCTGCATCGCAGATTCCCTTCCTCTCGCTTGAACCTGGGTGTTCCACCAGGTTAGTGCTCTGCCTTGAAGTGAGCACATAACATACTTGATTCATTGGCTGTCGAGGCATTCACTGATGTCAATCACTGCCTCCATCTTCTCCAGCCATCTAGTCAGGGCTATCGCCCCACCTTTCCCATCAAATTCTCGGGGTTTGCAGGCCACAAATTCCTTGTAGGAACATCCCCGTCTTGTATTATTGTAACACCCGAAAGTTTGACTTCTCAGCATGTGATGCGACTGAGCTTCAGTCGCCTGTTATTTACGCGACTGAAGTTCAACCGTATGACTATTCGGCCGATTGGAGCTCAACCGCACGATTGGAGTTCAATCGCCCGAATGGAGTATGAGTCGCATGGGACATGTGCGACTGAGGTCCAATCGCACAGTGTTGATGCGACTGAAGGTTCAGTCGCCCCTGGACCAGATGCGACTGAGATGTGGGTATAAAAGGGGAGCAGCTCCACTCCCCTCCCATTTTTCAGTCGGGGAGAGAGAGCAGAGGCGACAGAGAGCAGAAAGAAACCGAGAGAAGAAAGAAAGAGGGGAAGGTGCTGCCCGATTGTCGAGAAGCAAGCTAATTCGAAGCTCATCAACTTCTACCTGACAATGTGAGTTCTAAGACCCCTCATTTACACGTTTTTAACCGATTTTGGG
The DNA here is from genome assembly GCA_024085815.1 of Flaveria linearis. Classification (NCBI taxonomy): domain Eukaryota; kingdom Viridiplantae; phylum Streptophyta; class Magnoliopsida; order Asterales; family Asteraceae; genus Flaveria; species Flaveria linearis. Next base: position 310,249 of record CM044004.1, on the reverse strand, counting down.
GCTGGAATCACATATAAACCCTAGTTTTGTAAAAGTGTAAGTTTGACCCATTTGAGTAAACTATGAGTAATACGTTTATAGTAAGAAGTAGGACTTGTATATGCTTGTATGATGTCCTTGTATGAATCCCTGAGCTTTGGGAGGGTCAATTTGGGCTAAAAATGGGTTTTTGACGAGTTTGGGTGCGGGGGTTCGCGGCTGCTGTTCGTGATGAACTCCAGTCGCAGCCCAGTTAGGGTTATGCGACTGAAGGGCCAATCGGCCGAATGAGTGATAGTTGATGTCCAATCGCCCGACTGAGACTCAGCCGCCCGATTGAGTCTCAATCGCACGATAGGTGATGCGACTGAGCGTTTCGGTCGCATGAGTTCAATCGCAGAGTAGTTCAGTCGCACGGTTAAGAGTTAGTCGCATATAACCCAGTCAGTTAGTGTCTAGTCGTACGGAAGGAAGTCCAGTCGCACGTCTGAGTACCCATTCGCATGATAGCCCAATCGTATGGCCCAGTCGCATGGAGTACATGCGACTGGCAGTAGTTCAGTCGCCCGAACAGGGCTGATGTGAGTGAATGTAGAATTGTATGTATGATGTCTGTATGTTAGTATGATGTTGTCATGGTAGATGATGAATACTGATGATATGTAAGTAGTTATGTTCCTTGTGTGTATGTGTCTTATCTTTTAATAACTTTACGTGAATGAATGAACGAATGTAACGAATGTATTAAGAACGTAAAGTGAAAGATAATGAAAGAAGGAACATGATGAATGAATGCATGCATAAACGAATGAATGAATGTAATAAAGGCTTGCAAGCAAATGAAGGAGGTGCACACCCCTGGCAGGTGTTAGCTCAACGGTGTGCGGGTTAGCTACCCCGAAGGATGCACATCGGGGTCAGTCTTTGTGATTGACCAGAAGTATGTATGGGATCCTTGCCGCTTGCCCTAGGTGACTGGATCAGTATTAGTGCACAACGTTCGTGATTGATCATCACAGGTCCAGCACCCGCATTTGTGCACAACGTTCGGGGTATAGCATATGGCATTGATCCAGAAGTAAAGTGAAAGATAAGTGGTGCTTGTACCTACCCCAGGTGACTGGATCAGCATTTGTGCACAACGTTCGTGGCTAACCACCACAGGTCCAGCACCAGTAGTACGTATGATGAAAGGGGGTAGTGTACAAGTCACCGAATGTAATGAACGTTCGAACGAAAGTAATAAATGAATGAATGAACAGAATGAAGGTTCGAACGTATGAAGTGAAAGTATGAATGAAAGTAAAGTCATACGAAAGTATGTGAAGTATGTAAAGTATGTATGTATGTAAGTAAACGAGAATGAGAAAGTGTACACGAATGAAAGTAAGTAATGAATGATAAGATAATAACAATGTTATCTGCGTGTACGTATGATGTGTGAACACATGTATGAAAGAACGGGTAATAAGATTGAAAATATGTTTTATTATAAAAACTAGAACTCACTCAGCAACGCTGACTTTTATGTGTTTTCCAGTTCGCAGGTAGTGTTGCTGAGGATGGCACGAGACGGCTACTCAGCTCTTTTGGGAGGGCATTCTCCATTTTGTAATGCTGCAACGTCACGTGTTGCGGGCCCATAACGCACGCAACAAGTCACGTTGCCTGCCATTACGAGATTTCTTGAGGATCTGAATCAACGAGATCACTCAAGAAATCTCCTTTATATATTTTTGAGTTTAATATCTTCTTTATGAAGAAAAATATATTTTCTTATTTCGGTAGAGGTCGCCGTACGACCCTATGATTGCTGAGGAATATGCATCAGCAGCAATCATAGTATATTATGCCTCTATGATTGCTGAGGATTCGAATAAACGAGATTGTTAGGAAATCTCGGGTTTCTATGTGTCTCCCCAGCAATCATAGTAAGGTTAGGAAGTGTAAAGCAAGTTGTATTTTGTAATCGTGTCAAGGATGTAATGACTTTTATGAATGAATGAGAATGTATTTATGTCTTCTTTATTAATTCCGCTGCGTATGTTATGATCATGTATTAAGAGTATGTTTATACATTGTTTATCTAAAATACATGCAATGAAGAACCAACCGTAAGGTGCCCGGTGAGCGGGGCCTTACAAGTTGGTATCAGAGCAAAAGTTTAAGTAAAATTGGTAAATTTTTCATAATAAACCTAAACTTAAACTGAGAATGGGACAGGGAGAATGAGAATGCCATCTGAGTAGTCGCGTGCCATCAGGTATTTTCTTAAAGATTAACTGGTTATTATGTGCGCGTGTGATGTGAATTATGTGTACTGTTAGACTGAGATACTAATGTAGTCAGGATAGGTGATGCTCGGGGTACGAAGAGTAGGGTAAGTGGCTAATCACAACTGGCCACTGTAATTAGGGACTTACTGTACTTAACATAAACTGAGCTATTTCCTTGAATGACCGTGTTGGTGTTTTAATCTTTCAGTGTGATAGAAGATGGTCGGTGATAGATCATCTGATGCTTCCCGTGATGGTGAACGTGGTGATGAGCCGCGTATCACGCGAGGAAGACTTAGAAAAGAGAAAGTAGTTCGTGAGGAGAACGAGGTTCCTCACCAGGAAGAGACGGACGAAAGCGCCAAGTTGAGAGCCTCGGTAAAAGAGGCAGTGATTGAGGAAGTGCACCAGGTTATGCAGACGATCTTACCGACTGTAATGACCGAAGCGATAAAGGCAGTACGTGAGGAAGATAGACGAGGGAGGAATCGGTCCTCGGGTAGGCAGCAACAGGCAGGGGTAGAAACAGTATTGTCTGATGATGAAGAGGAAGAAGAGGAAGAACAGGTACGGGAGACAGCCCGGGGTTGTGATTATGGGAAATTCATGAGGTGCAAGCCTCCAACTTTTGATGGCTCCGGTACTGCTACTGATGCTCACCAATGGGTGATGGAAATGGAAGCTGTCCTCGATATTAGTGATTGCCATGAGGACAAGAAGGTGAAGTTTGCTACCCACTCTTTCACGGGGTCGGCTTTATGCTGGTGGAAAAATATGGCCCAAGCCGAGGGTACCAGGGCCATAGGGAAGATGAAGTGGGCTGAGTTGAAAAGGCTGGTGATCGAGGAATTCAGTCCTCGTCGGGAAATGGATAGAATAGAAAGGGAGTTCCTGCAGCTGGAGGCGGGGACGATGACCCATCAGCAGTACACGACTAAGTTTAACGAGTTGGCGCTGTTGGTGCCAGAGCAAGTGACGCCGGTGTCTCGAAAGATCAACCGGTATATTCAGGGGCTGCCATCCGAAATTCGTTGGCATTTGATTTCCGCCCGACCGAGTACTTTCAGGTCGGCGGTAGATTTAGCTGGGAGGTTGTATGATGAACGAGCTGCTTTGGTGAAATCTGAAGGCAGTAAGAAGGGAAGTGATGAGAGGAAGTGGCAAGGAAAGAGGTCTGGTCGGGGTGATACTTCGACAAGTAGTAAGAAGGCACGGGTTGATGATCGCCGTGTGGTCGTGACAGGTGCGGGGTCGAGAAAGTGTGAAAAGTGTGGGCGAGAGCACGGTGGTGAATGCAGATGGGGGCTGAATGTATGTTTTAAGTGTGGAAAGCCCGGTCATATGGCTAAGGAGTGTAGGGCGATGAAGTGCTTTAACTGCGGGGAAAGTGGTCATATGAATAAAGATTGTAAGAAGCCGAGGTCTGGGAGTTCCGGCGGAAAGAAGGCAGTGGGTGAAGGGTCGAAGGCAAGCGCCAGAGCATTCACGATGACGCAGGAAGAGGCTAGAACGGACCCTGATGTAGTGTCCGGTACGTTTCTGGTGAACCAAACTCTAGCCTCAGTATTATTTGATTCAGGTGCCAGTAGGAGTTTTATTTCTGCTGCTTTTAGTGCCAAATTGCCTGTTAGTAGTAGGCGTGTGGATGTGCCGTTTGATGTAGAGACTGCTATAGGTAAAACCACCAGGATTTCTGAGGTAGTTGAGGGTTGCGATGTAGAACTGGAGGGTCACAAATTCCCAGTTAAACCCTTTGCGATGACGTTAGGAGGTTTCGATTTGGTGCTTGGAATGGATTGGTTGGCAGATTTCGAGGCGAACATTGTGTGTCGCAAGAAGATGATCAGTTTGACAGCGCCTGACGGTAGTCCAGTGACAGTTTATGGGGATCGGGTTACTACGATTCCGAAAGTGATCTCAATGGCAGTGGCGGGGAAATGTATGAGGCGTGGATGTAACGCCTATTTATGTTATGTGAAAGATGTAGAGAAGCCAGCACCACAACTGTCTGATGTTCCGGTTGTGTGTGAGTTCCCAGACGTGTTCCCGGAAGACTTATCGGGGTTGCCACCTGACAGAGAGATCGAGTTCCAGATTGATTTAGTACCAGGCGCCCAACCTGTTGCCAAGGCACCATACCGATTGGCCCCGACAGAGATGAAAGAGTTGATGGAGCAGTTACAAGAGCTGTTGGATAAGGGGTTTATTAGACCGAGCATCTCACCTTGGGGTGCTCCGGTTCTGTTTGTAAAGAAGAAGGACGGTAGTATGAGGATGTGCATCGACTACCGCGAGCTGAATAAGCTGACAGTAAAGAACAGATACCCCTTGCCGAGGATCGATGACTTGTTTGATCAACTTCAGGGTGCTAGTTGGTTTTCACGTATAGATCTTCGATCAGGCTACCATCAACTGAAGGTGAAGGAGCAGGATGTCCCTAAAACAGCTTTCCGTACGCGCTACGGTCATTATGAGTTCCTCGTTATGTCATTTGGTTTGACCAACGCGCCAGCTGCTTTTATGGACCTGATGAATAGGGTGTGCCGGCCGATGTTGGATAAATCAGTGATTGTATTCATTGATGACATCTTGATTTATTCAAAGAGTGAGACTGAGCATGCCGGTCACATTCGCGAAGTTCTGGAGACATTGAGAAGGGAGAAGTGTATGCTAAATTCTCCAAATGCGCATTCTGGTTGCGCGAGGTTCAATTCTTGGGTCACGTGGTGAATCCGGACGAGATTATGGTCGATCCGGCGAAAGTGGAAGCAGTTATGCAATGGAAATCTCCGAAGACGCCATCCGAGATCCGTAGTTTCTTGGGCTTGGCGGGCTATTACCGAAGGTTTATCCAGGACTTTTCCAAAATTGCTTCTCCACTGACAAAGTTGACCCGGAAGGATGTGAAATTTGTATGGGGTCAGTCACAAGAGAAGGCATTCGAAGAACTGAAGACAAGATTGACCCAAGCTCCAGTATTGGCGTTACCCGAGGGGAGTGAAGATTTGGTGGTTTATTCTGATGCCTCCTACTCGGGGTTGGGGTGTGTATTAATGCAGAGAGGAAAGGTGATAGCCTATGCATCCCGGCAGCTGAAAGTTCATGAGGTTAATTACCCTACTCATGACTTGGAGCTCGCAGCTGTGGTGTTCGCGTTGAAGATCTGGCGGCACTACTTGTATGGGACGAAGTGCACCATCTTCACGGACCACAAAAGCTTGAAGTACTTCTTCGAGCAAAAGGATCTGAATATGAGGCAACGGCGATGGTTGGAACTTATAAAGGACTATGATTGTGAGATCCATTACCATCCGGGCAAAGCCAACGTGGTGGCGGATGCCCTTAGCCGAAAGGAGAGGCCCGAGCCAATTCGAGTGAAGGCGTACCAGTTAATCATGACCTCCGACGTGATGAAACAGGTCAAAGAGTTCCAAGATGAAGCTTTGAAAGACGAACATCTTAACTCTGAACGCATGAGAGGTCTGGTCGCGGAGTTGGGTGAGAACGCGACGGGTGTTAGAACCCGGTTTGGGCGTATGTGGATTCCTCGTCTAGGGGATCTGCGAATGAAGATTCTGGATGAAGCCCATAAGTCTCGATACTCCATTCATCCCGGTGCCACCAAGATGTACCAAGATATGAAGAAAGATTATTGGTGGCCGGGTATGAAACGCGATGTGGTGGAGTATGTGAGTAAATGCCTCACGTGTTTGCAGGTGAAGGCGGAGCACCAGAAGCCGTATGGAAAGATTCAACCTTTGGACATCCCGGAGTGGAAGTGGGAACACATCACCATGGATTTCATCACAAAGCTGCCACGTACCCCTAAAGGGTATGATACGATCTGGGTGATTGTGGATCGATTGACGAAGAGTGCCCACTTCTTACCGATGCGGGAGACATATTCGTCCGAGAAGTTGGCTGATCTTTACATCAAAGAAATTGTAACTCGTCACGGTGTACCGGTGTCGATTGTGTCTGATCGCGACACCCGGTTTACATCCAAATTCTGGAAGAAATTCCACGATGCTATGGGGACGAGATTGCATATTAGCACGGCTTATCATCCTCAAACGGATGGTCAGTCAGAAAGGACCATTCAGACCTTGGAGGACATGCTCCGAGCATGTGTTATCGACTTCGGGGGAAGTTGGGATGACCATCTACCGTTAGCCGAGTTCTCGTACAACAACAGTTATCATGCTAGCATTGGCATGCCACCTTACGAGATGTTATATGGTAGAAGATGCAGGACCCCCGTCTGTTGGGGTGAAATTGGTCAGCAAGAATTGGGAAGCGTCGAAGTGGTAGAGGCTACGAATGAAAAGCTCGAAAGAATTAAAGCGTATATGAAGGCAGCCAAAGACCGACAGAAGTCGTATGCCGACAAACGACGCAGGCCAATTGAGTTCCAAGTGGGAGACCGGGTTATGTTGAAGGTCTCACCTTGGAAAGGGATCATTCGATTCCGGAAGCGGGGTAAGTTGATTCCGCGATATATAGGCCCTTTCCAAATTGTTGCTCGAGTAGGGGAGGTGGCCTATAGGTTAGATCTGCCAGACGAACTAAGTGGAATCCACCCGACTTTCCACGTGTCTCATCTGAGGAAATGTTTGGCAGACGAGGACATGGTCGTTCCACTGGATGATATCGAGGTAGACGAAAAGCTCAACTATGTAGAGCAACCAGTGGCGATCATAGATCGCAAAGAGAAGAGGTTGAGAAATAAAGTGGTTCCCCTTGTGCGTGTACAGTGGCGGCACAGGAAGGGATCCGAATCGACGTGGGAAACTGAAGAAGAAATGAGGCAGCATTACCACGATTGTTCGAGGAATGACAGGTTTCGGGGACGAAACCTAAAATAAGGGGGGTGGACTCAGATCCTCAAGAAATCTCCTTTATATATTTTGAGTTTAATATCTTCTTTATGAAGAAAAATATATTTTCTTATTTCGGTAGAGGTCGCCGTACGACCCTATGATTGCTGAGGAATATGCATCAGCAGCAATCATAGTATATTATGCCCCTATGATTGCTGAGGATTCGAATAAACGAGATTGTTAGGAAATCTCGGGTTTCTATGTGTCTCCCCAGCAATCATAGTAAGGTTAGGAAGTGTAAAGCAAGTTGTATTTTGTAATCGTGTCAAGGATGTAATGACTTTATGAATGAATGAGAATGTATTTATGTCTTCTTTATTAATTCCGCTGCGTATGTTATGATCATGTATTAAGAGTATGTTTATACATTGTTTATCTAAAATACATGCAATGAAGAACCAACCGTAAGGTGCCCGGTGAGCGGGGCCTTACAAGTTGGTATCATCAACCCCAGTGTCGGTACCAGTTGTTCCACCAATCCCAGTATCATCTCCTGTTCCTTGGTTAAGTTGACCATTAGTATCCTGATCCCCGTGGAGATGATGATTCAGAAGAGTGTCGCTCACTTGAGTCACAATAGTCGGAATCAGTGCGGCTAGCTGCTGAGCAATCATAGTAGCTATGTCAGGGTTGTCAGTTCCCTGATTATTGCCAGCTGGAGCACCACCTGTTCTTGGTGGTCTACCCCTACCTCTGCCTTGTGGGGTCTCACCTTGATTGGTACTACGTGTGACTCTTCGAGGCGGCATCTTCTAATCATAGATAGGTGTAAACATGTAAACTTTAGTAAACATGTAAACCTTAATTACTTTTAAGTTACACGTATGATTCCACTTATCAAGTTCCAATGTTCATGTTCCGGTCGGTCAAGATCACCATGCAGTTCATTTCAAGCATATTCTCGGTATACCGGTAGTGTTTATATATAGGGTTCCCCGCAGCGTTCCCACCACACCCACGGTGTACCGAGAATGATGCCTGATCTGGTTACATGACATCCGACTTTCCTTTACATCATATCCATAATAATCCGTCAAGTCGACTGAGAGTCCAAGCATGTAATCACATTTAGTCTGGCGGAGGTTGTCTATCTCACATCCTTGAAAGGACTTAGACATAGCCTCCTCGGGTTGGTCTCGGTATCCAAGGTTAATCGCAAGATATGATCTGTGAAGATCTCCTCGGGTCTCAATATTATGATAACTTGGCGCGCAGAGGGAACGAAAGATCCAATAGGAGGCATCTCATAAGGGACGAGCACAAGGGCTCAAGCACAAGGTGAAAGATCACACAACAGAAAGATAACCAAACATGCAAAGAGGAACACATACACAAGATATATAAATGCACACAAGCTTAAGCATGCAAATCTACAGGAAGGTTCCTAGGTTATAGTCTAGGTCAAGTGTAATTGCCTAATTCTCTATAACCAATGGCTCTGATACCAGTCTGTCACACCCGAACACAAATAGAGACTTGCGTACGATAGACGGGATCGTCATAACACATGGCGTACGATAGAGAAGCAATATAAATACGATGACAAGCGTGTCATGACGACACCCGAACACAAATAGAGACTTGTGTCGCGTTTTGTCAATATTCACGACAACATAGCCATAAGCATAACATGTAAGAATCACATAGCCATATTGAATAGCATTGTTTAGTTTCCTACAACTCGGGAACAAGTGTTCAAAAGAATGTTAATTGTTTAGTGGACTGCAACAATGTACAAAATGTATGTTCAGTCTCAAAAATGCATCCTAGGGTCTCCACTAAAAGGCAGCACTCCTAGAACTTCAATTACCTTGATCACCTGAAAAGAAATGCTCAAAACGGTCAACATAATTGTTGGTGAGCTTCGTAGGTTTTAAGTAATAAAATATGTTAAGATGAAAGCAGCTTTAAGTTTAATAAGAGTTTCTGCAACTACACTTATGTGTAAGCGGTTTTACCAGTTATAAATAGCTACAGCCAAGCCTACTCATCTGTTCCACCCGGGAATTGATGGCTGTAAAGATAGCATTTCCAAAGCGTAAATAGTTTAAAAATGACGTAGCAAGATCCACACAGTGCATACGTTTATTCTACAACCAGACCAATCCTTAGGTCCCAATACCGGGATTAATGGTTGTAGTGGATGATCGGCTTAGAAGAACCACACAGAAGAACCACACAGAAGAACCACACAGCCGAGAGCATCCAGGAACAAGTAGCAACACAAGCAACAACAACCAACACATAGTATTACAGTAATAGCGCATATAGAGATGTAGAGTCACCAAGTAACATACAAGGTGGTGACATAACATAGAGTCAAGTTCACATAGCATCAATCACAAGGTAAGCAAGGTAGGATACTCATAATAGTAGCAGCAATCTTCCATTAGGGAAGATGCTTGAAATCAAGTTAAGTAAGTGAGCATTCTTTTCTCCCAAGTTGAAAATGTTTAAAAGGTTTTATAGAGAAAAAGGGGCTACGGAACTCACAGAATAGATGATAAGCACAAACGATGAATTATCCCAAGAGTAGAATGCTATAAACAGTCAAGCACCTATTGACAGTTACTGACAAGCATAAGTAAGGAGCATAGAGCATAATATGATAGTCGATTAGTTCCGGCGTTTCGGTTCGGTCGCGGGTAGCACACACAAGCAGACACACACATCTCAGACCTTATGTAGGTCCAAGCATTAAGGATAGTCATCATTGCTATGACATCCGAAAAAAAGGTAGTACTTGTTAAATATTCATGGTTCCAAATGGGTTTTCGGTAATCTTAAAAGGTTAGATTATTTTAAGTTGAAATAGTATGTGCCTGTTGATAGCGTTGACTTTAATATTTGTGGTCGAGCAATGACACTATTACTGATGTTACCTCGTCAACACAAGACACTCAAAGGGGAAATCACACATACACACATCATCAATCACACAACAGGACCAGACGCACGACTGACACTCCATTCGCACGAGTGGACCTTCAGTCATACGAATTAGCTACTTTCGTACGATTGAACCTTCATTCGTGCGACTAAGCCTTCAGTCGTACCATGCATCACCAGTCGTACGACCCAACAGCCAATCACGCGACTCAACATCCCTTCGCGCGAATCAGCTTCATTCGTGCGATTGGACCTTCATTCGCGCGACAGGCCTTTAGTCGTGCGATTCACGCATAATCGCACACAATCACATCCTCATGACTCAATCGCGTACACACACTCATTCGCACACACACACAGTCGCATGACTCAGTCGCGCGACAACCCCAGTCGCGCCACTCAGTCGCGTGACACACCCAACCGCATGACTCAGTCGCGCGATTAGCCCAATCGCACGGTTCAGTCGCGCGACTGACCCATTGCGCAGACAGAAATCGCGACTGCAGTAAGGTGCAGGGCGGCCTTCGGCTGCCCGAACACGAGTTTTACACAACCAGAACTTTTAGAACTCATATCCTAACTTGTCTAGACGTGAATCACATACTAGAACACAACACACAAGCCCACACGACCTCATGTGCTCGGATGAACCCGAGCACCCGAAACCCTAGAAAACGCAGTTGTAAAACCGAGCTAAAAACGAGGTAAGTGAGGTTATCTACCTGCTAGGAACGAGTATACACGTTGACACTTAAGATTAGACGACGAGAATGCAACAAACGGGTCGGTTTTGGTGCAAGATCAAGAGAGAAATGGAGAAAATGGTGAAGAAGAAGAAGAAGAGTAAATGGGGACTAGGGCTGGTCTCTAAGTATTTATACCCAGCCCTAGTTTCACAAAATGTCAAGTTTAGCCCCCGCACTTTGCCCCCGGGTTTCGAAATTTTATTTCGGTTGAAACGCTATTAATTAGACTTGTTTCATTAATGGTAAAACGTTGTTACTAGTATTTAGAACTTGAAAATGGTTTTATTTGTGATATTAAACTTATATAAAAATGATGCGTTTAATGTTAACGGAGCAAATTTTTTTTTGAAAAAGTTTTAAGATGTCGACACGCAAGCAACGATAGCATAAATACAAGGTTAATCAAGCAAGCAAGCATAATATGATATCCACATAGATAGGTAACAAAGTGAGGGATGACCAATAGAAAGGTTAATAGAACACGTCAATTGATGGATCTTTGGTGACGGATGTCATAACATTAGAGTGATCAAGCAAAAGATTAAGAAGGGTGAGCTGGTAGACTTGCATTCTCCACCAAGTCATGATGCATCTGAAGCTAAGGTCAAGGTTGAACCCTAAGAGATAACACAACCTGTACATAGTGCTACATCTCAGCCAGCTTCATCTTCTGACCCTCAATAGGGTCCTGAACCTTCTCCTTCTACACTTGTGAAAGAAAAGGACCCAACTGAAAAGGATAAAGAAGGAATATCTGGTACTCAAGACCAACCTTCTCAGTTAATGAATAGAAAGAGGAAGAGGATGGCCATAAGAAGGGACAAGAAGAAGAAGAGGAAGTCCAAGGCATCCACCTCTACATGTTAGGATGGGTCAGAACATCCTAAGGGTGAACAAGAAAAAGCTGCTCAACCAACTGCACTTCAAGTAGAGCCTCTTACTGCTGAGATACCGATCTATCTTAGGATTTTGCTACAAACTCAGACAGATGGTATGTCACTAGATATGAATGGGGTCAAGATGTATATTTCTAGCAAAACATGGTTGACCTTCCTCTACATGATCTCTTTGACATGAGAAACTACTTTGAAAGTCTTAGAAATCCTGACCAACTTATGAAGAAAGGAATGATCTTGATTCTAATCAGGATTATCAACAGATGAAGATCAAGACTAAAAGTTATTCTTAAGTTTTGGTAGCATCAGCCTAGGGGGAGTTTGTAAGAGTTAACTTAGAGGATGATGCAACCAAAGAGCTCTCAGCACGTATACTGGGGTACAAAAAATGTTACCTCAAAAGATTTAACAAAAGCACTAAGAAATTCTCTAAGTGTCAAATCTTCCGAATCCAAAAGAACATTTCTTCCAAAGCAAAATATTAAGTCTTTTGAAGCTTCATGACAAAGTCTTCCGTAGCCAAGAGACTGATTTCTTCCAAAGACAGAGAAGACATGCTTTCTCTTACATTCTTTTGACAAAAGCTTAATAACTTTCCGCTACCAACTCTAAAGATTCACTAACTTATACAAGTTGGTGATACCTCCATACTTTCATCAACTGTAGATTAAGGTCTTAGAGTTTGTAACTTTCTATCTTTTACCCTTTTTGTAATAGATAAGGATGTGTGCCAGCTGGCCTTTAAAGTATGGCCGATTGTAGGATGTAATATAAAGTATCTCAGGTATGAGTCCTTAGGACTAAGCCTAGTAGAAATTATAAAACATTAGAGAGCAATATACATTATTCTTGAACACCAAATACTTGTGTTCTACTTGTGTTATCTGCTTTTGTTCTTTGTTTCATAAGCCGGTTCCTTATTTGATCTGTTAAGTGTTCTTGTTTGTTTCTCTACAACCTTATGAAATTGTTACATTGCTCCCCTGTACTGGTCCTGCCGTAAGGCTCTTATTCACCACTTTATTATTACTTTCCACAGATAAATAAGGAAGATGCATAGGAGGGGGTTAACCATATATAATATCAAAAGGGGTACACTTGATAGTGGAATGATAAGAAGTATTATACCACTTAAGCCAATCTTTTGGTTTCTCAAAGCACATACATCTCAAGTATCCTTCCAAACGTTAATTAAGGTAATCTGTTAGCCCATCTATCTGTGGATGAAAGGAACTTAACATTTGTTGTTCAATCGCCCATAAAGCAAGAAGTTCCCACCAAAACAGACTCGCAAAGATCTTATCTCAGTCCAAAATGATGGTCTTTGGGCAACCATGCACCTTGTAAATTTTATCTGAATATAACCGAGCTACCTCTATAGCTACGAAGGGATGTTTAAGAGCAAGGAAGTGTCCACCTTTACACTAGCGATCCATAACCACTAAAATTGCATCCTTGTTACCCAGAATAGACAACCCTTTAACAAAATCCAATGCTATGTCTTCCCATACACCATTAGGAATAAGAAGGGTCTAGAACATACCTAGATAGGCAGCAGTATCCACCTTACACTATTTAGATACCACCTAATTTTAAGGAAGTATGCCACATATTTTTACAACTTAGGCCAATAAAAAAAGCTTTGCTACCGTATTAATAGTAGCATTAATCGCAAAAGCATATAACCACTATAAGATTTTGTGTTTAAGAACGAGAACATTACCACTCACTAATTTGCCTTGTCTCCTTAGTTCCTATAATGGAAAGTAAACTGCTTAGAAGAAGAAACCTCAGTCTATAAGTCAGTAATCAATTGTTGTAATAATGGATCAGAAACCCAACCTTGTTTTATTTCGAATCACAAATTGTAAGGCCCTGATCCCAGGAGACCTCACAGTTGGTCATTCACAGCAAAACATAGATTTAAAAACATTCATTTACTTATATATGTATATATATCTATATTGCAGCGGAAAGATGTAGTAATTGCAATTCATTACAACGCAGTTAAACTAAAATATAAACATCGTCTTTAAACATCAAAAAATCCTTAAAAATCCTCTTAAATTCTTCTTCTCTAGGGATGCCAGTCTTTAGGTGCCAAGAAGCTTCAGATCCATGCTCCCATCCCATAAGGCCTAACGCTTACCTGTCAACTGATATGCACACGAAAGTCAGCTTCGCTGAGTGAATTCTAGGTTTACTTTATTAAATAACTCTTTTAAGAGCTATTTGCTTTAACAGTTGTAAATAATCATCATCTATCAGAACATTAATACACATGGGCTATCACTTTATCGATACTTTACCATTACTTGTTAATTATTACTCTTCTTTATCCGTCAATTCCCTGTCCCTATCGGTGCCTATGATAACCACAGGACTTTACTGACACGCTAATTTAGGGCTTACTGTCGTACCCAATCAGGCTATTATTGTCATGCCAATTCATGGCCTTACTGACCTGCCTGTTCGAGCATTTACTTTATCAGGGTGAGGGTACAACGAATGCAACCCTCCTTTATCAATTGCTTGCAAGGCTTTACTTTCTCAAGGTACACGTTATGGGCCCAATAACAGTTCTTTAAGTTTCACTTATATCTTTAGTTTTCACATACACATAACACATAATAAGAAGCAAACTCTTAGTCTAAGCATTCACATTTCAACAATCATGAGAGATAAACCAGATAACCGACCCTCTGCGGGACAGCGGGGGTTCGGGGGCGGCAGCCCCTGATAGTGGGGTTCTAGGGGCGGCAGCCCCTAGTGGGGTCCAAGGGCAACGCCCCTGGCTGGGGCCGGGCTGCCAGGTCAGCGCGCCTGAAAATTATTTTGAACTATTTAAATGGCACATTTTACTTCAGAAAATTTTATTTTCTTGATAAAAGGTCTTAAAATCATCATCATAAAAGTACATATTTTAGTATGCATATCGCCCCAAAGCATTTAAAACATGTATAAAACAGGGGATCTAGAACTCACCTGAACTTATCCAAATAGCTTAATTTCTAGGCCACTTAAGCTATAGTCTGGATACTCTAGCTGCACGAAAGTTAATACACAAAAATGTCATTTTCTTCATAGTTTCGCCTACAGTTTCGCTGGTAGTTTCGCTGCTAGTTTCGCTGGCAGTTTCGCTACCAGTTTTGCTGGGCAGCACTTCTGCTAATTTCGCTAGACAGATTCGCTGCCTTGAGCGCCCAACTTTCGTTGGAATTTCCTAGTTTCGCAATGTCTATAGGTCAGCTTAGTACTTAGCGAACTTATCAGCGAAACTGTAGTTTCGCTGTAGCGAAACTGTAGTTTCGCTGAAATCCCTTTAGTTTCGCTGAATAAATTTAACAGTTTCACTGGATAGAGGCTTAGTTTTGCTGGATCGGGTCCTAGTTTCGCTGGATGAACAGAAATTAAGAACCAGCCCGTTTATAACCCAAAATCTTAACTTTTTATGTCCAAATCCTTGGTTGACCTTCCATGAAACCAAATCTAAGCTTTTACACGTTTTCATACGTAAAAATTTGACCTTTATGTGTTTCTTTGAACTTTTCAAAACCCCAAAACCCTAGAATCCAGGTTTGATCTACAGAAGGCCTTAGAGGTCGATTCTTACCTTGTTTTGTTGCTCTTTCCTTAAGTTTTGATGCTCCAATCGCCCAGCTCTTAAATCTCCCAACCTTTCAAGCTCCAAATCTTGAGTTCTTCCCACTTTCTCTCTCTACTTTCTCTCTCTATGAATTTGGTGGCTAGGGTTGGAAATGCTGAAGATGGAGCTGTTCATGCATTGTTTAAGGGCTGATTAGGGCCCTTAAACCCATAACACATAGCCCATTAGGCTAATTAGGTCCATAGCCCACTAATTCACCTTTATTTTCTTAAATTAACCCTTAAAAGCCCATTATTATTAAATGGCTTGTTTCGGGGAAATTTCGGGGCGTTACAATAATTTAAATAAACATATAAAAAGTCTTTTATTAATCTAGGTCCAAGTCCTAAATAAGCATCTAAATTGCATTTTGTGCATGTGAAAAAGTAACAAAGAGCTAAAGAATTAGCTGGTGAGCAAAGACAGGTTCGCATATATATATATATATATTCATATATATATGTATATATATATATGTATATGTATATATATGTATATGTATATATATATATATACATACACACACATATATATACATATACACATATATATATGTATATATATATTGTATATATATATGTATGTATATATATGTATATATATATTGTGTGTATATATGTCTGTATATATATATATGTGTGTGTATATATATATATAAATATATGTCTGTATATATATGTAGATATATATTGTATATATATATGTCTGTATATATATATATATGTATGTATGTATGTATGTATGTATGTATGTATATATATATGTATATATATATATTGTATATATATGTATATATATGTGTGTATGTATATATATATATATATAATATATATATATATATATATATATATATATATATATATATATAATGTATATATTATGTATGTATATATATGTATATATGTGTGTATATATGTGTGTATATATATGTATATATATATATATATAAATATATGTCTGTATATATATGTAGATATATATTGTATATATATATGTCTGTATGTATATATATATGTATATATATGTATATATATATTGTATATATATGTATATATATGTGTATGTATATATATATATATATATATATATATATATATATATATATATATATATATATATATATATATATGTATGTATATGTATGTATGTATATATATGTATATATATATTGTGTGTATATATGTCTGTATATATATATATATGTATATATATATAAATATATGTCTGTATATATATGCAGATATATATTGTATATATATATGTCTGTATATATATATATATATTGTATGTATATGTATATATATATTGTATGTATATGTATATATGTATATATATATGTATATATATATTGTATATATATGTATATTTATATGTGTATGTGTATATATATATATATATATATATATATATACATACATACATACATATAGATTGATTAAAATGGTTAAAACAATTCAATTTATATTGCAATGTAAAGACTTAAAATGCAACAGTGTAACATAAAAGACAAACCAAACACAATCAAATCTTAGGATTGAATTGACTTGGTCCGAAGACAAAGTCTTGTGATAGAATATGTGAATCTGGTTCTAATCAGCACTCAAATATTCATATGGGGTGAGTTTGTCAAACCAATAGATCTATCATTGTTACCGTGATTGCATGAATTAATGATTGTGTTATCATCTAGTTTATCTAACCATAAATACATAATTTCAAGTAACAACATAGCATTTATTGAATTGAATTTTAGAATGAAAGAACAATGAATATTCATGATTGAATATTAAATCATATGATTTCTCTAAAATATAGAAAATTTGCTATGAATACTCACTTGATAGATGTGATTGATTTGAATTCTAGAATGCAAAAATGGATACCAAAGTTTCCCATGGGATTAACCAAAGGAAAGGGTCTAGGTTAGAATAGTACTATGATTAAATACTACGTGTGAATTAGTGTTTCAGTTGGGATTTGGGTTTAGCAATTTAAACAATGCAATTAATTTATATGACTTGATTAATAGAATAAAGTAATTAAATATTGATATATGAAGATAATAATTATAATAACTAATTAATGAAATAGAATTATTAAATATTATTTAAATATTTTATTTATAATGATTGATAAAATACATTTTGAATGTTAAAGTATGAAAAATAAAACAATTAACTTAATAATTAAAATATAGCATGGTCAAAGAAATAATTAATTGAATGATTAATTACGAAGATGATTTATAAATTATTGATTTAAAAACAGTTTTTTATATAAATATAAAATATGATAACAATTTTATAGAATTTATAATTGCTAAAAAATGAGTTTTAAAAAACATATGGGAGTGCACGGGGTCGAACCCAGGTCCCCAGTTGTAAACTTTAACCAGTGGGCTAGTAGCCCACATCTTTTTAAACTTGATTAATAATATATTAAAAACATATTTGATTTAAATCCCAAATTGGTATAAACCCTAATTACAGAGCGATTCAATCGGACTAGAAATTGATGTTGATGCTCGAATTAAGCATAAGGCTTTTGTTGCACACATCAAATCGAGTGTGTGTGTTTGTTAGAATACTTGATTGTCGATAGATTGATAATGTTACAAGCACAGAAAAATCATGATAGAGAGGAGACTGAGTTGAGTTGATGATGGTGTTTATGACTCAATTGATGGGTTTTGAAGCTATAACCGATGATGAGGAATGCAAGCCCTAATCAATTTTGATTGAGGTTGTCCCAAATGTGAAGCTCGACTAGTTCCAGGTTGATGATGAAAGTGAAAATCAAATACAATAGGTGTGTGTTATTTGAGTGAAATTGAGATCGTAGAAGGCGTAAAGGGTTCGAGTGGAATGTTTACCATTTGTTAAATAGGTTTGATTTGTACAGTTTCTAATCGAAAGAATCAAAGGTTGATCTCGGGTGTTTTGATTTCAAATTGAAAATGATTATGTGGTTCAAGTACAATTATTTGGATAATTAACTTTGCAATGACCAAGAATACATTTGTAGTCAATCAATCCACTTAAGTTGATCATAAGCGGATTGAAACCATCAGATGTTGAAAGATTTTATGGTTTCGAGATGAAAACGATGAAACACTCGGATTGATTTGAATTAGCAGGGGTTACAATTTCGAAACCAGCTCTCAACGGTTTCGGGTTAGCCGGAGTACCACTGGAGGTGGCTAGAGATGTTGCCGGAAACATGGGTCGAAGGGTTTTTCTGTTTGTTTTAAGTAAATTACACTTTGGTCCCTAGAGTTTTAGATTTTATAATGTTATGTCAAAACCTTTTAAAATAATGTTTCAGAAATTACATGTAGATCCTTAAGATTTTAGTAGTTAACATTCATGTCTAAAAACTCTTTTAGTTAAGTTTTAAAATTTTATCATATCACAACAAAACTTTATAAAAACCCAATTTAAATAATTAATTAATTTTATTTTATAAAATCTTTATACACCTTTTAAATCATGTAAAAACTTTGCAATTGATTATTTATTTTAATTTAATGATTAAAATTCATGATTAACAATAAAACTTTATAAAATTACAAAAAAATATTTTATAAATTATTAAATTATTATAATGGTAATAAATGAAAAATATATGCTCTTTAGCATCATAATAAGTGAAATAACTAAGGAATGAATTTCATTTATCAAAATTTACGCAAAAGGGTTTGGGTTTGTATTTCAAAACGGGTCAAATGTTACAACTTTACTTGCTTATAACTGTTTACACGTATGTCATAAAATTGCAAAACATCATTCTTTTAAACTTTTATCTAAACCTACGAACTCACCAACAATGTTGACTTTTCGAGCATTACTTTTCAGGTTACAACAATGTTAAAGGATAGGTAAAGTTTGTGCCTTAGAGTGGACCTTTAAGGATTCAAGATAAACATTAATATTTGGGTTTTGACTTGATCTTCTTTAACTAAGATTTAAAACTATATGTAAGAAACTAAATTTGTATTAAGAAAAGGAAAAAAACAACAACTAATGAAAAAACAAAATGTTAGTCCTAGACTCGAACCCGGGAGGCGAGTTACAGTCAAAATACACCTATATAGAATTAATATAAGTTGTAACTAAGTGTAAGAAACATAACACGCAAAATGTAGCAAAGCAAAAAGAATCACGTTGGTAATGGTAGTTTCCCAGGTGTCGTACCTGGACGTTTGTGTGATAAAAAATGAATGCTTTACCACCAAACCAATTGCCACCTTCTTTTTAACATTGTGATCTATACTAATATATGTGATATGAAAACAAAAGAACAAAATCCACATGGAGTCACCAACCTTTACAAATAAGATATAGTAATGTGTACATTACATATATGTAAACTACAAGTCACATGTATATAATTACAAATTTTTCTTAAATGCACATTAAAATTGTGTTCTGGTTGTTAGTAATGATACTTTTCTGATAACTTTAAATATCTATTGAGAAACTAAATATAATGATATGATCAGATAAATATATACCATATTTATATTTATTTATAGCCGACTTCATTCTAAAAGTTCCAAAAAGATGACCTTGAACAAATCTTTAGAGAACTAACTGAACAAGCAATTGTGTATATTATATAATGTAATTATTTCATATTACATAAAAGATTCATTTTTAAAATTTAAGCAAATGAGTTTGGGTTTACATTTCAAAACGGGTCAAATGGTACAATTTTACTTGCTTATAACTGTTTACACATATATCATACAATGATAACACATTATCATTTTCATTTATATTAATACCTATGAACTCACCAACCATGTTGAATTTTTGAGCATTACTTTTCAGGTAACAACAATCTTAAAGGATAGCTAGAGCTAGTGCCTTAGAGTTGACCTTTAAGGATTCGAGATAGACATTAATATTTGGGTTTAGACTGTATTTGCTTTAACTAAGATTTAAAACAAAATGTAAGAAACCAAACTTGTAAAAAGAAAAAGAAAAAAAAAACAACAGCCAAAGAAAAACAAAATGTCATCTCCTAGACTCGAACCCGAGCAACGAGTTACAGTCGAAATACACCTATATATAATTAATATAAGTTGTAACTGAGTGTAAGAAAAATAACACGCAAAAGGTAACAAAGCCAAAAGAATCATGTTAGTAATGGGAGTTTCCCAGGTTTCAAACATGGGCGTTTGTGAGATTAATAATGAATGCTTTACCACAAAGCCAATTTGCAGAACCGGTTAATGGATGGTCAATATAATAAATCTAATAATGAGGAGAATGTTATAACACTTAACAGTTCAAATAGGAACCATGTTTAAGAATAAAGTGCAAAGGACACAAGTAACAAAGAGACAAAACTCAAAAACAATATATATGGTTTTCAAGAATGTTGTATATTAATCTCAAGTTCTCTTACAAGAGTTACAATGTATAAGTGTTTAATAAATTGCAAGACCTTAAGATACTTTATACTACATCCTACAACCAACTATACTTGGAAAGCCAGTTGGAGCATTGAAAGACAACAAAATCAATCTAGAGTCAAAAGGCAGATTGCCTTTTGACTAGTGACAATGACATGCCATAGCTCACATCCTAATATATTACAAAAAGGATAAAAGTACATAAAGTAGAAAGTTACAGACCAAGACCTTAATGTATAGTTGCAAAAGCATGGACCTTTTCACCAACTCATGCAAGTTGGTGAGTCTTCAGAGTTGCAACGGAAAGTGGGTCTGCTTTATACAAAAGTATATTAGAGAAAAGCATGTTCTTCTAAGTCTTCAGAAGAAATTAGTCTTCACTTCATTTGGCTTTGGAAGACTTTGTCTTTGAAGCTACAGAAGACTTCATCTTGGCTTTGAAAGATTTGGTCTTTGGCTTCGGAAGACTTTATACTTAGAATAATTTTTGTGCAGAGTATAAAGCTTCCGGATCAACTTTGGCTTCGGAAGATTGTATACTTAAAATAATTCTTGCTCTAAGTATAAAACTTCCAGAGCATCTTCTACTTGTACTGAGTGCATGCATGCAGGAAGCCTTTGTGTACTTTGGTTGCATCAGTCTTTATATAAACCTTACAAACTCCCCCTAGGCTGATGCTACCAAAACAGAGAAGATTGTTCCTCAATTGATAGTCCTGATTAGGATCAAGGCCATTCCTTTCTTCATTCTAGGCAATATTCCAGATGTTTGGGTACTATTCGGGCGCATGGGCCTGACTTAGACGTATGGGCACTTAGGCGGTTGGGCACTGTTTAGGCGGTCAGGTTTTTGGGCGGTTGGGAACACTTAGAAAATTAAACCGTTGGACGCATGGGTTACTGTTTAGACGTTTGAGAAACTAACTTTTACTAATCAACACATTTTCAGTCCCAGATCCAAAACTAACATGTTCTAACTCAGTCCTTACATTCTAAGCAACAAAACACATTCTTAATCATAACCATAACATCATTCACCCCTAAAACATACACCCAACCATATACACATTCGCACACACATACGGGTAGAAACTCATTTTTAATAAAAACATGTTCACATGCATTTTCCAGCCCCAAAGTTGTTCAAAACATGTTAAAAAGGGGGATTCTAGAACTCACCTTAGCTGCCTTCGTGTATGACTTCCTCAAACCCGAATGTAATGAGTTCAAATGCCTAAAAACCCACCAAACACACACACAAACGTACATAACACATATAAGCATATAACCGAGACCAAAACACATCATGAACACTTAAAACATTTGAATTTCTAACTTGAATCAGCCCTTTCTCCTCTTCTTCTTTCAAAACCCAGAAGTTCTCTGCTCTTTCTTCTCTCTCTCTCTAAAAATCCGAATGTCAAAGTGTACACAGGCAACATGGGCGGCCATGTTGCTTTATCCACCAACTTTCCAAAGATTTGTCCTTTTGGGCACTTTTAACCCCTCTTCTTGGGTTAAATGACATTTCTTTCCTTAACCTTTTCTCCTTCCGATCAATGATTGCCACTGGTTGCTCCACATAATTGAGCCGTTCATCTACTTTGATATATTCCAGTGGTACAACCATATCCTCGTCTACCAAACACTCCCGCAGATGAGATACATGGAATGTCGGGTGAATTCCACTTAACTCATCAGGCAGTTCTAACCTATAGGCCACCTCTCCTACACGAGCAATGATTCGGAAAGGCCCTATGTACCTTGGGCTCAACTTGCCCCGCTTTCTAAACCGAATGATACCCTTCTAAGGTGAGACTTTTAACATAACTCTATCACCCACCTGGAACTCAATCGGTCTACGTCTCCTATCAGCATACGACTTCTGTCTATCTTTAGCTGCCTTCATAAAGGCTTTGATCTTTTCTAGCTTTTCCGTTGTAGCTTCAATCACCTCAATACTTCCCAATTCTTTCTGACCAGTGTCACCCCAACAAACAGGTGTCCTACATCTCCTACCATATAGCATCTTGTATGGTGGCATGCCAATGCAGGCATGATAAATGTTGTTGTACGAGAATTCTGCTAACGGCAGATGGTCGTCCTGACTTCCTCTAAAATCAATCACGCACGCTCGAAGCATGTCCTCGAGTGTCTGGACCATCCTCTCAGACTGACCGTCCGTCTGAGGATGATAAGCCATGCTGATGTGTAGACTCATTCTCATCGCATCGTGGAATTTCTTCCAAAACCTAGATGTAAACCGAGTGTCACGATCAGACACAATAGAAACCTGCACACTATGATGAGCTACAATCTCTTTGATGAATAGATCCGCAAGTTTCTCAGAAGAATACGACTCTCGGATCGGTAGGAAGAGAGCACTCTTCGTCAAACGATCAACTATCATCCATATAGCATCATACCCTTTCGGGGTACGGATAACTTTATAATAAAGTCCATGGTGATATGCTCCCACTTCCACTCGGGTATATCCAACGGTTGGATCTTCCCATATGGTTTCTGATGCTCCGCCTTCACTTGCAAACAAGTAAGGCACTTACTCACGTATTCCGCTACGTCGCGCTTCATATCTGGCCACCAATAATCCTTTTTCATATCATGATACATCTTGGTAGCACCAGGATGAATAGAGTATCGAGTCTTATGAACCTCGCCTATAATCTTTCCACGTAGATCCCCGTAACGGGGAATCCACATTCGTCCGAATCGGGTTCTAACTCCAAGACCTAATTCCGTGACTAGACCTTTCATCCTTTCAGAGTTAAGATGATCTTCTTTCAAAGCCTCATCTTGAAACTTTTTGACCTGTGTCATCACATCGGAGGTCATAATCAACTGATAAGCTTTCACCCGAATCGGCTCGGGTCTCTCCTTTCGACTAAGGGCATCTGCCACCATGTTGGCCTTGCCCGGATGGTAATGGGTCTCACAATCGTAATCCTTTATGAGCTCCAACCATCGCCTCTGCCTCATGTTCAAATCTTTCTACTCAAAAAAGTACTTCAAGCTTTTGTGGTCTGTGAAGATTGTGCACTTCATCCTGTATAAGTAGTGCCGCCAAATCTTCAACGCGAAAATCACAACAGCTAGTTCTAGATCGTGCATGGGATAGTTGACTTCGTGGGTTTTCAGCTATCGGGATGCGTAGGCTATCACAATTCCACGTTGCATTAATACCCAACCTAGCCCAGAATAAGAAGCATCCGAATATACCACTAAGTCTTCACTACCTTCGGGTAATGTCAAGACAGGAGCTTGTGTTAACCTCGCCTTTAACTCCTCGAAAGCATCCTCCTGTTCTCGACCCCACATGAACTTTACATCCTTACGAATCAGTTTAGTCAAAGGTGAGGCTACCTTGGAAAAGTCTTGAATAAATCTCCTGTAGTAGCCCGCCAATCCCAAGAAGCTTTGAATTTCGGATGGCGTCTTTGGAGACTTCCATTGCATCACGGCCTCAACCTTTGCCGGGTCCACCATGATTCCCTTAGCATTTACCACGTGACCCAGAAATTGCACCTCGCGCAACCAAAAAGCACACTTGGAGAATTTGGCATACAACTTCTCTCTCCTAAGTGTCTCCAATACTTCACGTATGTGGCCGGCATATTCTTCCTCACTTCTCGAATAAATCAGGATATCATCAATAAACACAATCACTGATTTGTCTAACATCGGCCGACACACTCGATTCATCAAGTCCATAAAAGTAGCTGGCGCGTTAGTTAAACCGAAAGTCATAACGGGAAACTCGTAGTGTCCATAACGCGTGTGAAAAGCTGTTTTAGGAATGTCTTGCTCCTTCACTTTCAATTGATGGTAACCAAATTGAAGATCTATCCTTGAAAACCAACTGGCACCTTGGAGCTAATCAAACAAGTCATCAATCCTCGGTAATGGATACCGATTCTTCATGTCAACTTGTTCAACTCACGGTAGTCGATACACATCCTCATGCTACCGTCCTTCTTCTTTACAAACAAGACCGGAGCACCCCAAGGAGAGATACTCGGCCTGATGAAACCCTTATCAAGCAATTCTTACAGTTGCTCCATCAATTCCTTCATCTTAGTCGGAGCCAACCGATACAGTGCCTTAGCGACAGGCTGAGCACCAGGTATCAAGTCAATTTGAAATTAGATTTCGCGATCCGGTGGCACACCTGATAAGTCCTCTGGAAACACATCGGGAAAGTCACATACCACCGGTACATCGGACAATTGTGGTGTTGACGTGTTCACATCCTTTACGTAGGCCAAATAAGCACTACATCCATGCCTCATGCACTTTCATGCCACCGCCATCGAAATCACTTTCGGAATCGTCGTAACTCGATTACCGTATATCGTCACCGAACTCCCGTCAGGCGCTGTCAGTCTAATCATTTTCCTACGACACACGATGTTCGCTTCATAGGTTGCTAACCAATCCATCCCGAGTACTACATCAAATCCACCTAGGGGCATCACATGTAACTTAGCAGCAAACCTATGACCCTCTAATTCTATGGCACAGTCCTCTATCATATCAGTAACTCTAGTGGACTTACCAATAGCAGTTTCTACATCGAAGGGCTCATCAATACGTCTACTACTAACAGGCAATTTAGCACAGAAAGCAGCAGAAATAAAACTCCTACTAGCACTAGAATCAAATAACATAGAAGCAAGAGTTTGATTTACTAGAAACGTACCTGACACAACATCGGGGTCCGTCCTAGCCTCCTCCCTGGTCATTGTGAATGCCCTGGCGCTTGCCCTTTGCTCCTCTGTTCCGGTCTTCTTCCCCTCTCCGGAACTCTCTGCCCTCGGCTTCCTGCAATCCCTGCTCAGGTGGCCTACCTCGTCACAGTTGAAGCACCTCGCTGCTCTGCAATCTCTGGAGATGTGGCCGGGCTTCCCGCACTTGAAACAAACATTAAGCCCCAGCCTGCACTCACCAGCGTGCTCCTTTCCACACTTCCCGCATCTCTTCACTCTCGAGCCTGCGGCAATCACCCGTTGATCGTCCATCCTCACCTTCTTGTTATTCGGGGTAAAGCCACCCTGCCCAAACCGTTTTCGATTCCAGTTCCGATCATCACCACCAGTCTTCTTCTTCTCAACCACCATCACCTCCCTCTCGTAATACAACCTCCCAGCCAAATCAACTACTGACCTAAATGTTGGGTCTGAAAGATAGTCTAATATTATCAACACAGTTAAAGTCAACAAAGTAAACGTCAACGGTCAAAGTCAACGGAAAAGTCAAACGTCGCGTTCGGGACGAAGATAAGAGACAAGACGTTGAAGATATATTCGTCTAGGATGTTTATTGTTAATAAATATATTTTGTGTCGACAAAATATATTTAATCTTGTTTTTAGACATTTTGGGTTTTTAATTGTAATTTCTTATTGTCATAGTTTAGGGTCCTAAGTGTCATTAGTAAATTATCATTTACTATAAATAGTAAAGTATGGCAATTAGGGTTTTAAGCTTGCAAGAGCTAGATTTGAGGGTTTCCATGTAACTAAAATCTTATGCAAATCAATATGGATCAAATAGGGGTTTTTCATTGAAGTTCTTGTGTGTTCATCCAAGTTCTTGATATGTTATCATTTTGATCCAAATCTTCATGTTATTTGATTGATTCAAGTGCTCCTGGACTAACAATTTGGTATCAGAGCCAACTTGAATCAATTTCTATTGTTAATTCAAAGATTTTATTACTGATTTTTTTGAAATTTCGTAGAGAGAGAAAATGGGGTTTTAGAGAGAGAAACTAAATCTAAGTTTTTGGGTTCATCAATATCTCTGATTCTGATCAGATCTACAACATTTTAGAATAGATTTACAATATTTGATATCATATTTTACATTTACAAATTGTTTTATACAAGAATTTTGAAAATAAATTCGAATTTAAAGTTGTTTCTCTCACACACAGTTGTGTGTGTGTTCTTGGTGTTCTTGGCAGCCTTGAAGAACCTTCAAATCTTCATCTTGCGAAACTACATCTTTTGAACGAAAGTTCATCAGTTTCCAGCGAAACTACAAGTTTATCTGGCAAAAGTGCTGGCGAAACTAGTCATTTCGCTAGGTTTTCCGGCGAAACTAGGTGTTTTTCCGGCGAATCTGCCGGCGAACTTGTGTTTTCCGATGAATCTGTGTTTATTCCCGGCGAAACTAAGTGTTTCCATAAAAAAATCACCTCCACAAAACACTAGCCACAACCACCATTATTAACAGCAAGAACCACCACCACACAGATCCAACCCACCGGAAATCTCAAACACCACCCACCACAACATACACTCTACCCCCAACCCTAACCACTGTCGGCCACCTACCCGCCGCCGTACCAACACCAGCCACCATAACAACAACCCAACCATCCACACCCCATATCCACCTGTCGCCGCAACCACAACCTTCGACCCCCACAACCACCCCATCTTCGCCGACACCAACCATCTGCACCCGAGCCAACACCCGTAACCAACACCTTCACCCCAACCCCTTCACAATCGAACCCTAACCACCTTCCCACCACCACAACAACCGGATCCCTCCCACTGCACCACCCAACCAAGACCACCATACCCACCACCGCTGCGACCACAGCCAACAACAACGTCCTGACCCCTATCGAACCAAAAAGAAACAGAAAGGAAGAAGAAGATTCGACAATATCACAGCCATCAACAACAAACCCAAACCACAACCACCCCTTTCCCCCGTCGACCTCCACCACCGCCCACACCCTTCGACCACCTGCAACCACCCTCGTGTGACCACCACCACCCACATCCTTAGATTGAAAGCCCAAACTCCAATCCCCACCACCACATTCTTAGATCGAAAGTCTCACGAGACCACCACCCTCGACAGCAACCTTTCAACCGACCGCAACCATTGGGACTTAGAAATTGACTGGTCATCCGAGAGATCGAGAGGGAGAGAAAGGAGATACCGAGAAAGAGATCGAAAGCTTCAAGAGGACTTGAGTGTCTCTGAAGATAGAAAGAATCGAGAGATAGAGAGTGAGAATTTAGGATGTTTGTTGTTGTATGTGTGTTGGAAAGAAAGCAAGAGAGGGAGAGATTTTGAGCAGCTAGTTTGAGTTCTAACCTAGTTTTTCAAAGAAGTCATTAAGTGTTAGGGTTTTAAAAGTTATTGGGTTGGGTTTTCTCAAACAATTAGACTAACAAAGTTAGGCTCATTAAAAAAATCAAGAAAATTTACTAGTTTGGGATTAATTGATGTTATCTCAATAAAGAAATATTCAACGATTTTAAAAGATTTATAAAAAAAAATGAAAAGATGTCTGATTTTGTTCTAAATTCAGCTTGACCCCAGTTGCTAAGATTTTCTAGCGTGACATTTAGGAATATATTTTCCCCGGGGGAGAATTATTCTAAATTTTTTTTGGGAAAAATATTTTTGGGGCGTTTAATTGTTCAAAATTATTAACAGATTAAAAAAATAATGGCTTTTGCAGAACTGTGTAAATCCTTCGAATCTGATGATCTCACAATTGCACAATGTCGGTTTGATAATTTTGCAGCTTTAAAGAATGAAAAGATGTCTGATTTTGTTGATCGTTTTCTGTTGGTGGCAAGCAATCTGAAAAAGTTTGATGCTCAATTGGGAAATCATGAACAAGTTCGGAGATTCCTTGATTCCCTCCCACCAGAATGGAGTTCACACGGCAAGTCGATTAAACGAGGTAGAAATTTTCAGGATTACAAACTGATGGAGGTGGTCAACAAACTGAAACAAATTGAGTTGGATATCAAATGTTATGAGTACTATGAAGCGACATATCCAACTCCAACGATCACTTCAAACTCCAAAGAGAAACCAGAAGAGAGATCAGATTCTGGCACCAATTCCGACGGTTTACCGAAACCTAGAACTGAAGAGGTACAACAGGAGCTTAAGCAGACATCAATGGGTAAAGATGGAGCTGAGTTGAATGCTGAAGTTTGTGATGCTGAGAAGGAAGAGGAATGGAAGCGAAATACCAGAGTTTGCAACTGTGAGAAGGCTCTTACTGCTGAAAGAGTCATCTTGGATCTTCCATACGAGACAGTTCAGGATATGTGTTCTTCTGCTTGTAAAATTCGTTTATTTGGTGTGTATAAAGCTAATAGGTTACTTTTAGATAACCAAAAGCAGTTAACCACCATAAACACAGAACTTAAAAAGAATGAAGCCAAGTATTTCATAAAATTAAATGAAGCTTTAAAAGAAAATGATCATTTAAAACGAACTCTTCTTGAAAGAAATGTTGAAATTAATCTTTTAAACGAAAGAGTCACTTTGGCTGATTTTGAAACAAGCAAGATTAAAACAAAACTTGATAGATGGACCATATCTGGAATGAAACAGGAAGAGCTACTGTGTAAACAGAGGGGAGCTAGGATTAAAACGGGAGTGGGTTGTGGTGTACGTCTATCCTCCTCCTAGCACCCATTGTTACTCTCCTATGCCTCAACCTCATCCATCTAATGATTTGATTGAAGCTGCAGAAACTAATAGTTTAAATGCAGGTTTAAGCAACGTTAATCTTAAAGAGGTTAGAGATGTGCAGGATTCTCCTGTAGGTTTAGGATCTCTCGGGCAAGGGTATGATAAGAAGATTAATGACGATTCTATCTCTGATTCTCCAAAATCAATATCAGTTGCTTCTCCGACCTTCTTCAACAAATTCAAAACAGGTAACATTCCTTTGTTTGTTCATGTCAGGTTTGTCAAAGAAGGAACAACTGTTGAATCGTCAGGCAATCAAAATCCTATAACCGAAGCTGACAAAATAGGATGTGTCAATCAAGATCCTTTGGAAGCAGATTTGTGTATACGAGACTGGATAAGCTCAGATGATGAATCAAACACAGAGGAGCGTGTTGGTTTATCACAGGTCAAGACATCTCCTGAAATTGTCAAGTCTCAAAAGCTTCCAAAAGCTGATTCAAGACCTATCTGGATCTCATCCCTAACTGCTAAACAAATCAGTAGTTTCTCCAAAACTCAGCAGAAGCACTCACCATCTTTATCTGCTATCCATCAAGCTTGTCACAAATCTACTTCAAAGTGTGCCAAGTCACCAGTCATGCAAAAGGGTTCTTGGGAGTATGCTCTGATTTTATCTCCTCAAACATCACACTTCAAATCACAGACCAGTTTAAAATCCACGTCGACAAAGCCTCAAAAGGTTCACTCTCCTGATATCCAAAAGACGAAGATTCAAGGTTGTCAACAAGCTGCAACAACCTCAAAGGAGGATCCACCCTCTCCTGATGACCAAGGGACTACAAAGAACCAAAAGCCTTTCAAGGCTTGTTTTAGATGTGGAAAAGAAGGTCACGTGCTAAAGAAGTGCCCTCAGGTTCAGAGGAATGTTCCAGACGGTAAAGGCAACATGGGTTGCTTCTCTGGATCAAGAGGTAAACATCACACATCTTTGAATGGTTGGATGAAAAACCCTCCGTCCAAACCTTTTCATGTGAAGCCGGTTTCACATGATACAAAGATAAAATGACCAAAGCTTCAAAACCAAATTCTTTTCCTTCTAGTCTTAAACAGAAAATGATTTCCAAATTTAATTCATTCAAATCCAAGTTAATTGAACCGAAACAAATTTGGAAAATTAAAAGGAAGGATACAACAATCCCCGATTGTTTAAACGGTTATGTGCAGAAGCTTGTTACTTATCTTGATGAAAAAGGAACTTCCAGGACTACGATGGCCTGGATTCCTCTTTCTAACTAATCTGTTTATAAGTGCAGGAACAATTCAGGAGGACTGTTAGTAATCCGGTTTACTGACAGGGATTGTTCCTAATTTAAATTTGAGGCAGAACAAACAGGTTAAGGTCATGGTATTATATCCACAATCTGGATTTTTATCTGCATTCTCACAGTTCTCACTTCACAGTCACTGCACATTTTTAAGAATTCATTTCTTATCTTCATATCAGTGTAGTTTGGAAGACCTTCTTTGGTAAATTTCTATTTTTGTACAGTCTTAAAAATATAAAAAAAACATAAAAAATATTAACAAAAATTTTTAAAAAAAATAGGTTTGCTAAAATAAAAATTTAGGGGGAGAGTATATCAAAATTAAATAAAATGAATAGAAATAAAAAGAGAACTGGGAACTTGATTCGAGATGACTGAGAAATGATTGTATATCTTCTTGAAATGCTTGTTTTTGCATGACTTGCATTTTAAAATGAGAAATGATAGTAACTGATGTTGTTATCTGATTCACATCTTATTTTTAATTGCAAATAATAGAAAAACAAACAGATTCTTTAATGATATGCTTGGTAGACTCAGTCTGAAGAATAAAGTAGACAGCAACATAATGATTTAAATTAAAATATATGCTTAAGGATGTCTGGATTTACGCAATCATTTTGGCCTGCACGAAAACTGAGTCCCGACAAAAATTGGATTGAGAATTGATCTTTCACCCGACATGATACAAATCATATAAGCTACATCTTTGATCCATGTTTGGTTTATTTATGTGTCTTGTGTTTGTGCTAATCTCCTCTGCTGTACGGAAGTATTGACCTGGAGTGATGATCTCCTTTGCTGTACGATAGTACTGACCTGGAGCTCTCATCGGCACATGATTAAATGGTCATCTCCTTTGTTATACGTGAGTATAGACCTGGAGCTCTCACCATTTTGATCTAAGTTGTGTCAAATCATCTAACGATGAATTCATCACATAATACAATATTCTGTTGATAATCACTTGCACACTAATGCACAAGCCTTGTTCCATAAAGATCATAATAAAATTCAAGAAATCCTGAGGTTGGGTGAGGGATTTTGCCAAGTGATTGTGGGGTCCTAGCATTCTAAAGTGCTTAATCGAACCTTAACGAATCATCTGATGCTTGTTGAAAAAGATAGGGCATGGGTTTAAGTGGACAAACATATCAGCAATCGTTATTGATCTGTTTGAGAATTTCAAAATCATTCAAAGACTGTGATTGGATTCAGTTATCAGTGTGATCTCATTGCTGGTCGATGATTAAATTCATCTTTGTGCTAAAGTTTATCTTGAGGATGTGATCTCATGATCGATTCAGTTCTCGATAATTAAAAAAAATAATATACAAATATAAAAAAACAATATATATATATACATAAAATAAAATTAAAAAAAATTATTATAATAAAATTTCATTTCAATATTAATTTAGGTCTTCCATATTATGCTGTTACAATTTTATTATTTTCATGCATTTCATGGGAAATTGCACACACAAACGAACACGGGTTCGCTTGTTTTCATAAACAGATAAACACGGGATTTATTGTTTTGTTGAAATGATCTAATTAGAAATGTCGAGATTGTGTTTGAGAATGTGTTTCAGGTATTTGCTGCAAGAGATGGCCGATCATCACAAGAGTAATGAACCAGACCAGAGAACCTGTTCCTCAAATTTACAGAAGATACCAAGCTAGGAATCCTCCTCCTACATCTTCTGAAGCACTCAGAGATTCAAGAAAGTGGTCTTCGTTATAACTGAGAGGATGCACATGTCAAGGGGGAGCATAGAAAAAGGGGGAACTTGTGAGATAAAGATCCTCAGCAACAAAATTTGGGAAGCATCAGTCTAGGGGGAATATTGTGAGACCTCAATATTAAGACTGAAGCTTACCAAATTGAAGATCAAGTTCAGTTGACTTATCGATGTTGATCACGATGAAAGACATTGATAATAGTAGACTAAGGGGGAATATTGTTGGGTCTGAAAGATAGTCTAATATTATCAATACAGTTAAAGTCAACAAAGTCAACGTCAACGGTCAAAGTCAACGGAAAAGTCAAACGTCGCGTTCGGGACGAAGATAAGAGACAAGACGTTGAAGATATATTCTTCTAGGATGTTTATTGTTAATAAATATATTTTGTGTCGACAAAATATATTTAATCTTGTTTTTAGACATTTTGGGTTTTTAATTGTAATTTCTTATTGTCATAGTTTAGGGTCCTAAGTGTCATTAGTAAATTATCATTTACTATAAATAGTAAAGTATGGCAATTAGGGTTTTAAGCTTGCAAGAGCTATATTTGAGGGTTTCCATGTAATTAAAATCTTATGCAAATCAATATGGATCAAATAGGGGTTTTTCATTGAAGTTCTTGTGTGTTCATCCAAGTTCTTGATATTTTATCATTTTGATCCAAATCTTCATGTTATTTGATTGATTCAAGTGCTCCTGGACTAACACTAAACGTACTCGGTGGGCGGCGATTATGTGCCTGTGGATATCCGCCGGCAAGCCCTGAATATATCTCTTGATCTTTCATGACAGGGGCGTCACCTGATCCGGCACCAGCCGTGCCATCTCGTTGAACTTGGTAGTGTATTGCTGATGTGTCATGGTTCCCGCCTCCAGCTGCAGGAACTCCCTCTCCACCTTATCCAACTCCCGATGAGGACAGAACTCCTCAATCACCAACTTCTTCAGCTCACTCCACCTCATCCTACCAATCGCCCTGCTACCCTCAGCTTGGACATTGTTGTCCCACCAACATAGAGCCAAGTCCACGAACGAATGAGTGGCGAATTTCACCTTCTGATCTTCCTGGCACTCACTGATTTCAAGGACAACCTCCATCTCCCTCACCCATCGATGAGCAGCAGCAACAGTGCCGTTACCATCAAAGGTAAGGGGCTTGCATCTTTGGAATGCCCTATAGTTACAGCCTTGTGCTGCCTCCGGCGTAGGCTCTTCTTCCTCCTCTTCCTCATCAGTAGGGATAACCGTCTCGGTCTCAGGTTGCTCTCTCCCTCCCGAAGACCTAATGAACCTCCTCCACCATGGCCTCCTTCACCGAGGCTCTCAAGTTAGCACTCTCATCACCACCCTCCGGATGAGGGGTCTCAGGCTCTTCATGGGTCACCTTCTCAACTCTGGGCCTTCCACTTGTGACCCGTGGTCCAGCACCATGTCCACCACGTACTCCGCCTCGTGAAGCCTTAGAAGTTCTACCTCCAGCCATTCTCTAACACACTATAAGATTCAAACACTAACACTGTCATTCAAGGTAATAGCTCAGTTTATGTTAAGTATAGTAAGTCCCTAATTACAGTGGCCAGTTGTGATTAGCCACTTACTTTACTCTTCATAGCCCAAGCATTTCCTATCCTGACTACATCAGTATCTAAATCTACTAAGGGCAAACAGATCAAATAACATGCGCACATAATACCGGTTAACATTAAAGAAAATACCTGATGGCATGTAGCTACTTGGACTGGCATCCC
Organism: Flaveria linearis; assembly: GCA_024085815.1. Classification (NCBI taxonomy): domain Eukaryota; kingdom Viridiplantae; phylum Streptophyta; class Magnoliopsida; order Asterales; family Asteraceae; genus Flaveria; species Flaveria linearis. Next base: position 276,213 of record CM044004.1, on the reverse strand, counting down.
TTTCCTTTGTCCCATTCTCAGTTTAAGTTTAGGTTTCTTTTGAAAATGTTTACCCATTTCACTTAAACTTTATCTCTGATACCAACTTGTAAGGCCCCGTTCCCGGGCACCTGACAGTTGGTCATTCGTCGCACACAAACCATACATTTATTGAAAAACATCGCAACAGAAATTAATTAAAATAATTTCTTATAATTATAATTGCTTTTGCAAAGTAATACACCATTGTTATATTACAAAACATCATTTGTTGCATTACATCACAAAAAACATTATCGCAATATAAAATGGATGCCATCCAAAATAAGCCAACTAGCTGCCCCGTGCCATCCTCAGCAACTTTTACCTGCCAACTGGAAAATACATAAAAGTCAGCGTTGCTGAGTGAGTTCTAGTTTTATAAATAAAATACTTTACTTTACATATAAACTTTCTTTACTTTCATACACGGCCATGCATCATACGTACAGATAGAGAATATTACTTTTTGTTAGGACCGTGTACGTACGGAGTACTAACTGATTCTTCGTTATACCGGATCAAATAGTGCGGAATCCTATTTGATTGGTGATCCAATCAGGGAGAACGTAATCAAGATCAAACCTAACGATTAGAAAACATTAAGAATGGACTAGGAATGATCTCAGACGTTCTATGAACTTGGAATTGACGAACAGGGCGTTCTGGGTCGACTAGGGTTATGAATATTTGAAAATGTTTCGTTTTTCCACGAATTAGGTGGTTTTTATAGGTAAGGGTTTCTCATTCGTGCGACTGAACCATTCGCATGGTTCAGTCGTGCGATTGAGCTATGCGTTTGATCCATACGCACGACTGAGCCTTCAGTCGTACTACTGGTTCAATATCATGCTTCAGTCTTACGACTGATCCAGTCTCCTGGTTCAATCGTGCGACTGAGCCATTCGCATGAAGTTATTCATGCGTATGGTCCATTGGCATGGCCCATTCGCATGATAACTTCATAATGTTAGGTTTGAATGTGTTAATTATCATAACATTAAGCATATCAATTCAAATAACCATCTACCTATATAATCTATCAACCATTCATTGGACAACCCATTAATGAAACATTTAAACATTATAAGCATCCACAACCATTTGCATTTCATTAATCAACTTTCAGTTACATATAAGTAAGACATTACAAAGATATTACATTGAGATCAGAATCTAGGTACATATGTATCAACAAACTCCCCCTTGGACCTAGATTCATCTAACGTCTTACTTGACCCATAACCTCTTCAAATTTCTTGTACTTCTCCACTCTTGTTACTCCTGCATGTATTTCAAATGCAAAGCAGAGTCCGATCACATTTTGGAATTGGAGGGTTTGTACAATATCTTACGTGTCATAGAACAATGGCCACTTGTAGAGAGTATAAACATCATTCGCTGACAAGTTCGTGAGCCACATTGGGTCAAATATCCTGATGACATCCATCTGTCCATCTCTGTTCAAAACTATGACTGCTTCTGCTGTTCGCCAATCATAGTACCACCACTTGAAGTGCGGAGTGATGTCCTGAGGCATTTCCCTAAGAGGGATCTTCGACATAGTACGTGGAGGACGCCACTTCAACACAATCTTTGACTTTCCGGTTCGTGGATCCACTTCAGACCTTTGAATGTACCTCGTAGGTTGCTGAGGCCTGAAGTTTACCCACCGGGTGTCGTACTCTTTCTTTAACGCAGCTTCAAACCAACCTGACATCTTTCTGGGATCAGCATAAAGTAGCTTCAGCTTTGCCAGTTGGTTGAGCTCAAAACCAGGTAGAGCTTTTAGATCGTGTGGGAATCTAAAATACTCGATACCTTTCTCCCTCTTAACCGCATAAGCGTTAAGGTCATCAAAATACGCCCATGATATAATCTTGCCAGACACCTTTTGATGTTTCTTCACTCTGTAGAGCTTGGTGTAGGCATCACACGTTGGAGCACTTCGTTGGGCACGAAGATCCGCAAAACAAGCAGCCCATTCAGCCTTTCTCTCTTTGACTTCCTCCTCAGTAGCTCTGGTTGTATCTTCTTGTTTGTCGGACTCTTCTTCCATCTTATCCAGAGTATCAAAAGTCTCGCTGACCAGATTGTCATCCAGATTTGGAATGACATGACCTTCAGTGTCAGTGTACTCTGGATCATTGGTCTGTTATGTCCTCTATCTCAATCTTATCTACGTCGTGTAGTTCTTCATCACTATCAACTTGGACTTCGGGAGCGTCTTTCACTATGTCGTCGGCGTTGAGTTTGAACATTTCTGCCAACTGTTCCTTAGTGAAGCTGTGAATAATCTCTCCCTCTTCAGGGGTATACTCAACCGATCTCCTTATGATACCCTGCAGATCAAGAATCATTGTTAACTGACTCTTGACCCGTTGAAGGGGTTCGACATCGTATTCATCTCTTTGAAAGTTTGGATCTACTTGATTTAAACATGCAACACAATACTTGTTAGTAAGTAATCAAACACAATCATTATAAAGACAAAAGATATAAACATTAATTACATAAGTGTTACACAATTTTTTTTCTAGTACAAAAGCCTTTTAAATACAGAAACATAAATAACTAATCAGTACTTTTGTCTTGAATCTCAGGACTATCTTCAGGTGGGGCAGACGTAGAGGTTCCTTGGTCTTGACGATGTTTAGAACGCCTCTCGCCTGGTGCTTCATTACTTTGTTCTCCTGCAGCCTCTCCTCCTTCATCATCATCATCTTCTTTCTTGTCATCACTATCATCACCTTCCTCACTTTCATCATCCTCATCATCATCATCCTCATCATCATCGTCCTCCACATCATCGTCCCCTTCACCAATCTTGAGGGGCTCACTCTGAGTTCCTTTCAGCTTTAGCATGATAGACTTGTTTGCAGCCTTAAGCTCCTCCAACTTCCTATCCGTCTCAATCTCATTCTCTAATAGACCAGTGATCTGATCAGTCTGTGCAGCGATCAGCTGAGCTTGAGATGAAGTCAACTCCCTTCACTGATGAATCTCAGCTGTCTGGGAGGAACACTGCTCTCTTAACTGCTGAATCTGAGCAGTCTTGGCCTCAGCAGAGGCTAGCAGCTTGAGCACCATGCTGTTGAGTGCTGCAAGCTGCTCTACCACTGAGACAGGTGGTATGAATGAGCTAGTTGGAGCAGATGAGGGTCCGGTTTGGTGAGTAGAGGTGGTTGTGGTGGCTGTGGTGAATATTTGAGAGGATGGGAATGATGTGGTAGGGGGCACACTGGTGGTGGTAGTGGGTGTGGGAGTGTGAGATGTAGGGATAGTGGTAGTGGCTTGAGGTGTTTGAGATGGAATGGATGTGGTGGTTGTAGTAGTGAGTGGTGTAGAGGTAGTGGGTGGTGGAGTGGTAGTAGCTGTGGTGGTGGTAGTGGTGGAAACAAAGGAGGTAGTAACGAGAGTAATCCTCCTGCGTTTAGGCTTCAGCCCATGAGGCTGAGCCATGCGTTTCCTCCGTGTCCCCTGGACACAGAGGCTCCCCCTCAGTTGCTGGGAGAGGCTGGGGTGTAAGATGGATCGGCTGAGGAGCTCCCAGTCTCTCTCGGGCGTCCGCTAACAGCCCGTAATCCCTGCTCAGTTGCCACTACCCGACTGCCCACAGTCCGAGTAAGTGGCTCATCATCAGATTCCTCCTCCTCCTGCATATGGAAATCAGGGTGTATCGGAGCTGGTTCGGGTTCTCCCTGACCATCTCCTCCCTGATCAGAATCGTGATCGTCATCGGAGTCATCGGAGGGTAGAGCCACCTGCTCTACATCAGAATCGTTGTCCTCGCGGCGCCACTTCCTTTTAGCTGGCGCAACGTAGTCATCCCGGGCCAGATGCCCAAATAATCGCCTGACAGGGGGTTTTACCTGCTTTCCCCTGTATACCTTCATCCTGCCCAAGGTGGTATCATCCATCACCTCGAGCACCACAGCGTCCTCCTTTTCCTTTGGCAGTATCGGGAGCTTCTGATCAATAATCATCTGCATGAAGCGAGGGTACATGCAGAAGTTCTCCTTACCTTTCGCCTCTAAGTTCTCCACTAAGTAAGTAAAGATCATCCGCGAGAAGCTAAACGGATGGTTTAGCACCAACGCAACATATGCGCTCTGCATCTGCTCCGATAGTTCGTTAAAGCCTCCTTTCCTTAAGGCAATGCATCTGAGCAGCACGTGGGCTAGATACTTGAACTGAGGGCACAGATTGCTCTTGTTGAGCATACCTGAGTTGATGTCCCCAGAATATTTAGCCCGTAGGAAACACCCTCGAACCGTCAGCGGGTGTAGTCAAGTGGGACACTCACTGTCATCCCCAAACTCAAGGACTGTCCTTAGATCCTCCTCTGTAATCTCTATGGCATGACCAAGGATAGAGCTCCTAATACGATAGGGCTCGACTGTTCTGTCTACAGCAGCATTCTCCCAGATGCCTGCTGTAAGGAGCGATAAGGAGTGCAGGGTGTCGATATAGCTCTGAAAATCCTCGATCTCCTTAGGAATGAGATGATTCCAGAGAACTCTACTGCGTTTCTGGATGTCAGGACTAAATGAGCACATATGTTGTGCTTCGTGCTCATGATCCAACAACTTGCCATCTGTCACACAATGTAAGTAAACGTTAGTGCAAGGTGAAGATAGCTAATAGAAGTCAATGAACTTTACACTTTGGTTTAGTCGTGCGACTGAGCACACGATTGACTTTAATCGTGCGACTGAGTTGGACGACTGAGCTTTATATGTACGAATGAGTTCATACGGGCGACTAAGTCAAGCGATTGGACTTAGTCGTGCGACTGAACTTAGTCGTATGGTTCAGTCGTGCTACTGACCCATTTGTTCATCTCAGTAGTGCGACTGAGGCTAGTCGTCTGCTCAGTCGGGCGATTAAAGTTCATCAGTGTGTCCAGTCGTTCATTCGATTGTTTGTCCATTCAAATTTGAGTTTTGAGCTATACTTGATGTTAAACTTTGAAATCAGGCTCAATACACTCAGAAACGACCGATTAAGCTTATTTTACGTTTTTTTTAACTTCTAGCTTGGTTAGGATGGTCTATTTGTCCATTATGGTCTAGGTTACTGTTGGGTTAAAGTTCGAGTGATTCTAGATTGCATTGAACGGTTTTATTGATGAGCCACCTTGAACATTACCTGTATAAGCACACTTGAATGTTAGAACGCACAAATAGATGGTAGATATGAATCGAACAAAGTTTTGGCAACAGTTCGTTTAGGTCGTGCGAATAGGGAGGCGATTTGGGTGAATGGGCGACTGATGCCGATTCGACCTGTATTTATACTAGGGCAAATCTCAGTCGGGCGACTGAGCTTAGTCGCATAGGTCAGTTGCGCGACTGAGTCTAGTCGTATGAGAGAGTGATGCGACTGAGTCTCATTCGTGTGATTTACCCAATCGTTCATCTCCAATCGTGCGATTAAGGTTCATCCAAACGACTGTCACAGTCGGTCACCTCCAATCGTGCGATTGGATTCATTCGCATTGTCCATTCGTACGACTTGACTCAATCGTATGTTCCAATCGGACGACTGGATCATACTAATGGTTCAGTCGTGCGAATGGCCATACTTATGACATTCTAACCATCTTACCATACGACATTTAGTTCCATTTAACAGTAGATAAAACGTTATGAGCAACTTGATCATCTCAGACATGACCATTTTAATACAACAGTTTGATCACCTCAGATGTGATCCATTTATCCACCCGATCACCTCAGATGTAATCCATTTATCCACCCGATCACCTCAGATGTGATCCATTTATCCACCCGATCACCTCAGATGTGATCCATTTATCCACCCGATCACCTCAGACGTGATCCTTTTAACCTTTTAGAAACAATTTGGTTAAGTAAACGTTAAGCGCGTTTAGTGACATTCACAGATAACAATATACACAGTCCGACATTGACACACTTATACTGATAAAATGAAAAAATTTAAACTACGAACAAAATGAACATCTTTTGTGATTTTTGTTAGGGCATGTTTGTGTAGCCTATTAGCATTGACATTATATTAAGAACAGACTCATTTGGAATCAGACAGGCATATACTCCATTACTTGGAACATTTTGTGCTAATTACACCTTGCATGATGACATATCACAGTTTGTACTGATCTAAGACTTCTAAGCACTAACTGGGAATCATGTTTGAACTAATATGTAATACTCATTGATTTTGAACATCAGGTGTTGCAGTCACGACGATTTTCAATATATTTGTCCACTTAAAACCATACACAGACTTTTGACACACATCAGCGATTAATTAGATGAATTAGGTCAACAAGTGTTTGTGTGTTCCACAGGTATATGGTAATCAATCTTCCTAAGGAGATTTTTGAGTGGTCTTGGGACTTAGAAGAATTGGTTCTAAGAATTTTCAAAGAGATGCTAAGCCTCAGGTCAGTGCCATCGCACAGCAGAGAGGCGCAAACAACAATGAATTTTTAGAACGAATAGGTTATGCTAAGCCTCAGGTCAGTGTCATCGCACAGCAGAGAGGTGCAATATCTATTTTTCTTCTTAGAGCAGTATATTTGAATATACATTATTTTTAATGACTTTTGTCATCTTTTGCTCTGTTTTTCAGGTCTTTGCTCACATTTGTGGCATTTGCTTGCTCCTCACCCCTTATTGGAAATTGATTGATTGTGCAGACCAGGGATACTATGAAAACCCACAACTCGTTGAATTATTTTAATTTAAGCCAATTCACTGATGATGTCTACTGATTTATTGTGTTGAATCTACTAACACATCGTGTGGTGTACTTGCACAACCCTAGATCTACTTTCTCCGAGTGATTACAATACCAGTCAAACGTACTATCATTTTCCCATTTTGTTAGACTTAGACTTCTCTAATTTATGATTTTTCTGTGATTTAATTAACATTGTTTGAACTAAAAACCATTTTGGTGTTCCAAGTAACTCGATGCCTGTGTACTATCACTTTCCAAATTTAACGAGTCACATTTCCAGTTTAGTTGTCTATGCCTTTTCAGCTTTACTCACCTTCACCCCCCTTATTTTTTTATTTTTTTAAGTAAATGAATACTGAAATAAATCTCCCCCTAAAATTCTAAAACAGAAAATCTTTTTGTGTTTTTGGATTTTTTATACGACACGGAAATAAAAAATAAAATAAAAGAAATAACAGAAAAATTAACAAAATAAACAAGTGTCGGACTATGTATCTGCTTCTTCTGATATCACATCACTTTTCTTTTTAACGCCGTTGACCTCTAGCAGATATAAAAATCTTGGTTTATCAAATGGTTTGGTGTAGAGGTCAGCGCGCTGAAAATCCGTGTTAATTTTAATCACATCAATTAATTGTTTTTCATAGCAATCGTGTATGAAATGATATTTAATGCCGATGTGTTTGGTTTTTGGATGTTGAACAGGATTTTTAGTAACAGCTATGGCAGCAGAATTATCAACATAAATAGGGGTGTTAGAAAATTGCAAACCGTAGTCGCGCATTTGCTGTTGGATCCAGATGATCTGAGAGCAGCAACTTGCAGCATCAACATATTCAGCTTCACAGGTTGATAAAGCAACCGAGGTCTGCTTCTTGCATTGCCACATGACTAATCGCCTTCCAAAGATCTGACACCCTGCTGATGTAGACTTGAAGTTCATCTTGCAACCACCATAGTCTGAATCGCTGTACGCAGTAAGCTCAAAGTCATCATCATGAGAATACCACAACCCCAGTGTTGGAGTACCCTTCAGATAATGGAAAATCCTTTTCACCCTAATCAGGTGATTCACTTTTGGCTTCGCTTGATATCTAGAACATAGACATATGGCATACATGATATCTGGACACGAGGCGGTGAGGTACATAAGAGATCCGATCATCCCACGATACATAGTGGCGTCCACCAAATCCCCATTCTCATCAGGAGCCACATCATGATTTGTGGCGAGAGGAGTACCGGCAACAGAGACATTTTCCATATCAAACCGACTCAGAATATCGCCGACATACTTAGTCTGATGCAGGAAAATACCGGTTGGTGTTTGATCCACCTGTAATCCTAGGAAGAACTTTATTTCTCCCATGGCACTCATTTCGAACTCTGCCTTCATCACAGATTCGAATTCTTTGCACAATGCTTCATTCCTAGAACCAAAAATGATGTCATCCACATAAATCTGTACCAGAAGCAAATCACCATCCTTTTCCTTAATGAACAATGTACAGTCAATCACACCCCTGCGAAAGCCGTGTTTCAACAGATGGGTGGAGAGCTTCTCATACCAAGCTCGAGGAGCCTGATGTAGCCTATACAGAGCCTTGTCTAGCTTGTAGACTCTGTCCCGATGATAAGGATCTTTGAATCCTTCGGGTTGACTGACATAGACCTCTTCATGGATTTCTCCATGCAAGAATGCACTCTTAACATCTAGTTGATAGACTTTGATCTTCATGTAAGAGGCGTAGGCTAGAAAGATGCGGATAGCTTCCATTCTAGCTACTGGAGCAAAGACTTCATTGTAATCGACTCCTTCGACTTGTCTAAAGCCCTGAACAACCAACCGTGCCTTGTTTCTAATAACAACACCCTGGTCATCCTTCTTGTATTTTAGTACCCATTTGGTACCAATTACTGTTGATTGAAAAAGCCATTACACCATTACACCATACTTCTACCTGACCAGTAGTCAAAGAATGATGATGGTCCTTTTCTAGCAGGGGGGATGGTGAAACGTTGAACGTCAACATTACACCATACTTCTACCTGACCAGTAGAGTTGTTGTAAACTCGTTTGTCGGGTATGCTGTATCCCAGAAAGATCCCCTGATCTGCCTTTTCATTGAACTTACCCTCTTGAGTTTTCTTCAGAAGCGTACAAGGAGCACCGAAAGGTTCTAGATACTCCAGGTAAGGCTTACGTTTCTGTAGTAACTCATAGCAAGTCTTCCCGTGCCTCTTCACTACTGACACACGATTGAGTGTGTAACATGCATTGGCCACAGCTTCGTTCCAGAACTGCACTGGCAGTTTTGAGTCTGCCAACATGGTCCTGGCTGGCTCGATCAAGCTCCTGTTCTTTCGCTCAGCAACTCCATTCATCTGTGGTGTGTATGCAGAGGTGAATTGATGAACAATTCCCTTTTCTTTGCAGAAAGCATCCATCCACTGATTCTTAAACTCGGTACCATTGTCTGAGCGAATTTTCCTAACCTTCAGCTTGTAAAGTGATTCCAGAGTGATGACCAGCACTTTGAATGACTCAAAGGTTTCTAACTTTGCTTTCAGAAACATCACCCACGAGAATCGTGAGTAGTCATCAGTGACTACGAAGCAGTACCAGTCTCCAGCGATACTCTTCGTGCTGACTGGACCGAAAAGATCCGTATGTAGTAGCTCCAGGGGCATCTCGATAGTATTGACATGCTTGGTCTTGTGAGATTTCCTGGTCTGCTTTCCCTTCTTGCATGAGACATAAAAATCAGGAAGTTGGAAGTTCTTGACAGTAACTCCTTCAACTAGGTTATTATGAATCAGATGATTCATCTTCCTGTGATTAATGTGTCCCATTCTTCTGTGCCATGAGATGGATTCTTTCTCTGTTGCTTTGGATAAGAAACACTGAACTGTAGAATCAGAGGAAGAAGCATTAGACATATCCAATACATATAGATCATTGTACCTAGATGCTGACATTAAGACCTGCTCCTCTTGAATCTCCATCTCTTTCTTCAGGATGTAACACTTGCGATTGTCAAACATGACTTTGAATCCCTTGTCACAAATCTGAGATACAGACAACAGATTGTTTTCTAATTGCTGAACAAAATTTACTTTGTCAAACTTTACCTTTTCATTACCTACTTCGCCCTGAGCGGTAATGTATCCTCCTTTGTTACCAGCAAAGGAAACATGTCCCCTTTAATTTGTTTGACATTGAAAAGGAGGGACTTATTTCCCGTCATGTGCCTGGAAGCTCCGCTATCTACTATTCATGTATTTGTAGATGCACTATAGCGGACAACCTGCACATAAGAGAAAATAATCAGTTAAGGAGGGGGACCCAAGCCTTGACTGGCTTGGGTTTCCCAGAGGAATCAACCATCATGAATTCGACCCACTGTCCTTTATCAGTGGGTGGAATCTCAACTTTCAGCTTGTCCTTGCTTTCAGACTCATCAGTTGTTTTAGCTTTCCACAAACCATCCCTTTGAAAGGATTGCTTGTGGTAAACCTTAGATTGATTTACAGTTTGAGTATTTGGTTTAGATTCAGAAATAGGTTTTTCTGCTGGCATCACAGACTTGTCAGTGACTTGTCTGTGTTGCCTTTGGCATGGAGGAGACAAAAACGACCTAGAAGGTGTTTTAGACCTAATAGGTGTTTTTGATCGAACCGGAGTCTTAAACCGCTGTTTTGAATCTAGATTAACTTTGCTGTTTAGCTCAACCTTAATTCTTGGAGTCTGATAGCGAGGACAATTTGTTGAAATATGACCGCGCTGTCCACAAGTATAGCAGGACCTCCATTCATCTGGGCTAGAAGATCTCTTATGGGGCGGTGAGTAAACTTCAGGTTCTTTCTTTTTGTTCTCATTTTTAAGACTTTCACCTCCCTTAACAAACTTAACTTGTTTAACATTATGTGTAGTTTGTCTTGTAAGATGGTGGGTATCTTGTTTCACTGATTTAGATTGAGTGGTTTTGGAAATATTAGATTGTGTGATAGTCGATCTTTGACCCAACCCTAGGGATGCTTGAACATTCTTGTCCACCCGGTTTCCAGTGACTTGTGTGCTAGTTGTGCCTGATGATGATGCTTTCTGGTCAGAAACCGGAGGTGAAAAGTTAATTGTTGTGTCCGGATCGCTGAGCAGAGGAGTTGTCACCACATGATCCTTTATGGGGTTATCATTAATTGGACGTTGTTTGGTGTTCAAAAGGATCTCATGTGGTGGAGGCACAACTTTGTAACCCAAACCTTCCCCGTTGTTGCGCTCTTTAACCAAGTTTTTCAAAATATGCGAGGAGCTCGCAAGACTATGAAGTTTTTGTTTTAAAGACTCATTTTCAACTTGTAAAATTGCTTTATCCTTTTTAGTTTCTTCAATGGTCTTTAAATAGAATTTAATATCATTCCCTTGGTTGAGTGCAACAACCTCAGTCTCTTTTAATTGTTTCTTTAAAGCATCAATCTTTTCCTTATAACTACTCTCATTTTGTTTTAACACTCTGTTAGCCTCTGAGCACAGTTTAAGTCATTTACTAAGTTATCATTGTGATCTAATAACCTAACAAATTTTAAGTCAATGCTTTCCCTAAATTTTTCACAATCAACACAAGCATGTTTAGCAAAAAGTTCATCTTTTGATTCTACCTGTGCAGATGTAGACGTTCCAGCCATGAAAGCATACTGAGACGCTGGTTGTGCTTCCGATTCAGCATTCGGCTCATTCTTCACAATTTCATCAACAGCAGCAAAAGTCTCTTCCAAATCAGCAGTATCAATTTCAGCTGAGCTCTCCCCCTCACTCGCTGAGCTTTCATTTACGTCTTCAACTGATGCTATGTGGCTTCACCGTCAGATAAGAATCTGAAGGACCAATCCCGTCCTTCATCACCTTGTGCAACCATAGCTTTGGATTCACTGCCTGTTGGAGCTATCATCTTATCCTTATCTTACCTGTTGAACGAGGAGAATGGATTTCTGTTCCCAGTCTTCTTAGGCTTTACACATTCCCTCTTGAAGTGGCCCTTTTCTCCACAGTTGAAGCACGTGACTTTGGACTTGTCAAAACCAAAGGTAGTATCTTTTGTAGCCACGAGATTCTGTCCTGTTTTCTTCACAAATTTTTTAGCTCTTTTCACAGCACTTGCAAGAGCCCACATAATATCCATATGTTCCAGCTCGTTCTCATCAACCTGCTCGTAGTCTTCATCAGCTAGGTGGCAGTTTCCAATCCTACCAGCCACTAACCCATCATAAGAATGAACTACTGCAGCAAGTAGATCCATGTGTTCCTTTGCAACTTCCACAGTTACTTTTCCCAGATTTTCAGTCATCAACATTATAGATTGAGTAACTATTGGACTTTGTAGAACCCCAGATGCACCATGTGACTCACTTGCAGATGATGAGCCTTGATCAGTAGATGGAGATGCATTGGACACAAAAGCAGTTTGCAAAGGAGCTCCAGAGGACTTGGCAGCAGAAGCAGAGGTAGACGAAGGGGTAACATTGTAGAGTGTAGGATCCTGAGCATAAGAACCCTTCTTTGCCTTGTACTTGTGTCTGACTTCTTCCTCTCGTAGTTTCAGGATAAAGTCATTTATGTCCAATGTCTCAAGAACTGAATTGTATCTCAAGGTGGAAATAAACGAATCCCACTTTTCTGGAAGTCCATCGGCCAAACTGGAGACCTTTTCTTCTTTAGACGTGGTTACCCCATGAGTGTGAAGTTCACTCATCAGATGATAGAAGCGGTCAATTAAGTCGTCCAAACTCTCATTCCCAATAGTAGAAAAATTATCAAACTCTTTCTTAAGTGCTTTAGACTTCAGTGACTTAAGTGTTGAGTTGCTATCGTATCTCTTCTCAAGAGCTTTCCAGAATTTTTTACTTTGTTTATGCTCAGAGTACTGATGGAAGATCTCTTTGGGAATGGACTGAGTGAGCATCGCGTAAGCTTTCTTTTCAGCATTGTAGGCAGTCTTTTGAGCATCAGTCATTCCACTCAACGTTAAGGGTATGCCATCAGCACCAACTGGCATGGTGTAACCAGTTTCAATAGCGTTCTAAAGATTAGTGTCCACGCCATTGAGATGAATCTCAAACCTCTGCTTCCACTGCGGGAACTCATCAATTGACAGAAGCTTAGGTGGCTTATTGTGGTTACCAATCTCATTCTCCAGTAGCAGTAAGTTCTGGATCCTTGAGTCTTTCCCTACTGAGAACGCGAAGTTTTCGGAGTCCATAATGAATGTTGACTTAAACTTGAAAACAGACTGTTAATGCGATTGGGGAGTACGACTGGGATGCGATTGATACTAACAGTATGCGATTGAACTCAACCATGCGATTGAACAGGCGAATGAGACACAATCGTGCGATTGAACTCAATCGGGCGACTGGACAAAGCGACTGACTCAACTGGGCGACTGAACTGGGCGACTGACTCAATCGTGCGATTGGACAAGGTGACTGACTCAATCGAGCGAATGAACTGGCGACTGGACTTCAGTCGTACGATTGAGATAATCGTGCGACTGAGACTGCTGAAATCGAGGTTTTTCGTAACTTTTGACCTAAAACGCAAGTTTAGACACCCTAAACGGCTGTTAGTCGAAAAATATTGATTTTTCAGAACATGCACATGTAAAAACTTGATTTTTAGCAGAAAGACTGGATCTTTTCGCGTAAAAACGTAGACTTTTTCACAAAAACGATTGAATCAACGAAGAATCAAGAGCCAAAGCTCTGATACCATTTGTTAGGACCGTGTACGTACGGAGTACTAACTGATTCTTCGTTATACCGGATCAAATAGTACGGAATCCTATTTGATTGGTGATCCAATAAGGGAGAACGTAATCAAGATCAAACCTAACGATTAGAAAACGTTAAGAATGGACTAGGAATGATCTCAGACGTTTTATGAACTTGGAATTGACGAACAGGGCGTTCTGGGTCGACTAGGGTTATGAATATTTGAAAATGTTTCGTTTTTCCACGAATTAGGTGGTATTTATAGGTAAGGGTTTCTCATTCGTGCGACTGAACCATTCGCATGGTTCAGTCGTGCGATTGAGCTATGCGTTTGATCCATACGCACGACTGAGCCTTCAGTCGTACGACTGGTTCAATCTCATGCTTCAGTCTTACGACTGATCCAGTCTCCTGGTTCAATCGTGCGACTGAGCCATTCACATGAAGTTATTCATGCGTATGGTCCATTGGCATGTCCCATTCGCATGATAACTTCATAATGTTAGGTTTGAATGTGTTAATTATCATAACATTAAGCATATCAATTCAAACAACCATCTACCTATATAATCTATCAACCATTCATTGCACAACCCATTAATGAAACATTTAAACATTATAAGCATCCACAACCATTTGCATTTCATTAATCAACTTTCAATTACATATAAGTAAGACATTACAAAAATATTACATTGAGATCAGAATCTAGGTACATATGTATCAACACTTTTAACTTTCATTATCATTCATTTTCCACCATCATAGTCATAGCATGCTTTCATTTCATGCTTTTGTTAACATTCTCTTACTTTCATTCTCATTCTTTCGTAACGTACTTATTATCATTCTTTTACTTTCGTACTTGTTTAGTTTCTTTCTTTCTTTCGTACGTCATGTCATTCTTTTAGATTCATATGGATTGATGAACAATACCCCGGACATTATGCACGAAGCTGATGCTAGACCTATGGTAATTAAATCATGAACATTGTGCACGAAGCTGATCCAATCACCTAGGGTAAGTCATCTCTCCCATTCATTCAACCAATTGGTATACCCCGAACATTGTGCACAAAGCTGATGTTGGACCTGTGGTAATTAAACCACGAATATTGTGCATAAAGCTGATCCAGTCACCTAGGGCATACGAAAGGGCCTTGTCAATCTCAATGATTGACCCTGTGTGCATCCTTTGGGGTAGCTAACCCGCATCACAGTTGAGCTAACAACAACATGGTCGTGCACCTCCTTTCATTTGCTTGCAAGCCACTCTTTCGTTCATTACGTTTTACTTTTCGTCATTGTTATCTTTCATTTTGTTACGTTATTCTTTACGTTCTTTTATTCATTCGTCATACTACGTAAACTAATAACATAATATTTAACGTATTTTATAACATAAAATAAATACGTATAATTACCATCGAAAGATAACACATTATACATACCATACATCATTCATACATTTCATAACCCTAAAACATCCCATAGTCATACTTAAAATGGGTAATCATTACTCATAAGTCAAATTTGGTCAAACCCTAGACTTTCTACTTTTTCCTGAAATTTCAGAAAAATATTCTAAGTGTCTAGGCGCATGGGCACTTGTTGGACCAAAAGAATCAATGAGCCAAGATCAGGAAAACCTCTAAGTCCCACATGACATCACAACAACTGCTGAAGACTCCCATCAACTGTTCTGACAAAGTCTGAAGAATCAACAGCTGAAGTTCAAAGAACTGAAGTACAACAGCTGAAGATCCCAAAGTACTGAAGATAAGTACTGAAGTCTAAAGTACTGATAAACACAAGTACTGAAGACTTCAAGTACTGAAGACAAGTGCTGAAGATCAAAGTCTGAAGAACTGAAGAACTGATGAACAACTGCTGATGCACAAAGTCTGAAGACAACGACTGAAGACATCAGCTGATGATAATTACTGAAGTCATCAGCTGATGAATCATCTGAAGACCAAAGTGCTGAAGTTTCAGAGTTTGTCACAACAGCTGAAGAAGTCTTCTTCAGTTGTTGTGATGGTTTATTTTCTTTTCAGTAGTTTTATGTGTTTCATTTCAGTAGTTTGTACAACAGCTGAAGAGTTTGTTCTTCAGCTGTTATAGTTCAGTAGTTGTAAATGACTGAAGAGTTTGTTCTTCAGTCGTTGTAGCTTTTTAGTAGTTTCCTTTTCAGTACTTGTAATAGGTAGAACACTTAGGAAATTTTGTAAGAAGATGTCAGCTGTTATGACATCTTCAGTACTTGTGTTCTATCAGTAGTTAGTTAAATAATTGTTTAATGTCAGTGGAATCTGACAACAGTATGGGTCATTTGCCTATAAACGGGCAGCGACCTGAATGTATTCTATGCTGAAACATGTGAAATAAACGAATATTATTCCTTTTGAGGCAGAATTATTCTCTCTCTACAATTTACTTTACATGCAATATTCCTTATGTTCTTGCATTAATTGCTAATTATCATGCTAAATCCGCTGCGAACACAATCTAATTGATCAAACTAGAGGCTGAGATCCTAACAAATGGTATCAGAGCTGGTTAATCATTGATCGATTTCACTATTGATCATTTGAAACTGCTCTTTTGAACTCTAAGTTTGATCGAATTAGCAATTTGCAAGAATTAGCTGTAGAGAGAGAGATTCTGCTGTTTCTGGCCGAAAACTTGAGGTTCTCTGGTGGTTTTGAGCTATACTTGTTTTGTCTAAACTTGAGTTTGACTAAAAACTGAGATGACTACACCAACAAACGATCCTCACAATACTGGTTCCTCAACCAAGCCACCGATGCTTGTGAGGAATGAGTATAACATATGGCAAAGACGTATGCTTCACCACTTGTCTGTGAACAGTGCTGGTTGTTGGAAGTCAGTGGTGCATGGACCATACAAGCCTATGGTGAGCGTCCCTGAATCTAATGAACAGGGTCCGAAGAAACCTGAACAATATTCGGACGAAGATCTAAAGCTGTTCGAGATTGATGCTAGAGCCCATGGAATTTTAGCCATGGCTATTCCAAATGAGATTTACTCAGGGCTCTTGCATCATGAAACTGCTCATGACCTATGGGTTGCTCTAAAGGAACAATTTGGAGGAACTGATTCGGTCTTAGCAAACAATAGGGAAATCCTCGCCCAACAATATGAGACATTCTCATATAGAAAGGGTGAGACTCTGACCCAGCAATTTGAGCGGTTCTCTTGTTTGATTTCTGAGCTGAAGATGGTCAAACAAGAGTACTCCAACAGCCAGATGAACAACAGGTTCCTCAGATCACTGCCTGAGAGATGGGACACTTATACCATTGTCCTACGCTCTAGTGCAAATCTGGAAACTCTATCTCTCACCCAACTTCATGGGAAACTGCTCACTTTTGAGAGAGAGATAGAGCAAAAGAGGAAGTTGTCCACTTCTGGCAAGCTCGCTGATGACTTTGTTCAAGGCAATGCTGCCTTGATAAGTCAGGAACCAGAATATGCTTCATCAGAAAGTTCTTATGATGAGCATATTGATTTCTCTACCAACTCAGAACAAGCTTTTGTTTGTGTTAGTAGTGGTTCAGGAGGCAACGGTGATAACTGGTGCTTCTTGATGGAGGATTTGAAGGGCATTCCAAATGATGATCTGGAAGAGATGGATATTTTGAGCCAAATGGCAATGATCAATATCAGATCTCAAAGTTCTACAAAAGAACTGGTAGGAAATTCCCTGGTCTCTCTGGCAAAACCAAAGTTGGTTTTTACAAGAGCAAGTTGAGGTGTCACAAGTGCCAAAGGCTTGGACACTTTGCTAGAGAGTGTAGATCATCTGGATCTAACTCCTCTGCACCCTTTGTGACTTTTCCAAGCAATAGCTCACAGCACAGAGGGCAACCTTCCTCCAGTTTTGGTCATCCATCACAAGCACAGGCATCACCTGCTTATTTTGTGCCTCAGGGGTATATGCCATACTCATACCCCTGCTACTATGTGCCTCAGCCCAGACAAACTCAAGCACCTTCTGCTCAACCACCACAGGCTCTTCCTGAGCCTCAATCTTCCCCATCTCATCATCAAACACAACCTCAACAACACAGCTTCTTCACCCCAGGAGTTGTTGACTGGAGTAGTCTACCATATGATCTATCTGGTCAGGAACAACTACTCCAAGGTGCTGGCCAACATGGTGGTGATAGTCCTTTTGGAAATCTTGCTCTGATGGCCCTTGAGTCTGCTGAGGGGTCATCATCCAATGCCTCATCACAGGTATCATCTGAGGCCAAAGCCAAGCTTTGTTCTGAATCATGCATAGCAGCATTTGCTTCTATTAGAGAAGCAAATGTAGCTTTAATAGATAAAAATTTTGAGCTAGAGCACACTATTTCCAAAAGAAAAGCTGATTTTGAGGTTGTACTAAAAGAGAAAAATGATGAGATTTACAAGCTTAAATGCCAAATCAAAGATGGTAAAGCTAGGGAAGATGTACTTCTAGAAAAGTACAGAGACCTCAAGAAAACTCTTCCAAACACCCAAGTAGAGTGTGATCGATGGGTGCAATCATGCAAGGGTTTTGAAATGCTTCTTAAGAAGCAATCAGCTTCCAATGTGAAGTTTGGGATTGGTTATAATCACACTGCTCCTCCTACAGATTTCACTTCAAGAGCAGAAGTTGAATCTGATGGAGAGAGCAATAACCAATCCTTCTCATCATGTGACCTACTATCTTCTGATTCAGCATCATCAGAGATAGAAGTCAGCAACCAATCAGCAGATACTACAAGAGCTGATGGTTCAAATGCTGACTGTCACATGATCAAAAAGTTGATCAACTCAGGTGTTGTCTCTAGAAGTACTGAAAGTACTAGAGAGCAAGTGATAACACTTGAAGTTCAAACCTCAACTACTGCCAACACTGAAGAGAAGAAAACTGACAGTAGAAAAGGTTTGAAGACAACTAAAGAAGAGGTCAGGAAAGCAGGTACTAAAGGGAAGAAAACTGCTAGTACTGATAACAAACAGCTGAAGAACAAGTCTTCAGCAGTTTCATCTTCTTTAGTTGATGATCAACACAAGATGAAGAAGAAGCCATGTGAGATATGTGGCTTGTTCAATCATCTTACTGATGATTACTGGTACAAAAGGGGTTCCAAATCAAACAACAGGAGGAAATTAAAGAGCAAATAAAGAAAATAAAAAATGAGTTTGAAACCAAGTTTGTACTAGCAACATCAAAGCCTGAAATCCCTAAGCCCAAAGCTAAATCTAAAAAGAAAGTAGGGAATACTCAGGCAACAGCTGAGGTTGCTCAGAAAAAGATGGTACAACATAGGAATCCATCATCAGCAAACTCCAGTGTGTCTGAAGAGCTGAAAGCTTTATCACAAAGTCAGACACAACTGGTGATGATGGTTCAGCATCTAATGGGAAGAGTCAACCATTTAGATGCTCCTGTGTTGAAACCACAGAAAAGGAAGTCCAAGCCAAAGGGTTCCTCTTCTACACCATCTTCTTCACCTCAGGCTGTTACACATAACACACCTGTTAGTGCTGCACCTATAGTTGAGAACAGACCCAAAACCAAACAGGTTTGGGTCTCGGAAACTAACTAACATATAGTTATGATTGCAGGGTTCTTCAACATGCCAAAGAAGCATCTGGTATGAAGACAGTGGAGGATCTATGCACATGACAGGAAGCAGCTCCCTTCTTAATGACTACTCTTAAGGAAAGAAGGGATTTGTCTCCTTTGGCAATGATGCAAAGGGCTACATTATCGGAAAAGGCTTTGTTTCCAATGGGGAAATAAGGTTTGATGATGTTAACCATGTGGAGAATCTCAAGTACAACCTCTTGAGTGTCAGTCAAATGTGTGATAAAGGCCATATTGCCCTTTTCACAAGCCAGAACTGTCGGATTCTGTCATCTAAAGTTCTAAATTTGATTGACAAGGTGTTGGATGAATACACTCTCCTGAAGGCCAACAGGACAGGAAGAGTGTATGCCTTAGATCTCTCCAAAAAGATAGATCTAAAAGGCCATCCTTGCCTATTCTCCAAGGCATCTTCTCAAGAATCTACTCTATGGCATAGAAGGCTGGGGCATGTTAATTTCAAGAACATGAATCAGTTGATAAGCTATGGTTTAGTAAGAGGATTGCCTTTGAAGGAGTTCAAGTGTGAAGACAACTGCACTGCTTGCTTAAAAGGAAAACAACACAAAGTTTCATTCCCTTCAATAGAAGAACCAAAGTCCACTGCCTGCTTGCAGCTACTGCACATGGATCTCTTTGGTCCTGTCAGAGTGATGAGCATGGCAAAGAAGAAATACTGCCTGGTAATTGTGGATGATTATTCCAGGTATGTATGGACTTTCTTTTGCACTCTAAGGATGAAGCAGCCAAGACTATCATGAACTTTGTGTTATTTGTAGAAAAGCAGTATTCCCTACAGGTCAAGTGTGTGAGGAGTGACAATGGAACAGAATTTAGAAACCACACACTTGATGACTTCTACCTGTCCAAGGGAATTAAGAGGCAGTTTAGTATTCCTAGAACTCCTGAGCAGAATGGAGTGGTGGAGAGAAAGAACAAGACTCTCATTGAAGCTGCAAGGTCAATGCTGGCTGACTCAGGATTGCCACTGACTTTTTGGGCTAAAGCTGTCAATACAGCTTGCTATGTACAAAATAGAACTTTAGTGAATAAGAGGTTGATGAAGACTCCTTATGAAATTCTTCATCATTTGGCTCCTCTAATTTCATTCTTTAGAGCCTTTGGGTGTCCATGTTTTATTCTCAACACTAGCAACCCACTCCAGAAATTTGCTAGTAAGGTGGATGCAGGGTATTTTCTTGGTTATTCATCAACTTGCAAGGCATACAGAGTCTTCAACTGTAGGACAAAAGTGGTTGAAGAAACTCTGCATGTTAAGTTCAATGAATCTCCAAAGGACAAGATTCCACAAAACCCTGTGGAGCTGTTTGATCTGGACATACTGCAATATGTTCCTTATCAACCTCAAGCTGTTGAGCCTGTCAACAGTTGTCCACCTGGTGGTACTGATGATGATGTGGTCAGTACTCACCTCTTCAGGTTAGTGACAACCTGCCTGAGTTCACTAAACCTGATGCTTCTGTAGCTTCAGCAGCCCCATCCACAACAAATGCTGATGAGATTTCTGCATGCTCTACTTCATTTGAGCTGCCATCTCTGTTGGATCATGATAAGGCTGGTGCAACCAAATTCACTTCATAGTCACTTTTTAGTACTACATTAAAGGGCTTCCGAAGCCAAGCAAGAGATCTTCCGAGAGTCTAAGGAACAACAGCTGAAGACATCTTCCGAAGGCAAAAGCTGAAGTCAACTGTGAAGACAACAGCTGAAGCCAACAGCTGAAGACTATCTTCTGAAGACAAAGTCTGAGCTTCCGAAGACAAAGTCTGATGAAAGAGCTGAAGACAAAAGTCTGAGCTTCCGAAGACAAAGTCTGATGAAAGAGCTGAAGACAAAGTCTGAGCTTCCGAAGACAAAGTCTGATGAAAGAGCTGAAGACAAAAGTCTGAGCTTCCGAAGACAAAGTCTGATGAAAGAGCTGAAGACAAGTCTGAGCTTCCGAAGACAAAGAAGACTCCAAGCTTCGGAAGAAGCAGTCTTCCGAAGTATAAGTGCCTTCGGAAGAAGTTATCCTTCCGAAGCACTTTATCCTTCGGAAGACATTGCTATGTCCAGCAGATAAAAGTATGGTCCCTGACAGTCCGCTGCAGACCTCTGATACAGCATGGCATCTTCCTAAAGAGCCATGTTGTTGACCATACTTTATTCTACTGTTCACCTTTTTATGATAGTACATGTTACCAACTTTAGTTGGTTACAAAAGGTAAGTCAGGGACATGTCCTGACTACCAACTCTCAGGCACAATGTCTGAAAGACCTCACCTAGAGTCTTGTAGTATAGATGTAAGGTTAGAGGTGTCCAGCTGGTATCAAAGTATATCCGGCTGTAGGTAGTATTATATATATCTTCTCCCTGTAACTCTTTATGTAAGTGATTTGAGTCCAAGTGTCTTGTAATCCTTTGAGTTGAGAAGCAATATAAAAGTACCTTGAAAATTTATCTGCTGTTAGATTTTCTTACTGCTTGTTACTTGTTATATTGTGATCAACTCTTCATAGACTGCTTGCCGAGTGTTGATTCACAGTGAGTTGAGAGAAAGACCACCCGAAATCCGATCCTGCAATCTCCTACATGGTTTTAAGAATCTCCATCACCATTTATTGCTGTTAAAAGTCCTACAAACACTTGCACTGACATTATAGTCTATCAAGAGCTAAAGAATCACCCCACATCTCAAATCATTGGTGATATCAATGCTGGAGTTTCAACCAGGAGTCAATTGTCCAATTTCTGCTTCTATGCTCTCTTCATCAGTCAGCAAGAGCCAAAGAACTATCATGTTGCTTTAAGAGACAATGGATGGGTTGAAGCAATGCAGCTTGAGCTTCTTCAGTTCAAGAAACAGCAAGTGTGGGAGCTTGTTCCTTTACCCCAAGGGAAGTGTGCAATAGGCACCAAATGGGTATTCAGGAACAAAACAAATGATAAGGGCCAAATTGTCAAGAACAAGGCCAGGCTGGTTGTCTAAGGATTTGCACAAGAGGAAGGCATCGACTATGATGAGACCTTTGCTCCTGTGGCAAGACTGGAAGCAATCAGACTGTTCTTAGCTTATGCTGCCTTTCACAGTCTTAAGGTTCATCAAATGGATGTCAAAAGTGCCTTCTTATATGGAAAAATAAAAGAAGAAGTTTATGTGTGTCAACCACCAGGCTTTGAGGACAACAAACATCCTGATTGGGTGTACAAGCTTGATAAGGCTCTTTATGGGCTGAAGCAAGCTCCTAAAGCTTGGTATGAGACACTCTCAACTTTTCTTTTAGAAAATAAGTTCACTAGAGGCACCATTGATAAAACCTTATTCATCAAGACTGTGGGACAACATAAGCTCCTTGTTCAAATTTATGTAGATGACATCATCTTTGCATCCTCTGATCTAAAGTTGTGTGATGAATTTACAATGCTCATGAAGCAAAAGTTTGAAATGAGTGCTATGGGGGATTTACAGTTCTTTCTAGGTTTGCAAATCAAACAAAGGGATGATGGAATTTTCATCCATCAGTCCAAATACACCAAAGAGTTGTTGAATAAGTTTGATTTACAAACCTGTAAGCCCTGTTCTACTCCCATGAGCAGCATCACACAACTAGATGTAGATCAGAAAGGTAAAGCGGTTGATGAAACCCTTTACAGATGTATGATTGGGTCCCTGATGTACCTTACAGCTTCTAGACCAGACATCATGTTTACAACATGTGTTTGTGCTAGATTTCAGGCTGCACCTAAAGAATCCCATTTGATTGCAGTCAAAAGGATCTTTAGATATCTGCAAGGTACCCAATCACTAGGTCTTTGGTATTCAACTGGGCATTCTTGCAAATTAGTTGCTTTCTCTGATAGTGACTATGCAGGATGCAAAGTCACCAGAAAATCCACTTCTGGTGGTTGCCAATTCCTAGGCAATTGTTTAGTTTCTTGGCAGAGTAAGAAACAAACATCAATTGCTACATCCACTGCTGAAGCTGAGTACATTGCTGCTGCAAGTTGTACATCTCAGATACTCTGGCTTCAGAACCAACTCTTGGATTATGGCATTACAGAGACTAAGACTCCATTATTAGTGGATAGTGCTTCAGCTCTTTGCATTGTCAAAAATCCAGTCCATCACTCTAGGACCAAACATATAGAGATCAGACATCATTTTATTAGGGATTGCTATGAAAAAGGTCTGATTGATCCAAAGTTTGTGCCTAGTGCTGATGAGCTTGCAGATATATTTACTAAGCCTTTAGATAGTGCCACATTTCAAAACTGGGTACTAAGGCTTGGTATGCTGCAGCTCGAATAATTTGACCAATACTGATGCTCTCAGTTCACAAGTACTGATGAGCATTAGTATGCAAAGATCAAATATAAGTACTGATGAGTAATTTAGACTTCAGCATTTTCACAACTACTAAAGACTAAAAGGCTTCAAAGTACTGATGTACATTATTTGTTGAAAACAACTGATGTAGTGAGGTGGATTACAACTACTGATGTATCATTTTCAAACAAATAAGTACTGAAGAACAAATTTTGTTCACAAGTACTGATGTGTAATTTACACAAGTACTGAAGACAAAATTGTTCACCAGCTCTGGAGTATTTCATCAGCACTTGTGAACATTTGATCACAAGAGCTGAAGGCATAATTACTCACAAGAGCTGAAGGGTCAATGAAACATCTGAAAGTCAGCCAAAGAGCTGATGAGTAAATGTGGAGGTCAGCATGAAACAACTGATTTGACGGAAACAGCTGATGAGTAATTTTACTCTTCAGCTGATGCCAACAGCTGCTGTTTCATATCCAAACAACTGAAGGACAAAACCATGTCTTCAGTAGTTTCACAACTACTGATGACTAACACCAAGTCCTCAGTTGTTTACAACAACTAAAGCAATACCATGTCTTCAGTAGTTCACAACTACTGATATCAGTAGTTCACAACTACTGAAGGCTAACACCAAGTCTTCAGTTGTTACAACGTCTGAAGACGAAAACTAGGCCTTCAGTAGTTTATAACTACTGAAGACTAATAACAAGTCTTCGGCCGTTTACAACATCTGTAGGACAAAACCAAGGTTTCAGTAGTTTCATCTACTGAAGATTAACACCAAGTCCTCAGATGTTACAACCACTGAAGGTTAAAACCACGTCATCAGTAGTTTCAACAACTGATAACTAACACCAAACCTTCAGTAGTTTTCTTTCAGCCTTTGCCATACCCTATAAATACCCAACCTTCAGAGCTTTTCATTCTCACTTGACCTAACTATTTCAAAAAACTCTGAAATTCCCATACACCATTAATGGCGGCCATGCAACTCAAACCTCGACACAACTGTGTCGCTCATCTTACCAAATCGCCACTATGGCCTAAGTTCCACAATGCCGTCGATCTGATGACCGATTCTCCCTACCAAACGGCATTCCTCCTCAACCCCACCATATACACCGACTCCCTATCGGAGTTCTGGACGAACATCATCGTCCAAACCGGAGAGAATGATGGCGAGGTCTCTCTCCGGTCCTCCGTAAACAACCACCAAGTGGTTATCACTCCAGCTACCATTCGAGAAACCCTAAAGCTGGAGGATGCCACCTACCCAACCTCTTACCCCAAAGGCACCCTCGATCTATGCTTCACTGCTAACGACTATCAGGGCGACCTCTCTGCCACCACCTTGTTGAAGAAACACTTCCCAGATCCCCAACGACTAATCTTCCACATGGTGAATGTGTGTCTGGCTCCCAAAACTTCTTCATGGGACCAGATGTCAACAAGGTGGCAACAGGTATTGTATTCTATCCTTGATAAACAACCCCTAAATTTTACTGATATTATATTTTTGGAACTCAAGGATATGGCCACAAAACCCATTTCTAACTGTTGGATCTTGTATCCTCGGTTCATAATGGCCATCATCCAGAGCCAGCTTCAAGCTGAGGGACTTGTTGGCACTGGGGTCCCTGCCATGGCTGTTCTAGCCGAGGTATACTCCAGGCACAACACCGACCACACACTCAAATAGGCTGGCCGACTGCGAAACCCACGCAGCAGGAACCCACAGCCTCCACCTCCAAATCCAAAGTCCCCACCAAGCCAAAAGCCAAGAAGAAGCCCAAAAATGCTACTCAGGGAAATGAGTCCCCTGAGGATGCCCCTGCAACACAAAGGCAGGATGTGGCTGCTGGTTCGATTCTCCCAGCAGCTACCACGACTCCACCCACCACAACCGCACAGGCTTCCTCTCAACAGGAGCCTGATGCAACCACTACTAGGGCACCTACACATCTGGGGTCTTTCTCACTTGAGGAGACTGCCATTGACATGCACACTCCTCCCCATGTGCACTCTGCTTCTAGCCCATCTCCCACAGAAGTCGCCCCACAAAGTCCAACCCAAATAATTGCCAAAGTGCTGACCCACCTGAGCACTCCACCCTCTCCCCAGAAACCTATTACAACTGGGGAGACTCCAACCGAAGAGGGGTGGATACTAGTGCCGGTGGGAGCCCACAGCACAGAGAATCACAAGTCCAATCTCCTAGTGTGGCTAGGGAGATAGGACAATCTGGTGAGGCTGCCACTTCCCCTGCATCAGCACATGAACAGGGTGAAGCTGGTACAAGCAATAAGACCTCACCAGAGGCGACTGCCGATGATGGATCCAATCCGGAGGCTGGAAGTCCCCAGTACCATGAACAAGGGGCACATGCTACTACTGAGCCATACTCAGAGCATGTATATCCTGACACAGTCAGGAGGTCAGGTGATTCAACTCACACTGATGATGACCTGAGCTTCTTTTTTGACATAGTTGCTCAAAACACTATCTTAGAGGATGAGATAAGCAGGCTCAAAGAGCTGCTTGCTCAAATGACTCAAGATAGAAGTCCATCTGCCACCACCAACCCACAGATGGCACCTTCACCCGAAGGTCTCACATACACTGAGCCACTCCCACAAACTCAGCCACCAGCCCCTGCTTCTGGCACTAGCTCTCAGGACCAGAACCCCCCTGAGTAGCTAGATGCTATCCTCCAGAAATCCCTGCCTCTCATCACACCCATAATCATAGAAATTGTGATGAAAACCATTTATGAGAGGCTTCCCACACATATCCAACCTCTGGTGGAGGTTGCTGTTGCTAAAGCACTTGCTGAGAGTCAAACCCCAACCAATGCACCCAAAAAGGGGGAGACCTCAGTGCAAGTTAAGAGGAAGAGGGGAGAGGAGGAGTTAGAAGTAGGTAGAAAGGAGGTGATTGAGAGGGAGAAGGTTCAGGAGACTAAGGGGAAGGGGAGGGAGAAGGAGGAGAGAGCTGAAAAAGAAGTGACTGGAATCCAAAAGGATTTCAGTGTCACTTATCAAAAGAAAGGAGAGAAGAGATGAGAGGTGAGGGAGAGTGTTGATCCTGATCTAGCAGCCCTTGTCAAGGAGGCTGATGCTGAACAGAGCAGATCAATGGACTCTGCCATTGGTCAGCTGTTCAGGCAAGGCTTTGACAAGAACACAGCATTGCTAGATCAGGAGCTCAGGAAGATGGAGATTAGGGAGATCGAACACCGATGTTCTACTTATAGCCAAGAGGGCAAAAAGAGACTCGAGGCTATGAGTAGATTCACTTCAAAGTATCTGGGCAGGCCAGTCCTTGATGTCAAAGCATGGACCAGGGACAGAATCTTGGCTATAGCCACCAAGATCTGTTCAGCTGGTGACTTCACAAAAGGACTGGTCGCTGAGGCCCTCTTAGAAGCCGGTGCTGGGAACAGGACCCTGCTAGTAAAACAAACCAAACCTGCTCTTATTTCTAGGTTACTAGCAGTGCCTGCCAACATTCCCACACCAACAACCCAACCACAACCCACTAAACCAACCCCTTCACCATCAAAACCCGCAGCCAATGATCCACCCTTGAAGAAGAAGAGAAGGGTGTTGAGGCTGCAAGAAGAAGAAGAAGAGGAGGATGAGGAGGATAGACTGCCCCTTTTAGCAGTCATCACTCTACCAAAAGCCAAACCTCAAACCATCACTCCCACCTCACAGATGGATAGTGTGAGGGTAAAGATAGAGGAAGAGGCGCAGCAGCAGCTTCATGATGCTGAAATGCTTAAGTCAATTGACCAAGCATATGCTGCCTCTACCTCTATCATGAACATGAAGAAAGAAGCTCTGAGACTCTTCATTCTCAAACAAACCTGCCAATATAACAAAGAGAGAGTGAGGACTTGGCCTGATCCTAGGGTGGCTCATAGGATCACAAAGAAAGATATTCCTGTGAGGTACAAGAGCCAGATGAAGAGGATTGTAGATGAAGTAATCACAGTGGCTCTTGTAGTAACACCCTGGGAAATTGTGGATGAGTTCGAGAAAGCTTATATGTCTAAGCAACCACCTGAAATGATGTTGGAGAACAGGATGGTTAGAAAAGGCTTAGTTTATAAGAAGCTTGAGAACTTCCGCAAAGATGAGCTCAACTTGTTGCTAGAAGGCAGACATCCAGATGAATTTGCATATAAGCAAATCACAACAGTTGAGCTCAAGAATGGCAAACAGGTCAAGTTTGTCTCAGAGATGTATGGCCGTGAAGGATTGTTCGATGGTGGGGCTGAAGACATGACCAAAGAAGAACAAATGATTTTCGTCCGAGCCTACACCAGAGAATCCTACAGGCTAGTACATGGGAGGTAGGTTTCATGGATGGGATAACAGCTCTGTGTCCAATTCCCCAAAACAGAGCTCCCATCCATACTTAGCCAAACAAATACCAGAAACCTTCTCCCAGGCCAGTGCTTATCAGGGTCAACTTCTGATCTGATCCAGAAGGAAATAGACCAATCTTTATGCCAACAATAAGTGGGACAACAAATAATTAGAGGTTTTGGCTGCATTGGTTCAGGGGGAGTTTGTTGGACCAAAAGAACCAATGAGCCAAGATCAGGAAAACCTCTAAGTCCCACATGACATCACAACAACTGCTGAAGACTCCCATCAACTGTTCTGACAAAGTCTGAAGAATCAACAGCTGAAGTTCAAAGAACTGAAGTACAACAGCTGAAGATCCCAAAGTACTGAAGATAAGTACTGAAGTCTAAAGTACTGATAAACACAAGTACTGAAGACTTCAAGTACTGAAGACAAGTGCTGAAGATCAAAGTCTGAAGAACTGAAGAACTGATGAACAACTGCTGATGCACAAAGTCTGAAGACAACGACTGAAGACATCAGCTGATGACAATTACTGAAGTCATCAGCTGATGAATCATCTGAAGACCAAAGTGCTGAAGTTTCAGAGTTTGTCACAACAGCTGAAGAAGTCTTCTTCAGTTGTTGTGATGGTTTATTTTCTTTTCAATAGTTTTATGTTTTTCATTTCAGTAGTTTGTACAACAGCTGAAGAGTTTGTTCTTCAGCTGTTATAGTTTAGTAGTTGTAAACGACTGAAGAGTTTGTTCTTCAGTCGTTGTAGCTTTTCAGTAGTTTCCTTTTCAGTACTTGTAATAGGTAGAACACTTAGGAAATTTTGTAAAAAGATGTCAGCTGTTATGACATCTTCAGTAGTTGTGTTCTATCAGTAGTTAGTTAAATAATTGTTTAATGTCAGTGGAATCTGACAACAGTATGGGTCATTTGCCTATAAAAGGGCAGTGACCTGAATGTATTCTATGCCGAAACATGTGAAATAAACAAATATTATTCCTTTTGAGGCAGAATTATTCTCTCTCTCTACAATTTACTTTACATGCAATATTCCTTATGTTCTTGCATTAATTGCTAATTATCATGCTAAATCCGCTGCGAACACAATCTAATTGATCAAACTAGAGGCTGAGATCCTAACAGCACTATTTGGGCGTTTCTGCCCTGTTCAGGCATTTTGCCACTATGCAGACGTCTGGACTTATACTTTATCACTTTTCACTTAGACGCATGGGCCTATTTAGGCGCATGGGCACTATTCAGGCGTTTGGGCCTACACTTAGTCATTCTGGGCAATATTCTAGATGTTTAGGTACTATTCAGGCGCATGGGCCTGACTTAGTCGTATGTGCACTTAGGCGGTTGGGCACTATTTAGGCGGTTGGGCACTATTTAGGCGGTTGGGTTTTTGGGCGGTTGGGAACACTTAGAAAATTAAACCGTTAGACGCATGGGTTACTGTTTAGACGTTTGAGCAACTAACTTTTACTAATCAACACATTTTCAGTCCTAAATCCAAATCTAACATGTTCTAAGCTCAGTCCTTACATTCTAAGCAACAAAACACATTCTTAATCATAACCATAACATCATTTACCCCCAAAACATACACCCACCCACATACACATTCGAACACACATACGGGTAGAAACGCATTTTTAATAAAAACATGTTCACATGCATTTTCCAGCCCCAAAGTTGTTCAAAACATGTTAAAAAGGGGGATTCTAGAACTCACCTTAGCTGCCTTCATGTATGACTTCCTCAAACCCGAATGTAATGAGTTCAAATGCCTAAAAACCCACCAAAACACACACATAAACGTACATAACACATATAAGCATATAACCGAGACCAAAACACAACATGAACACTTAAAACATTTAAATTTCTAACCTGAATCAGCCCTTTCTCCTCTTCTTCTTTCAAAACCCGAAAGTTCTCTGCTCTTTCTTTTCTCTCTCTCTAAAAATCCAAATGTCAAAGTGTACACAGGCAACATGGGTGGCCATGTTGCTTTATCCAGCAACTTTCCAAAGATTTGTCCTTTTTGGCACTTTTAACACCTCTTCTTGGGTTAAATGACATTTCCTTCTTTTATTAATGTTTATTCTTTCGTTCTTGTCTACTAAAAATTTCCAGGTGTTACATTGACCCTCTTTTGCAAGATAGTCACTTGAGATTCTAAGTGACTGACATATGAGACTAAATAGGTGCATGTTTTTATTAGTTTTTTCACCTTTAGTCTGAGATTCCCCTCATCTTTAGTAGAACTAGGGGATGAGATAATTGGACCTAAGTCATCTTCCTCATCACCAGTTTGTTATTCTTGGCTGCTGGTTTTCCCCTGCTCACTAACAACTTCAGTTGAAGTGTTAATGGGCTGGGTTGTCATAGTTGAGGTGTTAATAATGTAATCACTTTCAGAAGTGAGAGCCTCTTCTATATGGATCTCCTGAATAAGTTCAGGAAGATCCGCCTCAGTGGGGGGTGGATGATGTGGGCTAGATATCGGTGACTCAGGAATACTCATCTCTCTTTAAGCAGGGAAAGAGAAGAGAGATTCATGGTATGCATTGAGTGCCATATCTTCATCATCATAGAATTCAAGGCTGGGCATTGGCTGGTTTGGATCTAAAGGCTGGGGATGGTAACTCTCCCCTAAAGGTTGTTCACTAGAGTGTTGAGAACCTGAGTAAAGGCTTAAGGCTTCTTGGGTGATGAGCTCATCAACCTGAGCATGAGGAACCTCAGGATTGATCATTTGTGAGATGGGAGTGGTTTGCTCCTCAGGAGAAGTGAGAGCTCCAGTGTCCATTTCCTCCTATATGGGTGGTGATATGGGGGCTTGCACAGGTTGAATAACCTGTGCAGGAGTTTGTTTGGATCTTCTTTGGTAAGTGAGGGTTGTTTAAGGCTATGTGTGTGGTATTGAAGTGGAAGGTGTGGGTTCAACACTAGCTGGTGCTGCTAGATTGTAACCTTGAGCAATGAGCTCTAACATTTTTGGGACCAGGGCTGTTTCTACCCCTGAGAAGCCAACAATAGGCTTTTCCATTGTCTTAAAGATGTTTGGCTTCATCTGTCCTAATTTTAGAACATTACCTGTTCCCCTCAACTGTGAGCCTAGTTCACAGTTGAGAATGTGATGGACATATCTAAGGAACATATAATATTCTAAAGAGTTCAAGTTTGCAAGCAAATTATTGTACACAAATTATGAATACCTAAACTTGACCCTATGAACCATCCTATGGACTATGAAAGAGAGGTATTCTAGAATTAGGTCCCACCCTCCATGCTTGTTAGACAAGCTATGAACAATAACATGAAGGAGGTAGTTCCACTGAGAGGAAACCTTCCCTTTCTTGAAGGTTCTGGTTGAGAAGTCACCTTCATAGCCCATCTGCTCAAAAGAGTGGTTTACAACAGATTTTGGAAAGGACAATTCACCTTCTACGTAATCCAGTTGTAGATGAGAGTTGATGGAAGCTGGAGTGATGAAGATTGTCCTCCCCTGCACTGTGGCAGACAGTGCCTTCTTCCCATCCATGGTGACCTCTTCGCAGGTCCTCTAAAACTCCAAAAGTTTATCCTCATAAAGTGGATGATCAATGGTGAGGGAGGTCAAGTAGTTTGACAGAGAAAGAAAGCAAAAAACCTTTGAGAAACTTGGATCTTTCTCAGAGTTTAACAGAGCAACCTGACTGTGTTGTCTGTGAAGCTGCATGGAGAAATCTGGTTAGTTTCTACGATCAAGGTTGGCCATTTGTTGTAGCTTTGAGGTGAAGAAAGGTAAGAACAAAGGCGGTGAATATGAATTTAGGTTTAGAAAAGTTGCAAAAGAAGAAGATAGTGAAAATGGGGGAACCATTGGGTATATTTATATGAAATGGACTAGAGACAAAGTTAATGCAAAAGGATAAAATTTGAAGTCCGAATGTCGGCTCCACCTCTGATAAAGTGCCCAAAAAATTAGTTTTCTTGGAAGTTAAAATTCTTCCAAAGGTAATTTGCCTTCGGAAGATTTGTGAAAACCCTTCGAAGCCAAATTTTGACTTTGGAAGATATTCCTAAGCTTAGTGAAAAATGGCTTCGAAAGAAAAATTACTAATAGCATTTTCTCTTCCGAAGAGTATTTGGTTTCTGAAGAAATTGCTTTGGAAGAAATTTGTTCTTTAAATACACATAAGTACTTAGAAGCATATTTTAACTTCGAAGAAATATTGCATTTCTTCCGAAGGTAAATCTTCTTTAAGCAGTTATGTGATTTGAAGACTTAAAATTCTTCCAAAGGCAATGTTAATATCTTCCGAAAGAAAATACACTTGGTCATTTTCAAAATGTTAAGGAATATCATTTGAAAAAGATTTCTCCCAAGATAAACTGGGCTTATATAGGTGATAAAATAGACAACGTAGGACACACACTTCCTTTTAAAAATAATATAGATTAAGTTTTAAGAAAATCTGTTCAAGGTTATTCATCCTAATAGCTGATATAAGATATTTAAATCTCTTTTCATCAAAATCCTTTGTGAACAGATCAGCATATTGTTCATTTTTGTTAACCTTGATTAGTTTTTTTAGTCCTTTTTCATGATTATCTATAATTAAATGATACCTGATGTTAATGTGCTTTGTCCTTAAGTGCTACACAGGATTCTCTATGATAGAGATAGCACCGTTGTTGTCTATGTGGATGGGAGTCTCTTTGAAGTTGCATCCATAGTCCAACATCTGATTCTGAATCCAAAGTACTTGAGCACAGCAACTTGCAGCAGTAATGTATTCAGCTTCAGCAGTTGATGCAGATACACAGGATTGTTTCTTGCATTGCCATGAGACTATCCTTCCACCAAGGAATTGACATCCCCCAAATATGGACTTTACAGTCATGTTGCAGCCACCATAGTCACTATCTGTATAGGCATACAGATTAAAGTCAAAATTCTTTGGATACCAAAGGCCTAGCTTAGGAGCACCTTTGAGATATCTAAGAATTTTTTTGACAACAACCAGGTGTGACATCTTAGGGTTAGCTTGGCATCTTGCACATATGCATGTAGCAAACATGATATCAGGCCTGATAGCTATAAGGTACATAAGAGACCCATTCATAGCCCTATAAATATGCTCATCTATAGACTCCCCTCAAGATCAGGTCCAAGGGAGTGGTTTCTGGCTATGGGTGTCTTTACAACCTTCCATGGCCCTCATTTCAAATCTATTCTTCATCAGCTTCTCAAAGTCTTTGCAAAGCTTGGATTAGTTGACCGAAAGATAATGTCATCTATATATACTTGAACCAGCATCAAGTCATTCCTTGTTCCTTTGATGAAGAGAGTTCTATCTATAGTACCCCTCTTGTAGCCATGTTGGCAGAGATACTGAGATAGTGTCTCGTACCACTTCCTTGGAGTTTGGTGCAGCCCATAAAGAGCTTTATCAAGCTTACAAACATAATCAGGATAATGTGGGTCTGCAAAGCCAGGTGGTTGTTTGACATACACCTATTCATCAATCACCCCATATAAAATGCACACTTGACATCAAGTTGGTTGACCTTGAATGTAACACCCCAACCCCGAAGAGGCTGACGTGTCACTATTACAGATATCAAATCAAAAACCAAATCCATGATATTAAAGAGACTATCAAAAGAAATAAATTCAAACAAACCAAATAATCCGAAAGAACCTAATTAAGGTGTTTATTACATCAATTAAAGTAAAAGATAATCTTGGTCTTCAATCCACTCTTCACTGATTTCCCAGATTACCCTGATTACCTACAATAAATAAGAAAACACCACAAAAGAAAATACGGCTGAGCCAAAAGTTGCTCAGTGACGGAAAGAACAATAGTAGTGATTCGAAGCATAAAATACTGGTATCTGATATTGAACTGATCATATGATATTGAAAATGGAAATCTGATTCTAAACATATAATACTGATACTGAACTGAACATGTAATACTAAAACTGAACTGGTCTACACGACGAGTATATACAAACAAAACAAGTCGTGTAATATAAGAAGTACCCAGAGCCAAAACTGAACTGATAAGTACATAGCTAGCTAGACTATGTACAAATGAGATGGTGTGTGGGGCGTACACACATGATTCCATCCCCCGGAACTAAACTGAGCTGAACTGAACTAGGATCGATCCATCCGCCTCCCAAATAAATATGGCCAAAGTACTACTTGAGTACTAACGTGTTAACGGAGACGCCGTGAACTATTTAAAAACACCGTCACGAAAAGTGTCATATCATTGACGCCACAATGACATGTCGGACAAGCTCGGGTAACAGAGTGCTAAATCAAATGGTGGTATAGCAATCAACATATAACGTATCAATAAAATAATTATGGGAACATGCAATAATGAGCACAAATTTATAAAATATATATATATTGCATGCTACATGTCTCAATAAGTAAAATTAATAAGTCAAACGAGTCAGAGCAGAACTAGATAAATAATGTTAGGCAGCTAGTAAATGCAAAACGAGTCATATTAACGGAAACAAAGTATCAAAAATCCGTACTACAAAGTAACGGAAAAGAATAAGATCATACGATGATAGAAGGAACCAAGAATCCGTACCTTATCTTAATAAAGCAACCACGTCTAAGTTGAGCTCAAGCCGTATGGGAACCTGCACTTTGATTATTTTGTGAATTAGGTTCTCAACTCTTGATATACATTACATTGATTTTCCGGCTACGAGGTGTTTTTAAAGGTCTTAAATAATCATTAACCTTAACAAAACTTGGTACCCGTTTTAAATAGTTTTAACACTATTATTAGTACTATATTTCTTTTGCCTAGTTTGTTAGTGAGAGCAGACAAGATCAAGGAGTTATATGTAGTCAATTTGGTTGCATTGAATGCCTAAACTACTTAATAATTTCTTTAGCAAAAGACACCAGTGAATTATACAAAAATATCTATATGTGAGAAAACTAACAGAAGTGTCCATTGGTGATAGTGTCTTTAAAAATATATTTTTTACACTTAATAGAGAATTAATTAAATTTATTTGCCAACCTTCATAAAATACAAATTGACTTTAGTTGTTGATTAAATAGGTTTGTTCATATATTAATATTATAATCCTATCATCTTCTTATGCCAACTTTAAGTTGCAGAACATAAACCCAATATCCAAACCCAATATCCAGGTTTGAAAGTTTCATAGGTGGCTTGGTAAAACCCATATTTGCAAGCAACCTGATGACCATTTATGTAAGTATATTTTCATTAAAATCACTTTAACCATCTCTATTAAGGTTTTAGTCACCGGAACCGATCGATAGTTATAACCGACATATCAACTATGAAGTTTCAATCACGAAGGAAACAGAGTGTGAAACTTATTACTTGAGTTAAGGTCAGCAAGCAAGATGAGAACAACCGTTCGAACAGTTTGGGAAATGATCAGGCAGAAACAAGTGGTGAGAGGCAGTGCGAGCAATCACGGTTGCGAAGGAGACTGCGTAAATCATCGAAACGAACCATCGCAATCACATAACAGTTAAAGAAATCTGGGTTTGAATAACACTTTAGGGGTTTTCGAGCGATCATACCTGAGTTGTGAATCAAACCCGTAACTGGTTTACGTGTACGTCGCAACCGGTGGCGTAACAACGTGGCCTGCTGAACAAGGACTGATTTAATGGTGGTGGTGGGGTCGAAGGTGGTTTACGCTGGTGATGTGGTGCGATGATAGAACACAAGTACTCCTGGAGTTTCATGTGAGGAATCATAGATCTAGAGGTTTAAATTGGCAGATAGTTACGCAGAAGTTGCGAAAATTAGTTGTAGGTGATATTATTAAATAGACTAATGGATAAAAGTGTGGTCCATGGAATACACGTGAGATTTTCATTAACTGCCATGCTATTTTATTTGAATATTATTATTATTATTATTGTTATTATATTTATTATTATTATGGGTATTATAATTCTACCCCCCTTAAAAAGTGTGTCGTCCATGGATAAAAGTGTGTCGTCCACGAAATTGCTAGGTACAGATCTAACAAAGATATGACATAATATATACAGAGTGATAAAAGAAAAACAAGTGGAAGAAACAACAGATGATTATTCAGATGCAAACACGGATCATATCTGATAAACAAAATCATATTACAGATAACTAATCTGATGTTCGAGAAACAGACAACTGATTGACTCATAACTGAAAGCCGAAACATATCAAATATGAATAACTAAGAAGCAAATAGATACGGATATTGAGAACGGATTGCATCTTCCATCTCCTATGTAGCTTCGCGTTCACAATGGTTCTTCCATAATATCTTAACAAAAGGAATAGTCTTCTTACGCATAATGCGTTCTTGCCGGTCAAGAATAGTTTCTGGTTCTTCCTCAAATGATAAATCTTCACGAATCAAATGAAGCGGATAGTTCACCACATGAATTGGATGATAATTGTAACCTCTTAAAAGAGATACATGAAAGACGTTATGCACATGTGACAGTTAAGGTGGTAAAGCCAAACGGTAGGAGACTTCACCAACCCTATCTAAAATCTCAAATGGCCCGATGAACCTTGGGCTGAGCTTTCCTTTAATGCCAAAGCGACGTATGCCTCTGCAAGGTGAAACTCTTAAAAATACTTTATCACCAACCTTAAATTCCAAAGGCCGACGGTGTCGATCTGCATAATTTTTCGGTCTACTTTGAGCTTCCTTTAACTTTTCTCTAGCAATAGCAAGTTTCTCATTCGTAATCTGAACTAACTCGGGTCCTTCAATGATTCTTTCACTGACCTCTTCCTAACAAATAGGTGCCATACATTTACGACCATACAATAATTCAAAAGGTGCCATGCCAATGCTAGCTTGCCAACTATTGTTGTAAGCAAACTCGACCAAACACAAGTACTCATCCCAGTTCCCAGTCCACTCTAGGGCACAAGCTCGAAGCACGTCCTTAAGTGTCTGAATAGTACGCTCCGACTGACCGTCAGTCTGAGGATGGAACGCCGTACTAAACCTCAACTTAGTACCCCATGCAGCTTGCAAACCCTTCCAAAAGCGAGAAGTGAATCTCGGGTCTCGATCATACACGATAGAGACCGGAGTGCCATGAAGTATGATAATCTCTTGTGTAAACACTTCAGATAGTTTGCTAACCGAAAATCCTTGCTGAATTGGAAGAAAATGAGCCGACTTTGACAATCTGTCGACTACGACCATATTGTATCATTCTTCTTGAATGTTCTTGGAAACCCTGTCATAAAATCTATGGAAATATCATCCCATTTCCATACAGGAATAGGTAGTGGCTGAAGCAAACCACTAGCCCTCTGATGCTCAATCTTGACCTGCTGACAAGTAAGACAACGGCTAACATGCTTAGCCACATCCTCTTTCATTCCATTCCACCAAAAGTTCTGACGAAGATCCCGATACATCTTAGTAGATCCAGGGTGGATAGAGAATGACGAACTATGAGCTTCGGCTAATAAAGATTCTCGAATAGCAGAATCACTAGGCACACATAAATGTTTTCCATACCAAACTACTCCACGCTCATCCACTCTGAATTCTGATTGTTTTCCATTCTCCACATTCTGTAAGATTGCCCAGAGTTCATCATCGTCTTTTTATGCGTTTTTAATCCGGGATATTAAGTCTGACTCAATCTGAAGTCTAGCGAGATACCCGTCGCTCTTGCCAATATATAGGCCAATACCCAATCTATCAAGATCGGTAATATTCTGAGGCTGTAGCTGTAGGGAGGCTACTGTACCTGAGCTCTTCCTGCTAAGAGCATCGGCTACCACATTGGCCTTTCCCGGATGATACTGAATGTTGGCATCATAATCTTTTAACAACTCTAACCATCTTCTCTGCCTCATGTTTAGTTCCTTTTGTGTGAAGATATATTTCAAGCTCTTGTGATCAGTAAAAATATCACAAGTCTCTCAGTAAAGATAGTGACACCATATTTTCAACGCGAAAATAACAGCAGCAAGTTCAAGATCATGCGTAGGATAATTAACCTCGTAAGGTTTCAATTGCCATGAAGCATAAGCAATGACTTTACCATGCTGCATTAGCACACATCCGAGTCCCTTTTTAGAGGCATCACTGTAAATCTGATATCCACCCGTGCCCAATGGAAGTGTGAGAATCGGAGCAGACACCAATCTTTTCTTGAGCTCTTCAAAACTTTTCTCTCGTTCGTCATTCCAAGAGTACTTAACCCCTTTCCTCAACAGTTGCGTAAGGGGTAAAGCTATAACAGAAAAACCTTTGATAAATCTGCGATAGTAACCAGCAAGGCCAAGAAAACTACGGACTTCTGTGGATGAGGTAGGTCTAGGCCACTTAGTGATCGCCTCTATTTTAGCAGGGTCCATCATAATACCATCCGCAGAAACGACATGACCTAAAAAGGCTACCTGTCTCAGCCAAAATTCACACTTTGAAAATTTAGCATAAAGCTTCTTTTCACGTAGTGTTTCGAGCACGATACGAAGATGATTCTCATGCTCCTCCTTACTTTTAGAATAAATTAAGATGTCATCAATAAAGACAATGACGAACTTATCGAGGAACTTATGAAAGACTCGGTTCATTAGGTCCATGAATACGGTCGGGGCATTAGTTAACCCGAACGGCATAACCATGAACTCATAGTGACCATACCGAGTATGGAAAGCAGATTTAGGGACGTCAGAATCTTTGATCTTTAGCTGATGGTAACAAGACCTCAAATCGATTTTAGAGAAACACTTTGCACCCTGAAGTTGATCAAATAAATCATCAATACGAGGCAGAGGGTAACGATTACGGATAGTGATCTTGTTGAGTTCCCTGTAGTCAATGTAGAGTCTCAAAGAACCATCTTTCTTCTTCACAAATAAGACCGGTGCACCCCAAGGCGAGATGCTTGGTCCAATAAATCCCAAATCTAGTAACTCCTGTAACTGCTCCTTTAACTCCTTAAGCTCCATAGGTGCCATACGGTACGGTGCCTTAGAAATCAGCTCAGCGCCAGGAATAAGATCAATAGTGAATTCTACCTCGCGATCTGGTGGAAGTCCGGGTAACTCCTCAGGAAACACGCCAGGAAAATCACATACAGTCGGATAATCAGATATGTTCGGCTCATCAGAAGATGTAGCTTTCACTGAAGCTAGGAATCCCACGCAACCGTGCGATAAGAACTTCTAAGCCTTAAACGTAGAGATGAGTTTCAACGATTTTCGAGGCTGAGTCCCTTGATAAACGAGTTCAAGGCATTGAGGATTTCCAAATAAAACACGACGAGACTGGCATTCAATAGTAACGTGATGTCGAGTTAACCAGTCCATACCAAGTATGACATCAAAGTCACTCATTTGCATGGGAAACAAATCAGC
The DNA here is from genome assembly GCA_024085815.1 of Flaveria linearis. NCBI lineage: Eukaryota > Viridiplantae > Streptophyta > Magnoliopsida > Asterales > Asteraceae > Flaveria > Flaveria linearis. The sequence goes on along the minus strand of CM044004.1, from coordinate 236,926 downwards.
TTCACGAATAATAGACTCGATTCTGATCGGACAATCTCTGTAAACATGCGAGATGATAGTCGAATCTCCTAATGGAGTAGTAATATCCAAAGCGTGCTCTAAAGCAGCTGGTGCAATCATCAAGTACTTAGCAAACAAATGAGATACGACAGAATGCATAGCGCCCGTATCAAATAAGACATAAATATCCCGCTTCCCAATGCAAAGGGTACCGGAGACCATACCTGGGGCGTTAACTATCAGCATCAAATAAGACATATATATAATATTTCCCTAACTAAACGGGTCAGAGTTATACCTGGTGCATTCGCTGCTTCATTTGCAGTGAGTGCAAAAACTCATCCTCCAGCTGCAGGTTTAGCCTAATTCCCTCCAGCATCAGTACGAGGGTCACGCTGAGGGCAATCCCTAATCATGTGTCCTGCACGCCCACATCTGAAACATAATCCCCCGGCCAGACGACAAGCTCCCTTAAGAAGTTTCCCGCATGTGTTACACTGGGGGTAGCATTCCGATCCTGATTAGGGTGCTGCTGATTTGGTGGTTGAGCATGAGTAGGAGCCTGCTGAGTCTGATTATGAGTTGATTTCTGGTTCTGGTTTCGGTTCTTCCATGATCGGGAGTTATTGTTGTTGTTGCCATCAAAACGGTTTCGATGGTCTCGTGGTGGTGAAGACTGATTCTTATTCGTATGTGAGGAAGACTGATCCTAGTCATTCTCCCTAGATCGCTTACGGTTATCATCATATGACTTCTTTCCATTCTTTTTATCATTATATAAGTTTTTAACAGCATCAACCACTTCATTAATATCTTTAAACTGATGATTCAATATAAACTTTCGATCTCTTTCACATATGGCCCACTGAAAATTTTCTGTCTCCTCATGCGGTGAGCCTACAGATGCACCAAGAACAATCACTAACCGCGTAAATCGTGTCTTGAAATCTGTTATGTGCTCATCATCCCTCCGTCTAATATTAGCATACTGCCTACGATACTCAGTGCGATCAGCAGCAGTGAAGTACTCCTCATAAAATAATCCTCGGAATTCATCCCAAGGAAGTGTAGCTGCATATTCATTTCCTCCTCTAGCTTGTTTCACAGTCGTCCAACATCTATGAGCATCATCCTCTAACTTGTATGTTGCGAGCCTTACTTTGTATACGTCTTCAACACCAAGTACCTCAAATAGTTTCTCAATATGACTAATCCAATTTTGCACCTCGACTGGATCACTAGACGTACTGAAAGATTTAGGCCTTTGCTTCTGAAAACATTCCAACCAAATATGAATACCATCATGAGGTGGTGGTGTATTACCACCGGAGGGTGCTCCTGTATTTTTTTCCACCAAGTGGCGCCCCTGTGGCATTACCAAGAGATGATGCCCCTATGGCGTTTCCACCAAGTGGTGCACCAGTGGCGTTTCCGCCAAGTGGTGCACCAGTGGCATTCCCGGATGGTGGTGCACCAGTGGCGTTCCCGGATGGTGGTGCACCAGTGTCGTTCCCGGATGGTGGTGCACCAGTGGCGTTCCCTGATGGTGGTCCACCAGTGGCATTACCGACAGGTGGTGCTCCAGTAACATTTCCAACTGGTGGCATTCTAGTGGCATTGCCAGTAGGTGGTGTCCCTTGGTTTACAACCATATTAGCCTGCTGCATTTGCTGGAAAATAGTTTGGGCAGTCTGAGCCATCATGTTAGGGAGCATCCCCGAAATAGCAGTGTTGACAGTATTAGCAACCAGTGCTTCCAAGTTTGCATCAGACGAGGGGCCATTCGAGTTATTGCGGTTGTTCACACGTCTCTTAGGAGCCATCTGAAATGAAGATATACGTGTGAGCACTAGAATTTAGATTGGAAAAGGTTAGATCCTAACTTGACATCTACCCATTACCTCACAAGTTTAATTATTAATGTTTAAGTTTTCTACAGGAAAGAGCCTTTGCTCTGATACCATAACTGTAACACCCTAACCCCGAAGAGGCTGACGTGTCACTATTACAAATATCCAATCAAAAACCAAATCCATGATATTAAAGAGACTGTCAAAAGAAATAAATTCAAACAAACCAAATAATCCAAAAGAACCTAATTAAGGTGTTCATTACATCAATTAAAGTAAAAGATAATCTTGGTCTTCAATCCACTCTTCACTAATTTCCCAGATTACCCTGATTACCTACAATAAATAAGAAAACACCACAAAAGAAAATACGGCTGAGCCAAAAGTTGCCCAGTGACGGAAAGAACAATAGTAGTGATTCGAAGCATAAAATACTGGTATCTAATAGTGAACTGATCATATGATATTGAAAACAGAAATCTGATTCTAAACATATAATACTGATACTGAACTGAACATGTAATACTGAAACTGAACTGGTCTACACGACGAGTATATACAAACAAAACAAGTCGTGTAATTTAAGAAGTGCCCAGAGCCGAAACTGAATTGATAAGTACATAGCTAGCTAGACTATGCACAAATGAGATGGTGTGTGAGGCGTACACACATGATTCCATCCCCCGGAACTAAACTGAGCTGAACTGAACTAGGATCGATCTATCCGCCTCCCAAATAAATATGGCCAAAGTACTACTTGAGTACTAACGTGTTAACGGAGACGCCGTGAACTATTTAAAAACACCGTCACGAAAAGTGTCATATCATTGACGCCACAATGACATGTCGGACAAGCTCGGGTAACAGAGTGCTAAATCAAATAGTGGTATAGCAATCAACTTATAACGTATCAATAAAATAATTATGGGAACATGCAATAATGAGCACAAATTTATAAAATATATATACATTGCATGCTACAAGTCTCAATAAGTAAAATTAATAAGTCGAACGAGTCAGAACAGAACTAGATAAATAATGTTAGGCAGCTAGTAAATGCAAAACGAGTCATATTAACAGAAACAAAGTATCAAAAATCTGTACTACAAAGTAACAGAAAAGAATAAGATCATACGACGATAGAAGGAACCAAAATTCGTACGTTATCTTAATAAAGCAACCACGTCTAAGTTGAGCTCAAGCCGTATGGGAACCTACACTTTGATTATTTTATGAATTAGGTTCTCAACTCTTGATATACATTACATTGATTTTCCGGCTACGAGGTGTTTTTAAAGGTCTTAATAATCATTAACCTTAACAAAACTTGGTACCCGTTTTAAATAGTTTTAACACTATTATTAGTACTATATTTCTTTTGCTTAGTTTGTTAGTGAGAGCAGACAAGATCAAGGAGTTATATGTAGTCGATTTGGTTGCATTGAATGCCTAAACTACTTAATAATTTCTTTAGCAAAAGACACCAATGAATTATACAAAAATATCTATATGTGAGAAAACTAACAGAAGTGTCCATTAGTGATAGTGTCTTTAAAAACATATTTTTTTTGACACTTAACAGAGAATTAATTAAATTTATTTGCCAACCTTCATAAAATACAAATTGACTTTAGTTGTTTATTAAATAGGCTTGTTCATATATTAGTATTATAATCCTATCATCTTCTTATGCCAACTTTAAGTTGCAGAACATAAACCCAATATCCAAACCCAATATCCAAGCTTGAAAGTTCCATAGGTGGCTTGGTAAAACCCATATTTGCAAGCAACCTGATGACCATTTATGTAAGTATATTTTCATTAAAATCACTTTAACCATCTCTATTAAGATTTTAATCGCCGGAACCGATCGATAGTTATAACCGACATATCAACTATGAAGTTTCAATCACGAAGGAAACAGAGTGTGAAACTTATTACCTGAGTTAAGGTCAGCAAGCCAGATGAGAACAACCATTCGAACAGTTTGGGAAATGATCAGGCAGAAACAAGTGGTGAGAGGCAGTGCGAGCAATCACGGTTGCGAAGGAGACTGCGTAAATCATCGAAACGAACCATCGCAATCACATAACAGTTAAAGAAATCTGGGTTTGAATAACACTTTAGGGGTTTTCGAGCGATCATACTTGAGTTGTGAATCAAACCCGTAACTGGTTTACGTGTAAGTCACAACCGGTGGCGTAACAACGTGGCCTGCTGAACAAGGACTGATTTAATGGTGGTGGTGGGGTCGAAGGTGGTTTACGATGGTGATGTGGTGCGATGATAGAACACAAGTACTCCTGGAGTTTCATGTGAGGAATCATAGATCTAGAGGTTTAAATTGGCAGATAGTTGCGCGGAAGTTACGAAAATTAGTTGTAGGTGATATTATTGAATAGACTAATGGATAAAAGTGTGGTCCATGGAATACACGTGAGATTTTCATTAACTGCCATGCTATTTTATTTGATTATTATTATTATTATTGTTATTATATTTATTATTATTATGGGTATTATATCAAAGTCCTTGGATGCAACAAATGCTAAGAATATCCTAACAGTTTCAAGTCTTGCTACCGGAGCAAAGATATCATTGTAATAAATTCCTTCATCTTGTGTGTACCCTTAGCAACCAGTCTTGTCTTGTTCTTGATGAGAAGTCCTCTATCATCTTTCTTGTTCCTAAAAACCCATTTGGTTCCTATGATAGTCTTCCCTTGAGGAAGAGGGCACAGACTCCAAACATTTTTTCTTTTGAATTGAAGCATCTCCTCTTGCATTGCTTCAACCCAACTTCCATCCTTCAAAGCCTCATCAACTTTCTTTGGCTCTATCTGGGGCAAGAAGCAAGAGTATAGACAAACATTTTTGTCATGGGTTTGTCCTCTTGTTCTAACCCCCTTGTCAACATCTCCAATGATGTTTGTGGTAGGGTGTGACTTGTGGATCCTAAGTTGAGGAATCACAGCAAGTTGATTAAACAGATCTAAGTTTGAGAAGTTTAGATCTAGCAATGAAGTGTCTCCCACCACATCAGCACACTTATCAAAAGAAGCTTGATACAATAAGTGTGTGACATCATTCATGTTGTCTTCAATGGAGTGGTTGTCAGCATCAAGAAACTCTTGATTACTTTCACACCACCATGTCCTCCTACATTTGAAGTTCCTTCATTTTTTTATGCCTCTAAGCTGGAATTTTTAGGCACTTCAGATTGATCAGCTTGATTTATCATTGTTGTGCTGATAGGAGCTTCACCTGTAGGGTTAGGTATAACTGGAGCTGAAGTTATATTCTTACTTGGTCTTCTCAGCTTAAATCTTAGATCATGATCTTCTGTTGATATATTACCTGTAGATCCTGAAACATCATCACAAGATTTATTAAAACAGTTGGTAACTAAATCAAGATCAAATAGCCAGTCAGGACCAGAACCTTTCACACAAGGAGTGTGCTCATTGAAGATCACATTGGTTGATTCTTCAACTACTCTAGTTCTGAGATTGTATACTCTATAAGCCTTAGCTTGGGAAAAGTATCCAAGAAAGTATCCATCATCTGATTTCTCAGCAAACTTTGCTACTTGATCTTTGGTATTCAAGATGGTGCAGGGACATCCAAAGGATCTGAGAAAACCAATGAAAGGTCTTCTTTTGCCAAAGCTCATAAGGAGTCTTACCATGAGTCTTGACTACTAAAACGTATTATGCACATAGCAGGCAGTGTTAATTGCTTCTGCCCAGAAGGTGATAGGCAGTTTAGAGTCAGATAACATGGTTCTTACAGCTTCAATAAGTGTCATGTTTCTCCTCTCAGTAACACCGTTTTGCGAGGAGTCCTGGGAGCATTGTATTGTCTTGTAATACCTTTTTCATCACAAAATGTGTCAAGGATTTTGTTCTTGAATTCAAATCACATCTTATGATCTTGACCTTGTGATCACTTTGTTTCTCAATTTTCAGAATGAAGTTCTTCAATATCTTAGGAGTTTCAATATATTGTTTTTACCCAAATTGACCCGTTAGGCTTAGGTTTGTCAAGCCTAATCAAAAACAATTTATAAGGTTCCAAACTCACCTAAGGCAGCTAGAGTAAGTCGGGTCGATCCACAGGGAATATGTGGAAAGTGTAGTTAAAACCCAAAAGTTTGTAGCTTGATTACAAAAACTTAACTAAAATGGCTAATTGCGAAAAGTAACGAACTTTATGATTAATTGAGTTGCAAACAATAATGTGAAAGGGTAATCCTCTCCGGATTCAGGTTTACTACTTAGATTTGCTTTGATTGTTCATAATAGCCATATAAGCTTAATGGGTCGATTTAGGTAAAAACAATAGATTGAATGAGACTATTGTTAAAGAACTACTCAAATCATATCCTACGTTTGTAATACTCAATCCCATCCAACATTAACATTTCCAGATGAAAAGAAATCTAAAACAATCAAAGTGGAACAAGTGAATTGAAAGCAACACACGTATTTTAAAGTTTTCTACCAACAAATAATGTTACTCGGCTTAAACTACCGTGTTCAAACATTAACTCAACCACAAATCATCAAAAACTAATCATAGTAATAAACCTTACTACCTAAAGAAGACTATTAGGAGATTAGCTAGACATGGTTATGAAGAACACCAAATCAAAATTTAAAGTAAACGTCAAATATAATGTTAAGGAATCAAAACAGATGATTAGAAACACTTGAAAAGCCTTGAAATCACCTCTAGAAACCTTCGGGACGCCTTGGAGACGAATGGGGACGAGAATGGAGGTCTAGAGTGAAAGATGAGATGAAAACCTAATTTTTTCGTCTTTTAAATGAGTTCAGCACGCGTGACCACCGTAAGGCATATTTCCACCGTAACTTACGCTGGAAGCTTTCTGTTGCACTTTTTCATCAACCACCGTACGTCATTTTTCCGCCGTAACTTATGGTGGGCTAATTTTTCCAAATCTTATTTTCTTCATAACTTCTTCGTTTGGACTCCGTTTTCATTCTCGTTTGCGGCCACGTTCTCGTAGTTGAATTCTTTATCATCTCATATATCATGATCTTCAATTTTCATCCATATGTATTCTCCAAAACCCCTCAAATGGTTTCGTTTAACCTACAAAACATCAAATTATCATAGTTAACTTTTTCAACACAACCTCTTACACTTAAACATATTAGATACATTAAAGTTAACCATTTAACCATGATAAACCTCATTCCAAACCCCGTACATCACATCCCCACACTTGTTTCTCGCTTGCCCTCAAGAGAGGTTGCTTTTAAAAGTCAATAATTCGGGTTAAAACTTTTTCAAATAAGACACACAAATACTAACCATCACCCAAGGTTCAAAGTCATACCGAATTCCCAAAATTGAAAATCATGACCCCGTTTCCAACCACACAACCTCTAACCCGTTGGATTGCCTAACTAAAACTCTCAGACCCTAAGTGGCTCCCTTGCACATGTCACACCTCTTACAATGAAACTCTCCACTTGGTGTAATTTCTGGCTCAGCCAAGGATGTACCAGTATTATGAGGCACTCAAACAATAATGCAAACTAGTGAGCATATGCTTGTAAGACAATCATCTATCCACCCACTAACACAAGATAACACACCAATCATGAGGGCTTTTCAAAGGTTGTAATGTTAGGCTTAGGTTCGGGTAGGGGTAATTTGGGGTATAGTGACTAGAGTGTTGGAAAACTTGAGTTAATTATTATATACTTCGAATCACAATCTTTTTCTTGTCTGATACCTCAATCTTTCAACTTAACTATTTCGACAACATTTTCTTTTCTTTTCATTTTTTTAACTACCAAAATTTAAAATAAAAATAACCAACTACAATTAACCATAAAATTTATTGTTAAACCACTGAACGAATCCGCTTTGAACCACCACCCCCAACTTTTGAACCTAGTTGTCCTCAACTCACAATTTAAACATGAACGTACCTGATCGACTGGTGCTATAGGATCTACAAAGTGGTTAAACAAAACAAAACAAAACAAAACAAAACAAAACAAAACAAAACAAAACAAAACAAAACAAAAGAAAAACAAAAAAATATGAACAAACTGAAGGAAGCAAAAACAAAGATAACGAAACTCACAAACACGGGTTGCCTCCCCGAAGTGCTACATTGAAAAGTCTATAGCTTGACTTTTTGTTACCTCAAATTCTAGAGTGGGTGAGAAACCCGGATGCTATCGGACATATGATCATCAGTTTGCTTTTCCGGTCCATTCAGATCATTTGGTTTTAAGTATGGCTTTAAGTGATGACCATTAACTATTTGTCGCATATGGTCATCAAAATCCTCGATCTCGATGTCTCCCGAATTCCCTATCCTTGTGATTTTGTATGGCCCTGTCCATTTTGTCACACCCCAACCTTGACGGCGGAAACGTCGAAGTGTGATAGTTAAGATCGTTCACAGCCACATAACGCTATTTTAAATTCCAATTATATTAATCAAGATTCAATTTTAAAAATACAAGTAAAAGGTTCAAACAAAGATACATTAAGAATACAAAGATAAAAGTAACAAGATCATTCGTTTATTTCTCTAAGTCCAATCCTATGTGTGATAAGCTTCAAAGTGCAGAACACATACTTGAGGTATTCCTGAAACATGTTAAAAATAAAAGGTCAACATAAAAATGTTGGTGAGCATTCCATAGTTTTCAATACATAGAATATATAAAAGATGGCAATTCAAGTCATAAGTTAGTGAATAAAGTGATTAGGGATGTTATGAACAATACAACAATCAAACCTCGACAAAGTTTTACAAGTCTTAAACGTTAAAAGTATATACGATCAGCTAAGTGTACTTGGATCAACCAAGCAGGCTTGTCTGGCCCATAGATCTATGACGTCGCTGGGCTAGCAATAGTTAATGATTGTACATATAACGCCATAACATGTTAACCACAAAAGTTCAACTAACCACAACTTTACATGATGAAATGCCATAAAGTTTACAAGTCTCAAATAAGTTTACAAGTGCAATGATATAAGTTAACATGTTTCACCCCAAAGTGTGAAAATAAGAAAAAGGGGTACGGAAATACTCACATGGATATAAGCATTACAAGATGATAATAATGATCCAAAAGATAATCCAAAGTATCCATTACAAGCACCTAAATATATATTACAAGTTTAAGGTTAAAATTAAGATTAACGTTCTATTAAGAATTAGGGTTTTGATAGAATTAAGAGGTTTTGATAAGTAGTAAGTTTACAAGGTAATTATTTACATTTTGATTTCATTAGAAGGAATTATATAGGTGATTAAGTGTTTTAGAAATGAATTTAAATATATTAATGCTGAAGTTCAATATAACACATTGATTAATAACAAAATATTATTTTAAACCATTAGTCGAGGTATATTTTATAATGATTGATATTTGTAAACATTTTGTGAAATTATAAGATATATAATTTCTACAATTATCATAATAAGTCTTTAATTACTATAATGTCAGTTAATATTATAAAGGTTTATTGTTTCAAGTTCAATGATTATTTAACTATTTTAAAAGAAAACCATTTAAATATAAAAGTTAAATAAACATAAAAATAATTATGTTTTTAGAAAGTAACATTTGGACCAAAAGATTTATTATTTATTATTTTAACGAATGATAATTAATAACTTAAAATAAGAAAATAATCCTCATTTTATACAAAAATATTAAATGACCCGTTTATATTATTTTGAAGCAAATAATGATTATTAAGCTAAGAAAAACAAGAGAATAAATTAATTAAATTATTGAACATATAATGATTTAATAAGATAAATCATATTTGAAATCTGTTTTATAAGAAATTAACTAATTAAATAAAATAATAACTAAATAAATAAAAAAATGTTAAGATAAATTCCAGAAAATAATTAGATGATTTCAAAAATTATTGGAAGTTTATAAAAGGAATTTTATATTTAATTTAATTTTTTAGTATTTATTTAAAGGCTAAAAAGCTTTTAAAAGTCAATAATTCGGGTTAAAACTTTTTCAAATAAGACACACAAATACTAACCATCACCCAAGGTTCAAAGTCATACCGAATTCCCAAACTTGAAAATCATGACCCCGTTTCCAACCACACAACCTCTAACCCGTTGGATTGCCTAACTAAAACTCTCAGACCCTAAGTGGCTCCCTTGCACATGTCACACCCTTACAATGAAACTTCCACTTGGTGTAATTTCTGGCTCAGCCAAGGATGTACCAGTATTATGAGGCACTCAAACAATAATGCAAACTAGTGAGCATATGCTTGTAAGACAATCATCTCTCCACCCACTAACACAAGATAACACACAAATCATGAGGGCTTTTCAAAGGTTGTAATGTTAGGCTTAGGTTCTGTAACACACCACCTTGTTACCATAATTTATAAAACATGTTTGAGGTGTAAAAGATTTTTAATTTAGGTCCCAGTTAAAATTTCTACTTTTAAAACTCTATTACACATAACCCTGACTACGTCAACACACTATTAACGTTTACACACCTCAAATTACATTTATGTAATTTACATAACATTAAGTTTGTTTAAAAGAAACTAAGTAACAACCCATTGTTCGATCCACAAGTATCTTCATCGATCACCTTTGCCTTCTTGGAAAATTCCTACAAAACAACCACTTTTATCACATTAGTCCATTGGAACTAAATAAGAACTCTTATACTCACTTTATAGGTTATTAGGAGGTGATTTGGGGGCTTAAAATACCAATCGAAAGCAAAATTTTGCAAGGGACGTAGCTTACGTCCTCAAGGACGTAACTTACGTCCTTAACCTAATTCCCCTGATTTGAGGACGTAAGACAGTAGCTCAGGACGTACCAATGAGTTAAGGACGTAACTTACGTCCTTATGGACGTAACTTACGTCACTCAGCTGCTGCTGTTGTTATTTTGTTTTTCTCAAAGTTTTGACCCGTTTCGTTTGTTTCGACTTTTCAATGATCCCGGGTCCATTTCAACATCTCTATTTGCTCAATTTAGAAGCTTTAACTCTCTTAGCTTCGACTCTTTGCATCTATCACATTATCACCCATTCTATAATCACACTTTCACATTTAAATAGGAATGGGTCATAATTCTACTTTTAAGCTAGTTATTCACTAACTTGAACTAGCATATTAGATTTGGATCACACACCTATACACTTCGCTATACATCTTTATGTTTGACATACACACAGTCGCCAAACCACAAGTTTATCACCCACTGGTGAATTAGGATTACACATAGTAGCCAAAATATAGTTTATCACTCACTAGTGATTTAAATGTTACCACCGTAACTGAATATAATTATAACCCCTCCAGGTTTGATTCACACACCTGTGAATTATACCGGTATATTTATTTCATGCACACGCGCATGTAGCTTCAACCCAATTCATGCACTCGAGCATGTATACTTACTATTACTATAACCATTACTTATGGTCATTATTCACAACTCACATTTACTCAAGAGTAAACATAATAAAATCATAAAGATAAGACTATATATGGTTATAAGGCTAATGTTCTTACCTTAAACAAGCTTCAACTCAGCCTTTGTCTTTGCTCACCGCTTTGCTAATACTCCCTTCACCTAAACATACGTTTAGGATTAATTTAGCACATACATACATATGGTATAAAACCAATCCATATGACCCATTTATGACTAGTTTAAGCATAATTAACTCTATATTGACCCACCGGTCATTTTATTCCCACTTTGCCCTTCCTTTCATATTTTGAACTTCTTGGAGGCATTTCATCAAACACCTTATGGGCATGATTTATAACTCAACATATTTCATATAACTAATTTGCTATAAACCATCAAGTTTCAAAATTGGCATACATGATACATAGAACATCTAATACATACTATTCTAAGTTCAAAACATATTAATTTGATCATAGATGAATTTCTCCTCAACACCCCAATCATGAACTAAACTACTTAGCAAGAAAACATCCAATTAAGACTCACCTTATGAGTTAGATGCAGAAACTAGGTGATTTATAACTCAATTCCACAATTAGAAACTTGAATTCAACACAAACGCGACTCAATTTGACTAGGGTTCTTGATTCCTTCCTCCTGCTCGCTTCCCTCCTTTCGTGCGTGTGTATGAGTGTCTCCAGGAGGTTCTACACCTCCTTACTAACATATAAATTTGATTTTCTCAATTGGCAAAAGTAGTCCCCTAGTTACTTTTATTCATTTACACTAACAATACTAACTTAACTCAGTTAGTTCTAATTTACCACTCATTTTATTTAAAAACATAAATTATAAAATTACCTAAAATGGGACGTTATAGGTTCGGGTAGGGGTAATTTGGGGTATAGTGACTAGAGTGATGGAAAACTTGAGTTAATTATTATATACTTCGAATCACAATCTTTTTCTTATCTGATACCTCAATCTTTCAACTTAACTATTTCAACAACATTTTCTTTTCTTTTCATTTTTAACTACCAAAATTTGAAATAAAAATAACCAACTACAATTAACCATAAAATTTATCGTTAAACCGCTGAACGAATCCGCTTTGAACCACCACCCCCAACTTTTAAACCGAGTTGTCCTCGACTCACAATTTAAACGTGAACGTACCTGATCGACTGGTGCTATAGGATCTACAAAGTGGTTAAACAAAATAAAACAAAACAAAACAAAACAAAACAAAACAAAAAACAAAACAAAACAAAACAAAACAAAACAAAACAAAAGAAAACCAAAAAAATATGAACAAACTGAAGGAAGCAAAAACAAAGATAACGAAACTCACAAACACGGGTTGCCTCCCCTAAGCGCTACATTGAAAAGTCTATAGCTTGACTTTTTGTTACCTCAAATTCTAGAGTGGGTGAGAAACCCAGATGCTATCGGACATAAGATCATCAGTTTGCTTTTCCGGTCCATTCAGATCATTTGGTTTTAAGTATGGCTTTAAGTGATGAGCATTAACTATTTGTCGCATATGGACATCAAAATCCTCGATCTCGATGTCTCCCGATTTCCCTATCCTTGTGATTTTGTATGGCCCTGTCCATTTTGTCACACCCCAACCTTGACGACGGAAACATCGAAGTGTGAGAGTTAAGATCGTTCACAGCCACATAAAGTTATTTTAAATTCCAATTATATTAATCAAGATTCAATTTTAACAATACAAGTAAAAGGCTCAAACAAAGATACATTAAGAATACAAAGATAAAAGTAACAAGATCATTCGTTTATTTCTCTAAGTCCAATCCTATGTGTGATAAGCTTCAAAGTGCAGAACACATACTTGAGGTATTTCTGAAACATGTTAAAAATAAAAGGTCAACATAAAAATGTTGGTGAGCATTCTATAGTTTTCAATACATAGAATATATAAAAGATGGCAATTCAAGTCATAAGTTAGTGAATAAATTGATTAGGGATGTTATGAACAATGCAACAATCAAACCTCGACAAAGTTTTATAAGTCTCAAACGTTAAAAGTGTATACGATCAGCTAAGTGTACTTGGATCAACCAAGCAGGCTTGTCTGGCCCATAGATCTATGACGTCACTGGGCTAGCAATAGTTAATGATTGTACATATAACGCCATAACATGGTAACCACAAAAGTTCAACTAACCACAACTTTACAAGATGAAATGCCATAAAGTTTACAAGTCTCAAATAAGTTTACAAGTGCAATGATATAAGTTAACATGTTTCACCCCAAAGTATGAAAATAAGAAAAAGGGGTATGGAAATACTCACATGGATATAAGCATTACAAGATGATAATAATGATCCAAAAGATAATCCAAAGTATCCATTACAAGCACCTAAATATATATTACAAGTTTAAGGTAAAAATTAAGATTAACGTTCTATTAAGAATTAGGGTTTTGATAGATTTAAGAGGTTTTGATAAGTAGTAAATTTACAAGGTAATTATTTACATTATGATTTCATTAGAAGGAATTATATAGGTGATTAAGTGTTTTAGAAATGAATTTAAATATATTAATGCTGAAGTTCAATATAACACGTTGATTAATAATAAAATATTATTTTAAACCATTAGTCCAGGTATATTTTATAATGATTGATATTTGTAAACATTTTGTGAAATTATAAGATATATAATTTCTACAATTATCATAATAAGTCTTTAATTACTATAATATCAGTTAATATTATAAAGGTTTATTGTTTCAAGTCCAATGATTATTTAACTATTTTAAAAGAAAACCATTTAAATATAAAAGTTAAATAAACATAAAAATAATTATGTTTTTAGAAAGTAACATTTGGACCAAAACATTTATTATTTATTATTTTAACGAATGATAATTAATAACTTAAAATAAGAAAATAATCCTCATTTTATACAAAAATATTAAATGACCCGTTTATATTATTTTGAAGCAAATAATGATTATTAAGCTAAGAAAAACAAGAGAATAAATTAATTAAATTATTGAACATATAATGATTTAATAAGATAAATCATATTTGAAATCTGTTTTATAAGAAATTAACTAATTAAATAAAATAATAACTAAATAAATAAAAAAATGTTAAGATAAATTCCAGAAAATAATTAGATGATTTCAAAAATTATTGGAAGTTTATAAAAGGAATTTTATATTTAATCTGATTTTTTTATTATTTATTTAAAGGCTAAAAAGCCTTTAAAAGTCAATAATTCGGGTTAAAACTTTTTCAAATAAGACACACAAATACTAACCATCACCCAAGGTTCAAAGTCATACCGAATTCCCAAACTTGAAAATCATGACCCCGTTTCCAACCACACAACCTCTAACCCGTTGGATTGCCTAACTAAAACTCTCAGACCCTAAGTGGCTCCCTTGCACATGTCACACCCTTACAATGAAACTCTCCACTTGGTGTAATTTCTGGCTCAGCCAAGGATGTACCAGTATTATGAGGCACTCAAAGAATAATGCAAACTAGTGAGCATATGCTTGTAAGATAATCATCTCTCCACCCACTAACACAAGATAACACACCAATCATGAGGGCTTTTCAAAGGTTGTAATGTTAGGCTTAGGTTCGGGTAGCGGTAATTTGGGGTATAGTGACTAGAGTGATGGAAAACTTGAGTTAATTATTATATACTTCGAATCACAATTTTTTTCTTATCTGATACCTCAATCTTTCAACTTAACTATTTCAACAACATTTTCTTTTCTTTTCATTTTTTTAACTACCAAAATTTGAAATAAAAATAACCAACTACAATTAACAATAAAATTTATCGTTAAACCACTGAACGAATCCGCTTTGAACCACCACCCCCAACTTTTAAACCGAGTTGTCCTCGACTCACAATTTAAACGTGAACGTACCTGATCGACTGGTGCTATAGGATCTACAAAGTGGTTAAACAAAACAAAACAAAACAAAACAAAACAAAACAAAACAAAACAAAACAAAACAAAACAAAACAAAACAAAACAAAAGAAAAGAAAACCAAAAAACTATGAACAAACTGAAGGAAGCAAAAACAAAGATAACGAAACTCACAAACACGGGTTGCCTCCCCGAAGCGCTACATTGAAAAGTCTATAGCTTGACTTTTTGTTACCTCAAATTCTATAGTGGGTGAGAAACCCAGATGCTATCGGACATAAGATCATCAGTTTGCTTTTCCGGTCCATTCAGATCATTTGGTTTTAAGTATGGCTTTAAGTGATGACCATTAACTATTTGTCGCATATGGACATCAAAATCCTCGATCTCGATGTCTCCCGATTTCCCTATCCTTGTGATTTTGTATGGCCCTGTCCATTTTGTCACACCCCAACCTTGACGACGGAAAGGTCGAAGTGTGAGAGTTAAGATCGTTCACAGCCACATAACGTTATTTTAAATTCCAAATATATTAATCAAGATTCAATTTTAACAATACAAGTAAAAGGCTCAAACAAAGATACATTAAGAATACAAAGATAAAAGTAACAAGATCATTCGTTTATTTCTCTAAGTCCAATCCTATGTGTGATAAGCTTCAAAGTGCAGAACACATACTTGAGGTATTCCTGAAACATGTTAAAAATAAAAGGTCAACATAAAAATGTTGGTGAGCATTCCATAGTTTTCAATACATAGAATATATAAAAGATGGCAATTCAAGTCATAAGTTAGTGAATAAAGTGATTAGGGATGTTATGAACAATGCAACAATCAAACCTCGACAAAGTTTTACAAGTCTCAAACGTTAAAAGTATATACGATCAGCTAAGTGTACTTGGATCAACCAAGCAGGCTTGTCTGGCCCATAGATCTATGACGTCGCTGGGCTAGCAATAGTTAATGATTGTACATATAACGCCATAACATGGTAACCACAAAAGTTCAACTAACCACAACTTTACAAGATGAAATGCCATAAAGTTTACAAGTCTCAAATAAGTTTACAAGTGCAATGATATAAGTTAACATGTTTCACCCCAAAGTATGAAAATAAGAAAAAGGGGTATGGAAATACTCACATGGATATAAGCATTACAAGATGATAATAATGATCCAAAAGATAATCCAAAGTATCCATTACAAGCACCTAAATATATATTACAAGTTTAAGGTTAAAATTAAGATTAACGTTCTATTAAGAATTAGGGTATTGATAGAATTAAGAGGTTTTGATAAGTAGTAAATTTACAAGGTAATTATTTACATTATGATTTCATTAGAATGAATTATATAGGTGATTAAGTGTTTTAGAAATGAATTTAAATATATTAATGCTGAAGTTCAATATAACACATTGATTAATAACAAAATATTATTTTAAACCATTAGTCGAGGTATATTTTATAACGATTGATATTTGTAAACATTTTGTGAAATTATAAGATATATAATTTCTACAATTATCATGATAAGTCTTTAATTACTATAATGTCAGTTAATATTATAAAGGTTTATTATTTCAAGTCCAATGATTATTTAACTATTTTAAAAGAAAACCATTTAAATATAAAAGTTAAATAAACATAAAAATAATTATGTTTTTAGAAAGTAACATTTGGACCAAAAGATTTATTATTTATTATTTTAACGAATGATAATTAATAAGTTAAAATAAGAAAATAATCCTCATTTTATACAAAAATATTAAATGACCCTTTTATATTATTTTGAAGAAAATAATGATTATTAAGCTAAGAAAAACAAGACAATAACTTAATTAAATTATTGAACATATAATGATTTAATAAGATAAATCATATTTGAAATCTATTTTATAAGAAATTAACTAATTAAATAAAATAAATAACTAAATAAATAAATAAATGTTAAGATAAATTCCAGAAAATAATTAGATGATTTCAAAAGTTATTGGAAGTTTATAAAAGGAATTTTATATTTAATCTGATTTTTTTATTATTTATTTAAAGGCTAAAAAGCCTAAAAAAATACATGAGGGTGCCCGGGTTCGAACCCGGGACCTCATGTTGAGAATGCATAGTCTTAACCAGTGAACCAAGGCTCTAAGCCGCGGTTCATATTTGTTTCTAATTCTTATAAACCCGTTTAAAAAAAGTTCCCCCAAACCTTAAGAACCCTAGAATCGTCTATCCCCAAATTGAAGTGCAATTCGACTTTGTAAAGGGTTGAAATCATGGGGCTTTTGTTCCCCATGTATAGCCGAGCATAATCATGCATTTTACTTACTTGATTACAATCAAATTGAAGTGTATGTGCTCGAGTTTTGTCTCTGTTCAGTCGCTAAGAACAGGGACCTTGAAATCGATATTTTAGTGATAATTTAGGGAGAATGAGGTTGCAGAGAGTTGAAAGGGGTTAGATTAAAGCTTTCCCCTCTGTTAAATGAGTTCAATTTGTACGTTAAGGTACCGGATGAGTCTCACCTTTGTTTCGATCGTTTCGGTTATGAATGGACGAGTAAATGGTTGTTAAACTCGAATTAAACTATGTATTAGGTTTGGAATTGATTATTCGAACGTTTCTAACCGTTTGTTATGATTAATCCACCATTGTATTCGTTGAACGGTTACGAACACATTGTGACATAAATTTTTGATTCAATTCTCTTTAACACCGAGTGTAATGCTCCAATTGATCATGGGTTCGAGTCCGCATCATCACTACGAAGTAATTGGAATGGTTTTTGGATTGGAAAACAATAAAAATTGATGGTTTTGGGGATGGCCGGACTTCGGCCGGAGGCCGACCGGTGGTCTCCGGAAATGCGGGGAAGGGAAGGGGGGTTTGGTTTGGGATTTCCAGATTTACACAAATGGTCCCTGTGGTTTATGTTTTTGTTATTTCATGTTTAAAACTTTCATTTAAAGTTTCAAATTTAGCATAAAGGCCCCCTTAACTTAATTAAACTTTAAGTTTTACTTTTTTTTAATAACTTAACAATCATTTATCTTAATATTATTATTATTATTATTGTTATTATTATTATTATTATTATTATTATCATTATTATTATTATTATTATTTTATTATAGTAAACAAATTTTTAACTCTTAACTTAATGAATTAATGTATGATAAAAGAAACACTCATAACAACCCATATACTTTCTTAAATGACATAAATGGTCCTTAGAAAACATAACTGGGTTAACTATTAATTAACGAAAATACAAAAGGTTACACATTTACTCTTTAATTTACATGGGAACAATTTCAAACGAGAGTTGTACAACCAGATCCAGCTCCCCACTTGAAAATCTTTTAGTCGGATTTTTGCATCATGCACCCGTTTCATCTTGTCTTTATAAATTGTGGCATTTTCGTAAGCTTTCTCTCGTAGTTCTTCTAACACCGTTAAACTTAACATCCGTTGTTTACCTGCAGTGTCATAATCAAAGTTAGCTTCCTTAATGTCCCAAAATGCATGATGAGCTAATTCTAAAGGCAAGTGGCAGCCCTTCCCGTAAACCAACCAGTAAGGGGTGGTTCCAGTCGGTGTTTTGTAAGCAGTACGATATGCCCACAAGGCGTCATTCAATTTGTTAGACCAATCGTTACGGTCAGGTCATACTGTCCTTTGTAAAATTTCCTTGATTTGTCGATTTGACACCTCCACCTGGCCACTTGTTTGTGGATGATAAGGTGTGGCAATCCGATGATCAACACCATATCTCTTAAGCAATTTACCAAAATTAATTTTTTTGAAATGTGATCCCCCATCACTTATGATCACACAGGGCACCCCATATCGACTGAAAATGTTTGTTTGAACAAATTTGCACACGACACTATGGTCATTGGTCTTTGTGGCAATGACTTCGACCCACTTTGACACATAATCAACTGCTAATAAGATGTATAAATTGCCAAACGAGTTGGGGAAGGGTCCCATGAAATCAATCCCCCAAACATCAAAGATGTCGATCACTAGGATTGGTTGCATGGGCATCTCATTTCGTTTTGTTATACTACCCATCTTTTGGCAATTTGCATATGTTTTTGCAAACTCAAAAGCATCCTTAAAAATAGTAGGCCAAAATAGCCCGTATTGTAACACTTAATGCCCTGTTTTCTAGCCACTGAAATGACCACCACATGCAGATGCATGTGCCAAACGCAGTACATCCGGTATCTCTGAATCCAGATTACATCGTCTGACCAGTTGGCCAGCCCCTATCTTGAACAAATCTGGATCTTCCCAAAAGTATTGTTTTGCTCGTGACACAAAATGTTTCTTCTTCGACTTTGACCAATGTTCGGGAATTGCACCTACAACACAATAATTGACAAAGTCAGCATACCACGGATCATTAAATGTATAAACAGACAGTAAATGCTCATCAGGGAAGGTTTCATTGATTTCTAGCTCATGCTCATCCAAATTATGGATGATTCTCGACAGGTGGTTGGCTACTACATTTTCCTTTCCCTTCTTATCTCTTATCTCTAAATCAAACTCCTACAATAACAATATCCATCTAATCAATCGGGATTTAGCATCCTTTTTATCCATCAAATACCTGACAGCAGAATGGTCAGAGTAAACAATAATCTTACTGCCCCAAATATAAGATCGAAACTTATCTAATGCATAAACAACTGCAAGTAACTCTTTTTCTGTGGTAGTGTAGTTCAATTGAGCATTAGAAAGAGTTTTACTTGCCTAATACATAGCTACCGGTTTCTTATCCACTCGTTGATCCAGCACAACCCCAACTGCAAAATCACTAGCGTCACACATGATTTCAAAAGGAAGTGACCAATCTGGTGATTACAAAATTGGGGCCTCCACCAACTTTTCTTTTAAAATGTTAAATGCTTTCAAGAATTTATCATCAAATTTAAAAGGTACATCTTTCAAAAGCAAGTTACACAAAGGTTTTGTTATGACACTGGAATTTTTAATAAAACGCCTGTAAAAACCCGCATGTCCTAGAAATGACCTAATCCCTTTAATGTTTGTTGGTGGTGGTAGAGTTGATATAACTTGCACTTTTGCCTTATCAACCTCTATCCCCCTGCTTGAGATAACGTGTCCCAACACGATACCTTCTTGAACCATGAAGTGGCTCTTTTCCCAACTAAGGACCAGATTCGAGTCAACACATCTTTTCAAAACTTTTTGTAATTGATTTAAACATGATTCAAAAGATGTTGAAAAAATATAAAAGTCATCCATGAAGATCTCCATAGAATCCCCCACCATATCTGAGAAGATACTCATCATGCACCTTTGAAAGGTGGCGGGGGCATTGCACAAGCCAAATGGCATTCGCCTAAATGCAAAAGTACCATACGGACAAGTGAATTTTGTCTTATGTTGATCATCTGGATGAATTGCTATTCGATTGTAACCTGAATACCCATCCAGAAAACAGTAATATTGTTGACCCGCTAATTTTTCAACAATTTAATCAAAAAAGGTAATGGGAAATGGTCCTTCGAAGTTGCAGCATTCAACTTCCTATAATCAATACAAATCCGCAACCCGGTTACCGCCCGGGTGGCTACCTCTGTACCATCCGCGCCTTGAACAATCTGAATGCCTGCTTTCTTTGGTATTGTCTGAGTCGGGCTGACCCATTCACTATCAAAGATAGGAAAGATAATACCTGCATCCAGCCATTTCAGTACCTCTTTCTTCACCACCTCCCTCATATTCGGGTTCAATCTCCTTTGAGCATCTCGATCTGGTTTTGCTCCCTCATCAGTGATGATCTTGTACATAACAATAGACGGGCTAATTCCTCTCAAGTCTACTATAGCCCATCCAATTGTAGCCCGATGCCTTACTAGAACCTCCATCAAAGCTTTCTCATGTTCCTCAGATAGGTTAGAAGCAATAATCACTGGAAGAGTGTTGTTGTCTCCAACATAAGCATACTTCAAATGCTTAGGCAGCTCTTTCAATTCCAACGTAGGAGGTGATTTCAGTGATGGTTGTAGCTTTGTGTTGATGTGCTCGGGTAGACTTTCCACTTGATGGGTCCCAGTAGGTCTACCTTTCCTGATTGCCATCACCTGTAGCTCTTTCTCAACCTCCTTAAGTTCCACCTGATCCCTGTCACAATAAACACACGCCTCTGTGGTGTTTTCCTCATTGAAATGAAGACCACACCTATCAATAGTGTCTACCAAAGAGCATTCACTATGAACCAGAGGATTAGATGTATGGGAAAAAGAATTTATTAGCTGCCTTTGATCTCCAAAAGTCATATCAACTACCCCGGTTCTACAATTGATTAATGAGTTGGAAGTGGCCAAAAATGGACGACCCAGTATGACTGTTTGTTGGTCATTTGAATCTCCCGACACATATTGAAGAACTAAGAAATCAACCGGATAGTAAAAGTCTTCCACCCTGACGATAACATCAAAGATCATTCCCCTAGGCAGTCGGGGTGTCCTGTCAGCTAGCACAATGGTGGTGTGAGCTTTATGCAACGGACCAAAATCGTATTGGTCATATAAACTGCCTGGGAGAATGCTCACACTAGCCCCATGATCTAGCAAAGCCAGTGATATGTGAAAATCACCCACTTGAATAGATATCACAGGCTCTCCTGGATCTAGAAGCTTGGGTGGAACAGGTTGTCCTGCTAGTATGGCACTCAATTTTCTTAGGTATTTTAACATTTCTCTTTTGAGTGCACAAATCTTTTAAAAACTTTGCATATGCAGGCACTTGTTTGATTACCTCTAACATTGGAATGTTGACTTTTACTTGTTGAAAAACTTCCCACATCTCATCATGTTGTGGTCCCCTTTTTCCCGATGAAAGCTTTTTACACGGATCAATTAATGCCCTAGGAAATAGGATGGTATTAGCCTCCACACCCTTTTCCTGGATACTAGTTGACTTTTGCCCCATCACCCGATCAAGTTTATTTGAGAAAGTTACTTTCTTGGGTGATTTAGGTATGACAAGTTCAATCTCACAATCGCTATCCTTATCCTCATTAACATCCTCCACCACACCTTCAATGAATTATGATGGAGGCTCAACTTTATTATTATAAATCTTACCTGAGCAAAGAATGCTTACCTGGCTAACTGAAGGATGTCTGCTACTTGAGGGTCCTGTATTAGATGAGCTGTGATTTGGGTTCCTTTGAGTATCACTAGGAAATTTCCCTAGAGCTTTCTTCAAAATGGCAACTTCTTTAGCCAATTACCCCACTTGCTTGGATAAAGCCTTAACACTCTTGTCTCTCACCTCATTAGATTTCTTCATCTCCTTCATAAATTCCAGAAGCTCCCTGTTTGTTGGCTCTACATTTCCTCCTATTCCACCACTATCTTGATTATTCGGGTAATTCCTCTGACCACCCTTGTTATAGTTTCCCTGATTGTATTGACCACTCTGACCCATAGACCTATTTTGATATTGATTATGTGAATTGCCTTGAAAGTTTGGGTTCAACTGGTTGTTTGGGTTACCATATCTAAGGTTTGGGTGATTTCTTAAACCGGGGTGATAGGTGTTGTTATTAGTGTTATTGTATGGTCGCCTATCACCCAGTACATAATTCACCTCTTCCATCCCCTTGTCAAATTCTGGACAATCTCTCACCGTATGTCCAGCATCACCACATCCCTGGCATATAGTAAATGAACTTGTAGTCTTTACTATAGCCTTACCTGTCGACTGACCCGACCTAGAAGCCCTTCTATCCACATCATCAACCACATTCCTTGATCTCCTATGAGACTGAGCTTGTCTTTTTGAGTGTATACTCATCCATTCCAGTAGCTCCCAGTCATCATCCTCAGTATTAGTCATGAAAGTTCCTACACTTATTGAATTCACATCTCTCACATCTTCAGCGGATAACCCATCATAAAAGGAAGAAATCAATTCCCATTGGGGAAAGTCGTGATGTGGACAAGTTCTAAATAACTCCTTGAATCTTCTCCAAGCCTCATAAAATGGCTCATCTTGTTGCTGACTGAAGGTACGAATGGCAGTCCTGGCCTCACTTGTCTTCTGTGGTGTATAGTATTCCTCTAAGAACGCCTGCTGCATTTGCTCCCAAGTGTAAATGCTGGCAGCAGGTAGTGAATGGAACCACTTCTTCGTATTTCCTTTCAATGTAAACTTGAATAGAACCAACATCACTTCCTTCGGTGTAAAACCTTGTGCTCCAATGGTCTCACAAATGGCACTAAACTCATTCAGATGCAATTAAGGTTCTTCCTTGGATAGTCCATGAAACTCAGGAAGAATAGCCAGACTATTGGATCTAATCTCAAATGACCTCCCTCTAACTTACGGCCTGACTATGGGTGATGCAGCTCCAACTATGGTGGGGCGAAAATGGCTATCAACCCCTTAAACAATAGCTTGGTATGGTTGAAGCCCGAGGTTTCGATTCGCCCGAGGTAATTCTTGCCTTCGACCTTGACCTCGGCCCAGATTCTACCTTTGCCGTCTTGGTTGTTCATTCTGTCTATACTGGCCTTCATTGTTATTGGGTTCATTGTATTGCACCTCATCTTCAGCATATTCCTCTTCATACCCATCACTTCGTCCATCTATGTAATCATCCCAAGTATGGATACTTAGCCTGTCAAATCTGCCCACTTCTTCCTCGAACCTGTTACCCCCCTTTGTTGTCTTAGATTCTGTCTTGGGGGTCCATGTTGGTAGGGGTTCTGCCTTGGTTGAGGATAAGGATTTTTTCTTTGAGGTGGTAGGTTGTGGCCAATTGGGTTTTGTGCTTGTGGCTGCAAATTTGGGTATGGTAATGGATCATTTGGTTAGTTTGGTGGAGGTTGATCAAGTGGTGGATTTGGCGGTTGGTCATTGGGTGTATTTTGGTTAAGTGGTGGTGGTGGTGGTGGGTTGTGTTCCATCTTGCACTCTTTGACTGCACTTGATGATTGGGTTTTTGCACGGGATTGTGCTCGATTTCTTGGAGCGGTCTTTTCAACTTCTGGACCAAAAATTAATGGAGACTTGTTCCTTGCGTACCGGGTCTCATGCACGGAGCTGTCACCCGTGCACACAAACACACCTAGCGTAAAAAAGAAAAGAAAGTAACTAAAACAAGCAAAATAAATAACAACTTAAACTTGACACTTTGCGCACCAACTCCCCGGCAACAGCGCCACTCATCACTATTAGCCTTAGATAGAAAGCAAGAAACTTCTCCTGATGGGGATGTTTCCTGTAAATCCATCTTGTACATGTTCCTTTTCTGGGGTGTTCTAAGCAGGATATGCTCTCAAGGAACAACCACCTCGGGCTTGAGAACAATGCACTCATGCTCAGTAAAGAGCAAGTTATGTCTCTCGTCACAAAATTAGGACATACTCAGTAAATTGTACCCAACTCCTTAACAAAGTTTACCTCCTCAATGCTGAGTTTACCATTTGTGAATCTGCCCCTTCCTGTAATGTAACCTCCAGCATCTCCTCCAAAAGCAACTGGCCCTCCAGCAATTCTTTCAAAGTTTTGGAGGAAAGAGCCATTGTCTGTCATGTGCCTAGAACAACCACTATCAATAATCCATACATTCTTCTTGGCCCTCAGCTGTTCCTACATAATAAAGGAGAGTCAGTTACATTTGGAAACCCAAGCCTCAGTGGTATTGGGCTCTTCAAAATGAACTAAAGACAATGCAACAGTAATTGATCTTATACTGAGACTTTGGGTATCATTTGCTGTTGTTAACGAAGAATTCTTAGTCACATGGTCTTCCTTTATATTCCACACCATCTTTGGAAGATTAGACTTGACCTTGAAAGCTTCGGAAGTTTTTACAACTTCGGAAGTTTTGGAGACTGACCCTTTGGAAGATCTTGCTTTCACTACAACAAGCTTTAGTGCTTCGGTAGCATTCCTTTCTTCCGAGACCAAATTTTCTTCCGAATGCAATTCTTCACTTGTCTTCATTTTCATTTTGGATCTTTCGAAAGAAACATAGATTTCTTCCAAAGTTTTCTTCTTCTTGCTCCTTTAAGAAGTATTCTTCTTTGTTATGTTGATAGTACTTTTAGGATTGTAGATGCAATCCTTAGCCAGATAAGAAGTACTGCCACACATAATGCAGTCAATTTGCTTTCTTCTACGGGTCTTCTTGTGAATGGAAGACTGAGTTTGATCACTATCCATCTCCATCCTCATCCTTTCAGATGTTGTAGCAGGCTTCCTAGGGTGAAGTTATCCTTTGGAGGTGGATAGTTCATGCTGTATAATAGTGTTACACAGCTTATCAGCCTTCATTCCTTCACAAGGATGAATTAGACATGAACTTGAACTTTCAGTACTAGAGTTCAAAGTTATATCCTCAGTCTTTACCACTTCAAAACCTGCAGAGATAAAAACTTGTTTCTTCTTGGAGTTGAAGGTGGCTTTAATCTCTTGAGCTCTCTTTGATCTTCTTTTAGCTGCTCGGATCAAGTTCTTTCTCTTTGACTTTGTCATCCCTAAATTATTTCTCTCCTCAGGAGAATAGTGACCCTTGTTAGGATGATCTTCTTCACTCTTCCCAGATCTATCCTTCACTATCTCGTCTTCATCATCTTTATCACTTGGATCTATGGATGGAAGCTCATCTTGACTAGTTCCATGCCTGGGAGATCTTAATGAAAATAGAGTATCTGGAGGAGCTATCTCACTAGATCCCAGTCCCTGTTTGTTTTGATAACATACTTTGGAATGCAGGGATGAGGATATTATATTCTTAAAGGTCTCTTCTTCAAGAACATGTTTCTCTGCTTTGGCTTTGCTGATCACTAGCTCAGCCTGATACTCAGTTAACTTAGTGATGAGATCTTTGATTTGACTCCTGTAGTTGGTATGCTCATGTTCAAGAGTTGAAATGGTTTTCTTTAAGTCTTCTCTTTTTAACTTATACTCATTTTCATCTCTTTTGAAATTAGATTTTAAGATGTTCAAGGACTCAAGATCAGATCTCATCTCTAAATAATAGGACCTATATCTGTTTACTTTAGCAATGCATTTAGGGGTACAAAGATGTTCCGTACCTTGGCTTCATCAAGATCTGCCATCAATGCTTGGTTTGGAGACACATCATCTACCTGGAAGCTCCAATCAAAGCCTCCTTCTTCCAAAGCAAATGCAGCTTGTTGCTTGGGCTTCTCAGTGTGTAAAGCTCCCTCATTGAAGTTTGGCTTGGGTTGTGCTTGGCCACCATTTGTCCTGGGTGCCTTGCACTCCCTAGCAAAGTGTCCCATCTGGTTACAGTTGTAACACTTCATTTTGCTCTTGTCTAGCCTAAACTTTCCATCGGATACATTGCTAGGAACTTTCTCCCTGTCCTCTTGTAGAATTTCTTATCTCTATGAGTCAGAAGAGTCATTTGTTGAACTATGTCCATATACTTCAGATCATCCGGATGGATACAGTCCAAGTCTTCAAGGTGAAGAGAAAGTTGCCTGTGCTTCCACCATGAGACACAAAGGCTTGTGATGAGCTTGTCTCTTGGAATGGGCTTCCTTGGATGTAGCCCTCCCTTGGTGTCTCTAGGAAGGTGATGAAAGGGCCTTTTGGTGAGTTTTCAGGGTAAGAGATGAAATGGTGTACTGGTTCTCTACAATCCCTTTCAATCACATGCAGGGCAGAACTCTATTGATTGCTAGAGTTTCCAGATGGATTTTGCATCATCATCTCCATCTGGTAACCACTGAGTATGCTATACAACTCAATAAGAGCGAGGGTCTTGAGATTTTCAGTCCTCTTAATGACCACATAATAGCGTGTCCATTGTCTAGGAAGAGAGGACATGAACTTTCTCATAATATCCCTATTCTCTAGTTTCACTCCAACATCCATCAGAGTTTCCACAATGTCAACATACCTGAAGTATTATTGAGTCATGGTTTCACATGTTTTGAAGGTGAAGTTCTCAAACTACTGCTTTAGAAGGTCTTTCTTGTTTTTTTGGCTTCAGTAGACCCTTTATACATCAACTTTAATGCATCCTAGATCTGCTTAGAAGTTTTGCACTTCTTGAAGCCTCTATAGATGGCATTTGGAAGAGCAGTTTGGAGGGCAGTCATGGCTTTCTAATCTACATCTATTCTTTTTATATCTT
This sequence comes from Flaveria linearis, assembly GCA_024085815.1. Lineage (NCBI taxonomy): Eukaryota > Viridiplantae > Streptophyta > Magnoliopsida > Asterales > Asteraceae > Flaveria > Flaveria linearis. The sequence continues at coordinate 209,506 of CM044004.1, read as the reverse complement.
CTTTAGAGTAGTCAGCCACCTCCTTTGGGATCATGCCACCTCCAGCAGCGGCTGAAGAGGTACATGGAATTTAAGGTCCTATGGTAATAGACTCCCACATCCTGCTGTCTTGTGACATGATCAAGTTTTCCATTCTTAAACACCAAGTATCAAAATCATCAGATGTGATCAGTGGGGACTTTACCATGGTACCGGTTTCCATATCAGACTTTGATGCTACCATTTGAGATGTTAAGTGTTCTATGAGAACTGATGAGATTTAGATGGTGAGATCTTACAATCAAGAACCTGGAATGCTCTGATACCAATTGTAGGACCGGTTAAGGAATAGTCAATACAATCAGTCTCATAATAAGGAGAATGTTAAAACACTTAACAATTAAATAGGGAACCAGGTTTAAGAACAAAATGCAAAGAACACAAGTAACAATGCGATAGAACTCAAGAACAATATATATGGTTTTCAAGAATGTTGTATATTAATCTCAAGTTCTCTTACAAGAGTTACGATGCATAAGTGTTCAATAAATTACAAGACCCTGAGATACTTTATACTACATCCTACAACCGGCTATACTTGGAAAGCAAGTTAGAACATTGAAAGACAACAAAATCAATGTAGAGTCAAAAGGCAGATTGCCTTTTGGCTAGTGACTATGACATGCCATAGCTCACATCCTAATATATTACAAAAAGGATAAAAGTATATAACGTAGAAAGTTACAGACCAAGACCTCAATGTACAGTTGCAAACGCATGGACCTTTTCACCAGCTCATGCAAGTTAGTAAGTCTTCAGAGTTGCAGCGGAAAGTGGGTCTATCAGAGAAAAGCATGTTCTTCTAAGTCTTCTGAAGAAATCAGTCTTCACTTCATTTAGCTTCGGAATACTTTGTTTTTGAAGCTATGAAAGATTTCATCTTTGGCTTCGAAAGATTTGGTCTTTGGCTTCGGGAGACTTTATACTTAGAATAATTCTTGTGCAGAGTATAAAGCTTCCGGAGCAACTTTGGCTTTGGAAGATTTAATACTTAGAATAATTCTTGTTCTAAGTATAAAACTTCCGGAGCATCTTCTACTTGGTACTGAGTGCATGCATGCAGGAAGCCTTTGGTTACTTTGGTTGCATCAGCCTTTATATAAACCTTACACAATTTCCACCTTTTTTTTAAGATTGTGATCTATATCAATATATATGATATGAAAACAAAAGAACAAAATCCACATGGAGCCTTCGATCTTTACAAATAAGATATAGTAATGTGTATATTACATATATGTAAATCTAGCAAGTCAGATATATATAATTACAATTGTTTCTTAAATGCACATTAAAATTGTGTTCTAGTTGTTAATAATGATAATTTTTTTGATAATTTTAAATATCTATCTAGAAACTTAATATAATGATATGTTCATATAAATATATAACATATATATTTATTTATAGCCGACTATCATTCTAAATGTTCCAAAAAAGTGACATTGAACATATCTTTAGAGAACTAACCGAACAAGCAACTTGTCTCGGGTTGTGGGATTCATTTTATTATACTTTGTTTAACTATGCTTGTCATGGAATTGATTAACCATGACATAAATCTCTATATGTGTCATTTGACGTCATGACACATTAATTTATCTTATTTAATTCATCTCTATTAACTAACAATATGTTATGACAATCTCTTCTGTTACATACTCGTGTTTTCGCTATAAGCAGGAGGGTGACATTCATCAATCCTTGGAATGTCGAAGGAGCAGTTGTAAGCCTAAAGCGCATTACTAAAAAGTCAAAGTGACCATTTTAGGTCTAAAGGATGTTTTAAGTACATCTGCAGGATGCATCCATATCTGGTAGTATCTTGGCTTGAGATAAAGTTTAGAAACGATTTATGTACCATACAACCCATCCTTTAAATCTTTAACTAATAGAATTCAAAATCAATGAGGAATATTAGCTTTGTTCAATCTCCTATAATCTATACACATACGCCAACCCCTATCATTTTTCTTAACCAGTATAACAGGAGAATACAAATGAGCTATTACTATAGAAAATAATACCTTGATCAAGTAGCTTATTAGTCATTTCCTTTATACAAGCTCTATCTCAAGATTATATAACAATGGTTGAGCTGATTGCACACAAGAGAAATAAGAAGAAGAATTCTTAAAGAATTGTTAATTGAGGTTAAAATTAAAGGGATAAGAAGTTGTCAGAATCTCAAAATTGATTATTATAATGAGCCTAATCTTCTTTGATACAAGTTTAATCACATTCTCTGACTTTTGCTAACTCACTAGTTAACAACTCTACTAATCAACTAACTATCTTTTTACAACTGTGCATAGAAATTGAATACCTATCACAAACTAGGTCATAATAATGAGTTGATTAATCAATACGACATCATAATTTCTAGAATTATTATTCTTGTTCTTTTGATCAAATTTTATTGATTTTTTTATCTATTACTTTTGCTGATTTAGCAAACATCATAAAAAAACAAAGTTATACTAACTTTTGTAGTTCTGTGTATGTATATGTATATGTATATGTATATGTATATGCATACGCGTACGCATACGCGTACGCATACGCCTACGCATACGTGTATGCATACGCCTATGCATATGTAAATGTAAATGTTTATGTATATGTATATGTATATAAGGGGAGGATCCAATGAAAACCATATTATAAATAAAAATTTAGAAAGGGCATAAAATCTTCTAAAAATTTTTCTCTCTCCTAATCCTCAAATATCTATCCTAATCTCCTAATTTTTTAAACAATTTATAGAATATAAAGATGTTTTGAAAACTAAAGGATACTTAACAAAGGGATAGCTAGTATGCATACTTATAGTCTGTATATGTTAGCATATAGGTAAGTCTTTGTCATATAATAGTGCTATTAAGGCTTGCTTATAAACTAAAGAAGTTTTGGTGCATATATGTAAGCATATCGGGTGTAGTTTAATTTGGTGGTCTGGTTACTAAGAAATAGAACATGGCTTGGTATGTACACGTATGGTGCATATACGTTAGCAACATAATTAGTGTGCACTCTATGTAGTTTTGCTATATAATGGATGCAAATTAGTAATAAACATGTGAAATACATATGTAAAATAAAAGAACATACTAAGATACATATATGTAACTTATACCGGTACATATATCCATATATGTTAGCAACAAAATTAGTGTGAAATATATATAGTTTTGCTATATAATGGATGCAAATTGGTAATAAACATGTGAAATACATATGTAAAATAAAAGAGCATACTAAGATACATATATGTAACTTATACTGGTACATATATGTAATTCATTCACCAACAAATATGTAAAGTACATTAGTAAAATAAAATAACTACATGACATAACACATATATATATATACATACATATATATATTAGAACCATATGTGAAATCAGGTTACAATTAATGGATACGCAAGTAAAATATCACCAAACTTAAGAAGAAAACAAATAAAAAATAGTGTTACATATGTGTAACAATAGTGTTACGTATATGTAATAACAATGTTCTTCTTGTTCATTTGTTTTTCGAGATGCTTGACCCATCACCATCTTTGACATATTATCTTTTCAACCTATCATTATAATCATCAATTTCCTTTCGAGTTCACATCCTTACTTTCAAATCACCGCAAAACGATACAAAAATAATCATCACTCTACATCTTTTAAACAAACCAACTTTTATAGAAAAAATACATATGTGTGATCCAATAACCACCACCACACATAACCACCATTTGTTACATGTATGATTATTATGAAACCTATGACATATATGAATTTTACATAAATATAGCCTACATGCTACGTATATGTAAGCATGGGTTTACATATATGTAAACATAATTTGACCAAAAAAAACTAAGAAATAAATGATAGGAAATACGGGTTAAGAAATTTAGAGCTAAAAATCGTTTGGCTACGTATATGTTTCTACAAAGTTATATATGTAAACCAATGGGTTACATATATGTAACTCGGTGTAATATATACGTAATCTATAGTCTCGATGTAGCCCGTACTTTTACATATATAACTTTTAGTTACATATATGTAACCTAATTATTGGAAGAAAACAACTTCTATTGTTATCACCAATTTCTTCAAAAGACGGCCTTTTCTTCTATTACATATATGTAACTCGCATATGTTACTTGAAAGTTTTTTAAATATCCATCTTCTCCATCAAGAACACCAGGAACACACACTAGTGTGTGTTTTTATATATACTAAAAATTCATCATTTCATCCATATTTTTGTAACACCCCGAAATTTTTGAAGAAAAGAGAAGTTGTCACCTCGCGTGGAGGGGAGTTCTCGCGCGAATAAGGGTTCTTGCGCGAGAACAGCTGCGAGCAGAGAGAGACACTATAAATAGACCCAGACACCTGAAGTTCTGCACTTTATGCGAAAACTACGGCTGTTGTGCTTGAGAAGAGAGAAGTTGGTGTTAGGTGGTGTCTAAGATATGTATTAGTCGATATTCAATGTATTTATGCACGTATGAATCCTATGTAATAATATTGCGTATGATTATGTAGCTTTTGTTTGAAACATTCTCGGTTTAGGTGTTGTTCGTGTGCAAGATATCATAAGGTGAGTTCTAGACCCCTCTCTTACGTGTTTTCCATGTTTTGGGGCTAATATGCATACCTAAATGAATGTTTTGATAAAGTATGATGATATAAACTATTATAGCATGATTTAGGCGTTAAAGTGGTTAAAGAATTGATAACTTGTGGATAAAGTTTTGTGCAGCAAAAAAGTTATCGCGCGGGGAGCGAGTTCTCGTGCAAATAGTAGGTTTTCACGTCAGACGGTTACTTTTTGAAAGTTCTCGCGTGATTGAGTAAACTTGTCCAGCAAGTTGTCGCACCATGAGGACTTCTCGCACAAAAGTTAATGTGATATTTATTAGTTTTAGGCTTCTTATTTTTTTTCTTCCCCAACCATGGGGAGTTCTCGCGCTAATCATAGTTCAGGTGTTGAAGTTCTCGTGCGAAAACTTAGATATATACGTGTAATGATATCCCCGTATAATGTATGATGAACATAGACTAATAATGAGCTTATTGTTAAAGAGATAAAGTATATACATATATTTATATATATGAGTTAAACGTTATAGAAAGAAAAACAAAATCACATGTGAAATGCTAAAGAACTTGAGTAATAATTCAATAATAGTTACCCGATAAAGCACAACTGTGAAAATATTAAAGCACGCTAAAGAAGTCTTGCAAGCACTACCAAAGGAAAAATATATTCGTTGCATTCTCGCAAAGGAGTTACATATCGGTGTACTCAAACCGCTAAAGGGGTTATGCTTAGTGCATTCTCACATAGGAGTTACACATTGGTGTGCTCAAATGCTAAAAGAGATATGCCTAGACTCAAACCGCTAAAGGAGTTATGCTTGGTGCATTCTCACATGGGAGCTACACATCCATGTGCTCAACCACTAAAGGAGTATGGTATTTGTTACATTCTCACATAGGAGTTATACTTCGAGTATGCTCACCTACTAAAGGAGAAGAGCATTTGTTGCATTCTCATCCGTTAAAAGGAACTAAGCTTTATGCTAAGTTCAAAGATAAAGTAAACGATTAAAGTAAAGTACAGTTAAAGTAAAGATAAAGTAGGAGTAACATGACGATAAAGTAACTGTTAAAGTAAATGCTAAAGTATAATTATAAAACGAGTTCTATAGTTGATAAGGTAACCTTACCCTAACGTAAGCGAGAAGTTAAAGTTCATGAGATGCTAAAGTATGATAAGAAAGATAAAGTTTATGCGAGGTTAAAGTATGATAAAGTGTATGTTATGATAAAGTTTAATTAAATTAAATCTAGAGCTCACTCAGCGTCGCTGGCGTTTTCTATGCATATTAGATTGACAGGTATGCAATACATTTTGGAGTGAGCTTGGCATGGATAGAGAAGCTACCTGGCAAATAGTCAAGAATGGCACTGTGGCATAGATTTTGGATCGGTAACTATAGTTATCCTTTTGATGTAAATGTTAAACGATGAAAATTTTTTTATGTTCCGTTGCGTACATTAATGAAATTTGTTATTCAAGAATTTGTGTTTCTGATGTCCAAATCCAACTGTGAGGTTGCCTAAAAAGGGGGCCTTACAAGTTGGTATCAGAGCCATAGTTTGAGAGATTTAGACACTCTATATCTAAACTCGAACTAAGAATGGGACCGTTTAAGGGATGCCAGTACTAGTAGCTTCATGCTAGGAAGGTTAGGTTAAAGATTATGACTAATAGAATTTTATAGGGGTTATAGTACTCATGTGAGAAGGAGAACTAACATAACTCAATATAGGGAAAGTTTGGTGCATGAAAAGTAAAGTTACATTACAACTGGCCACTGTCATTAGAAACTTACATTACTCGATATGATCTTAACTATTACCTGGAATGATAACGTTGGGTTTTCGTATCTTAGTACGTCGAGGAAAATGGAGAGATACGTAGTGATGTAGCCCATTGTGTTCTAGTAGGATGGTGCAAGTGGAAGTAGCATCAGGGATCTTGTGTGACAAGAGGTTCCAGCACGACTAAAGGGTAAACTATATAGAGTGGCAGTTCATTCGGCTATGTTATACGGAACAGACTGCTGGGCAATGAATAAATCGCATGAGAGACAAACAGAGGTCGCAGAAATGCGAATGCTAAGGTGGATGTGTGACACACGAGGCTGGATCATATAAGGAATGACGTCTTCCGGCAGAGGCTATAGGTGGCTTGTATCACGGACAAAATACGAGAAGGAAAATTAAGATGGTTTGGGCACGTGAAGTGGAGACAAATGTCAGTGTCAGTTAGAGCAGTAGAGCGCATCATCTTAGACGGTAAGAGGAGTAGAGGAAGACCTAAGTTGACCTGGGATGAGATGATTAGCCAGGATATGATAGAGTTGCACCTCTCCAAGCACATGGACGAGGATAAGAGTGAATGGAGGCGTAGAATTAAAGTTAGGGACTACTAGTGGGCCTTGATGCAATAGTCTGCACGTGATGTGTAAGGCAACGTTATTTGTCCAATGTAGGTGAAGCCTTAGTGCTAACTGTCCTATTAGTATTGTTAATATCATAGTAAAATTTGTTTGCTTTATTCCTTGTGCCATGTATGTGATGTATGCAATATAATCTGGTTATTTTGTTTATAGACATGCATATGCATATACAAAACTCTATTTTGATGTATGCTTATGTGATATATGCATTATAATTTGGTTGTTATCAATGTCGAGCCAGGGGTCTCTTTGGAAGCGGTCTCTCTGTCTCCCAAGATAGAGGAAAGACTGGCCACCACCTATCCCTCCCAGACCCTTCTCTCAGTTCGACATACTGGGTATATTTGTTTGTTTGTTTTTAGAAAGTTATGGCTAGAAGGAAAGCTACTCAAGGGGGTGCTCGTGGTAGTGTCAGGGGAAGACCACCATGCACTAGGAACCAAAGGCAGACGACTGAAGAGGTGCCTGTGGACTCTGTTCATACAGCCAGCAAGGAAAACTCTCATCACTCTGAAGAGAGGAATACCTTGGAGCCTTTCGTTAGGGAGGCTATCACCGAAAAGGTCCATAATATTCTTCATGACATTATGCCTTCGATCATGACTGAGGCCATGAAGGAGGTAACCAAAGAGTGGATGATGGAGGTAAAGAACAGAGCTAGCAAGAAAGACAGTGAAGGCACTGGGAAGACTCGGGAAAGGATAGGAAGGATGTAGGTGATGAAACTGATAGGAATTAGCTAGAGGGAGTTCGTACTGCATCTTCAAAGGATGCAACCCTCCATCACTGGATGGAAAGGGTGGTGCCATTGCCACTCTTCAGTGGGTGTTTGAAATGGAGGTAGTGATCGAGATCAATGAATGTAAAGCTGACCAGGCTATGAAGTTCGCAGCCCACTCGTTTATTAATGAAGCTATTCACTGGTGGAACACCATCAAGCAGACTAAAGACCCTCATGATTTCAGGAACTTGAAGTAGAACGACCTAAATAAGCTGGTAATGAGGAAGTTTAGCCCTCAGAATAAAATTGATAGGGTAGAAAGGGAGTTCTCAGGGTTTAAAGTTGGGAGTATGACACACAGACAGTATACATCTTGCTTTAACGAGATGGATAGGTTGGTGCCTCACCTTATGAGTACTGAGGAGAGGAGGATGAAGTGTTACGTGCAGGGATTGCCTTCGAAGGTCAGGACGTACATGAAGGCGAGCGGGCCAAAGACCTTCGAGTCTTTGGTGGAGCTGAGCGGGATAGTGTATGATGATGTGGTGGCTAATGAGCCTGTTGAGGAGGTAAAGAAGAGGAGTTGGTCGGGGAATGTGAAGCGAGAGAGAAATGAGAGTAATGTTTCTCAGGACAAAAATATGAAGGTGGAGTCGTCTAATGATTGCCGAAAATATGGAAGGAAGCATGCTGGTGAATGCCGGCTCGGTTCGAGTCTATGTTTCAGATATGGAAAGACAGGGCATTTTTCCAAAGATTGCCCTAATCTGGTAAAGTGATACAACTGTGGCAAGTTAGGGCACTACAGTCGAGAGTGCAAGGAGATGAAAGTGGTTGACTCGGCTAAAGGAAAGAGGCTGAGAAGGGGAATAAGGCTGGTGACAAGCCAAGGGCCAAGGATAGGGCTTTCATGATGATGAGAGAGGAAACCAGAGCAGAACCTGATCTTGTGTCAGGTATGTTTCTAGTTAACAATATACTTCCTTCTGTTTTGTTTTATTCTAGTGCAAGTAAGAGTTTCATATCTGCTACTTTTTGTGATACGATGAATGCTAAGGCTAAAGAAATAGATTATGTGTTTGAAGTAGAAACTACAATTGGAAATACTACTAAGATAATCAAGGCCTTAGAGTATTGTAGCATAGAATTGGAAGGTCATAGATTCCCCGCTAGGTTGTTCGTTATGACCCTAGGAGGATTTGATGTTGTGTTGGGTATGGATTGGTTAGCCGCTTATGAGGCTAATATCATTTGTCTAAGGAAAATGATTCGAGTATAAACGCCTGATGGTAATATAGTCATGATTTACGGCGATAGAGTCTGCGAAGTTCCAAAGATGATATCCACGATAAAGGTTGAAAAGTTTATAAGATGAGGATGTGGAGCATTCTTGGCATACGTTAAAGATGCTAGAGCTGAAGCTGTAAAGTTGTCAGAGGTACCCATGGTGTGTGCTCTCCCGGATGTGGTCCCAAAGGACTTGACGGAGGTACCGCCCGATCGGGAGATCGAGTTTCAGATTGACCTAGTGCCAGGTGCTCAACCTATTGATAAAGTTCCGTATCGTCTGGCTCCGTTAGAGCTGAATGAATTGTACGCCCAACTACAAGAACTTCTTGATAAAGGATTTATCAGACCTAGCATTTCGCCTTGGGGTGCTCTGGTGCTGTTCGTGAAGAAGAAAGATGGCAGCATGCGAATGTGCATTGATTACAGAGAGCTAAATAAGCTCATGGTAAAGAATAGATACCCGTTACCTCAGATTGATGATCTATTTGACCAGTTGCAAGGTGCAAGTTGGTTCTCGAGGATTGATCTTTGGTCGGGTTATCACCAGCTAAAGGTTAAGGAGCAGGATATCCCGAAGACTGCGTTTCGGACGTGATATAGGCACTATGAATTTCTCGTGATCCTGTTTGGTCTAACCAATGCTCCTGCAGTATTCATGGACCTGATGAATAGGGTTTGTCGACCGATGCTCGATAAATCAGTGATAGTGTTCATAGACGATATTCTGATCCATTCAAAGGGAATGAGGGAGACCACGCCTATTACATCCATGAGGTGTTGGAAACTCTAAGGAGGGAGAAGTTGTATGCAAAATTCTCCAAATACGTGTTTTGGTTACGCGAGGTACAGTTCCTGGGTCATGTGATCAACCCAGAAGGTATCATGGTCGATCCTGCTAAAGTGGAAGCGGTGATAAAGTGGAGTTCGCCAAAGACACCGCATGAAATCTGAAGCTTCCTCGAATTGGCAGGTTATTACAGGAGGTTCATTCTGGACTTCGCTGAGATTGCCTCACCGTTGACCAAGCTGAAAAGGAAAGATGTGAAGTTTGAATGGAGTGACATCCAAGAGAATACGTTCGTGGAGCTAAAGAGAAGGTTGACACAAGCCCTGGTGTTAACGCTGCTGGAAGGAAATGAAGACTTGATTGTTTATTCTGATGCTTCTTATCAAGGGTTAGGGTGTGTACTTATGCAGTGAGGCAAAGTCATAGCGTACGCATCCCGACAGTTAAAGATTCATGAAGTGAACTACCCTACCCATGATCTAGAGCTAGTTGTTGTGGTATTCGAGTTAAAGATCTAGAGACACTACTTATATGGTGTCAGATGTACAATTTTTAATGACCATAAAAGCCTGAAGTATTTCTTCGAGCAGAAGGATCTCAATATGAGACGGAGACGATGGTTGGACCTCATAAAAGACTACGACTGTGAGATTCACTATCACCCGGGTAAAGCTAACGTGGTAGCTGATGCCCTTAGCTGTAAGGAAAACCATGAACCCCTTCGGGTGAGATCTTACCAGTTGATTATGACTCCTAAGGTGATAAAGTAAATATGTGAAGCTCAGAAAGCAGCTGTGGAACCCAAACATATTAATGCTGAGAGGATGAAACGGCAGGTTGTGAATCTAGAAGAAAACACCAATGATGTCAAAACTAGATTCGGGCGTATGTGGATCCCTAGTCATGGCGGTCTACGAGAGAAAGTGTTAGACGAAGCCCATAAGACTCGCTACTCAATTCATTTGGGAACTAACAAAATGTACCAAGACTTGAAGAATATTATTGGTGTCCAGGGATGAAAACCGACGTGGCAATGTATGTGGAAAGATGCTTGACATGTCTCCAGGTTAATAATGAACACCAAAAGCCCTATGGGAAAGTCCAACCCTTGGAGATTCCTAAATGGAAGTGGGAGCATATCAATATGGATTTCATAACGAAACTAACTCGTACAACTAATGGTTATGATGCCATATGGGTCATAGTAGACAGATTGACAAAAAGTGCTCATTTTCTACCTATCCGAGAGACGTATAACTCAGAGCGGCTAGCTAAATTGTTCATCGACAAAATAGTTACCCGTCATACTGTGCCAGTGTCAATTTTTTCTGACAGAGATAAGCGGCTTACATCGAAATTTTGGAAGAAGTTTAACGATGCTATGGGAACAAAGCTGCATATCAGTACAGCATACCACCCACAGACAGATGGCCAATCCAAACGGATTATCCAGATATTGGAGGACATGCTTTGAGCATGTATCATTGACTTTGGTGGGAGTTGGGATAGTCATCTACCATTGGCAGAATTCTCATACAATAACAGCTACCATGCCAGTATTGTCATGCCCTCGTATGAGATGCTTTATGGTCGGAGGTGTAGGACCACATATGTTGGGGGAGATCGGACAAAAGGGGTCGGGAGTATTGAGGTCATACAGATGACCAATGAGAAGCTCACAACAATTAAAGCCTACATGAAAGTTTCTAAAGATAGGCAGAAGTGCTATGCCTACAAACGTCGTAAACCAATTGAGTTTAATGTTGGTGATAAGATGATGCTAAAGGTTTCACCTTAGAGGGGAATCATTCGATTCAGAAAGAGAGGGAAGTTAAGCCCTCGCTTTATTGGGCCTTTCAAGATAGTAGCTCGTATGGGGGAAGTGGCATATAGGCTGGAACTACTAGATGAGTTGAGTGGGATTCATCCTACCTTTCACGTGTTGTATCTTCGTAAGTGTCCCGCAGACGAGGACGCTCATGTTCCACTGGAGGATGTGGAGATTGATGACGGTCTGAACTACGTGGAACAGCCCGTAGCAATCTTATTCAGGAAGGAGAAACGATTGAGGAATAAAGTGGTTCCACTTGTTCGAGTGCATTGGAAGCATAGAAAGGGTTCGGAGTCCACTTGGGAATCCGAAGATGAGATGAGACAGTATTACCCTCAGTTGTTTGATGAATAACGGGGTTTGGGGACAAAACCCAAATAAGGGGGTGGACTTGTAACACCCCGAAAATTTTGAAGAAAGGAAAAGTTGTCGCGCGAGACATAAAGTTCTTGCGTGGAAGGAAGTTCTCGCGTGAGAACAGCTACGAGGAGAGAGAGATTATAAATAGACATAGACACCCGAATTTCTACACTTCATGCGAAAACTACGGCTGTTGTGCTTGAGAAGAGAGAAGTTGGTGTTAGGTGGTGTCTAGGGTATGTATTAGTCAAAATTCGATGTATTTATGCACGTATGAATCCTATGTAATGATATTGCACATGATTATGTAGCTTTTGCTCGAAACACTCTCGATTTAGGTGTTGTTTGTGTGCAAGATATCATAAGGTGAGTTCTAGACCCCTCTCTTACGTGTTTCCCATGTTTTGGGGCTAATATGCATACCTAAATGAATGTTTTGATGAAGTATGATGATATAAACTATTATAGCACAATTTAGACGTTAAAGTGGTTAAAGAATCGATAATTTGTGGATAAAGTTTTGTACAACAGAAAAGTTATCGCGTGTGGAGCGAGTTCTCGCACGAATAGTAGGTTTTCGCGTCAACGATTACTTTTTGAAAGTTCTCGCACGATTGAGGAAAATTTTCCAGCAAGCTATCGCACCATGGGGAGTTCTCGCACGAAAGTTGATGTTCTCACACGAACAGAAGTTCTCGCGCGAATCATAGTTCAGGTGTTCAAGTTCTCGCGCGAAAACTTAGATAGATGCGTGTAATGACATCGCGGTATAATGTACAATGAACATAGACTAATAATGAGCTTATTGTTAAAGAGATAAAGTATATACATATATTTATATATGTTGGGTTCAACAATTAAATAAATTGAAGCTTACCAAATGATAATCACAACCGACAGAAGATCTCATTGTACAAGTTCAGGGTTCAAGTTGATAAATAGAAGAAAACAAATATAAGACAAAGTCAACATCAAGACAAAAAGAAAAGTCAAAATTAGGTCATGATGTAATAATAGTATAAATAGACCCGCTAGTGCATTTTTGCAAGTGTGGCTCTTGTGTGTGTGTTTCTAATGGTGTGAATCACCACCCAATGAGAATTCCTCCTTTGGGTGGGTTTGATCTTCATCCATCATTGTGTTTGATTTTTCATTGTAACTTGTTCATCAACATCAATGAAATCATCTACTTATTATCATCTACTTCTTGTGTTCTTTGATTCATACACATACGCCCATCTTAATTTTGATTTCCAGGTAAAGAACGTGATGGATCCTAAGATCCAAGCTCATTGAATCTGAAATATTGATTTAGCAAAATGGTATCGGAGTTGTTGGTTGCTGGATTCATCTAGTGTCAGATCTGATTTCAACTTTATGATGTTAAGAACAAAGAAGAAAATCAGCAAAATGAAGAACAATGTCACTGTTCATCTAAAACCGATCTGTTCATCTCATTATCAAGAAGAAAAATCAGCAAATATGTCCACCAAATCAGTAAATCTATTCAAATCAGCAAATATTTGATGCAATTGAACAGATTGATGTCAAAACAAATAAATTAAAGTGTTCATCACCATTATTCACCTCATCAGCGCATTTACATCAAATCGAGCAGCAAAATTAGTTATAATGATTAAATTAATGATCAATGATTGAAGATAATTCATCAAAAGTTCAATTAGCTAAGTGATGTTTGATGATCTAAACATTTCAGCTCTGAATCTGATCAATATTCATCTTTCCTGTTGCCCTAATCCATTAGTATGTGGTCTGCATATTAATGTTGGTTAAGTCCCCATGAAATTCTGATAACAAATGCTAATGTTCAGAATTAAGTGCTGATGACAAATGCTGATATTTAGTATGAAATGCTGATGACAAACGCTGATGTTCAGCATGAAATACTGATAACACATGTTGATGTTCAGAATGAAATGCTGATGACAAATGATGATGTTCAGCGTGAAATGCTGATGACAAATGTTGATGTTCAGCATGAAATGCTCATGACCAATGTTGATGTACTATATAAAATGCTGCTATCAAATGATGTTGAAATACTGAAATTGTTGCTGTCAAATGCACTTGAAATACATGAATTGTTGCTATCAAAATATTGCTGTAACACATGAAATTATGCGGTAACATGATGTTGTAATACATGATAGTTTCTGTCAAATGCGGATTTCATGCATGTATTACAAATACGGCTATTAAAATCTAATGTGGATGTCATCCTTGCAATGATTAACAAATGCGGCTGCTTTGTTACATAAATGCGGATGCCTTTTTGTTATTCACAAACAACTACGGATAAGAAAATATCCAATACGGTGTGTCAAACAAATGCGGCTATGTAGCATACAAATGAGGATGAAGAAGGAACTAATGCGGATGCATATGTGTAACAACAAAACAAATGCGTATGGATCCAAACAAATGTGGTTGGCTTCATACAAATGCGGATGTTATCTTTAAATGTAATTCATTCACCATCAAACAATGATGAACAAATGATAAATAGATAAGTACAACAAACAAGAACAAAATGAATGCGGATGATTGCGACTAACAGGCACGTCCATTTTGAGCATTCAAAACAAAATAAGAAATCAACCTTGGTCACGTAATCATTGATTTATTCAGGGATTTGTACAACTGTCAGACACTCTTTCTTATGTTCATGATACTACAATCAAAGATGATATTTTGCACCCGTGTCTAACTATTAAGCGGAACAGATAGATGGACTTTAACAGGGGGACCAATGATTATCTGAAGAATGTCAAATTATGAAGTCATTTCAGGAATTCAAATGAGTTGAAATATTTTCAAGATTGATTTAAGTTATGTTCCTGATGCAATTTATTAAAGTTCAAAGCCTTATCATATGCCTAATACATTGTAATTCCTAGAGTTGTGATATGAACCATAATCCAAAAGTGATATGACCTATATCCAATACCAAGAAGTATTCTCAAGAGATTCTAACCTTTATCAGATATATATTAGAAGAAGCTTAATCTGAGGGGGAGAACTACAGTGAACTATGTCAGAACATCAGTTGATCAAGAAAACATATGACAAAGAAGATCTTCTAAGTTAGAGTTTGGCAAGAATCATTTTAGGGGGAGTATTGTTGGGTTCAACAATTGAATAAACTGAAGCTTACCAAATGATAATCATAGCTGACTGAAGATCTCATGGTACGAATTCAGACACCAAGTTTATAAACAGAAGAAAACAAATACAAGACAAAGTCAACATCAAGACAAAAAGAAAAGTCAAAATTAGGTCATGATGTAATAATAGTATAAATAGACCCACTAGTGCATTTTTGCAAGTGTGGCTCTTGTGTGTGCGTTTCTCATGGTATGAATCACCACCCAAGGAGAATTCCTCCTTTAGGTGGGTTTGATCTTCATCCATCTTTGTATTTGATTTTTTAATGTAACTTGTTCATCAACATTAATGAAATCATCTACTTATTATCATCTACTTCTTGTGTTCTTTGATTCATACACATACACCCATCTTAATTTTGCTTTCTAGGTCAAGAACGTGATGAATCCTAAGATCCAAGCTCATTGAATCTAAAATATTTATTTAGCAATATATGTGAGTTAAAGGTTATAGAAAGATGATAAAATCACATGTGAAACGCTAAAGAACTTGAGTAATAATTCAAGAATAGTTACTTCATAAAGCACAGTTGTGAAAACGTTAAAGCGCGCTAAAGAAGTCTTGCAAGAACTGCCAAAGGAGAAATGTATTCGTTGTATTCTCACATAGGAGTTACACATCGGTGTACTCAAACTGCTAAAGGAGTTATGCTTACTGTATTCTCACATAGGAGTTACACATTGGTGTGCTCAAACGCTAAAGGAGATATGCCTGGTGCATTCTCACATAGGAGTTACACATCAGTGTACTCAAACTGCTAAAGGAGTTATGCTTGGTGCATTCTCACATAGGAGCTACACATCGGTGTGCTCAACCACTAAAGGAGGATGGTATTCGTTACATTCTCACATAAGAGTTATACTTTGGGTATGCTTACCTGCTAAAGGAGAAGGGCATTTGTTGCATTCTCATCCGTTAAAGGAACTAAGCTTTGTGCTAAGTTCAAAGATAAAGTAAACAATTAAAGTAAAGTACAGTTAAAGTATGAGTAACATGACGATAAAGTAACTGTTAAAGTAAAAGCTAAAGTATAATTATAGAACGAGTTCTATAGTTGATAAGGTAACCTTACCCTAACGTAAGCGAGAAGTTAAAGTTTACGGGATGCTAAAGTATGATAAAGAAAGCTAAAGTTTATGCGAGGTTAAAGTATGATAAAGTGTATGTTATGATAAAGTTTAACTAAAGTAAACCTAGAGCTCACCCGACGTCGCTGACTTTTTATATGCATATTAGATTGACAGGTATGCAATACATTTTGGAGTGAGCTTGGCATGGATAGAGAAGCTACCTGGCATTTAGTCAAGACTGGCATAGATTTTGGATTGATAACTATAGTTATCCTTTTGATGTAAATGTTAAACAATGAAAATTTTTGTATTTTCCGTTGCGTACATTAATAAAATTTGTTGTTAGAGAACTTGTGTTTCTAATGTCCAAATCTAACTGTGAGGTTGCATGAAAGGTGGCCTTACACTTTGATGTGATTTATTAAAATCACGATGCAAACAAATATGACAATCACAAAAATCATGATTGAAGTTGAATATCATCAACAAATATGAAATTTATAAATCATGATTCTGAAGTAGAAGAAGATGAAGATGCACCGAGAACTTTCTTTAATGATCTTACTTACCACTTTACGTTTTTGCTTTGTGATGATGCCAAATGAGATTGGTTAATAATAGTGATGATCTGAACTTAATAACTCTAACAATGATTCTTTCCTTAGTAGTTGAATGGTTCGTATTGATATCAATCTATGAGGAAGAAGATATTTGAATAGCATATAAAATAATTTATATTCGATTTTAATAGGAGAAATAAGATAATAATCTAGTCAACAAATAAATTAATCAATGAGTAAATCAAGTAGTTTAATTAATTAGATAATTACTAAAACTAGATGATGTCAAATTTATAAAATTAACCTTTTAGTTAAAAATATATGGATCAAAGGGGAAAAAATTTAATTGGTTGAAAAGTATTTTCATAGTTTTCAAATAAATTGTGGTTCGTACACCTTGTCCCACAAAAGTACAAGCTTTTATTTTTTTATTTAAAAAAATATGAGTCATTGATCTTAATAAATTAAAAGTGAAGATTTAGTTTATTGGTTTTCATAATTTCTTTTGGTTTTCATCTAAATTCAACCATATACATACACACACACATACACACACGCGTGCGCGCGCACACGCACACACACGCGCGTGCCCGCACATGCACACACACGCGCGCACGCACGCACACACAGATAAACATATATATATATATATATATATATATATATATATATATATATATATATATATATATATATATATATATGTGTGTGTGTGTGTGTGTGTGTGTGTGTGTGTATACATATATATACACATATATATATACATATATATATATACACACATCTCTTACTAATAAATAAAAATGAATCCGGACACTTTTCACCATTATAGGCCATCTAATAATTGTTTTTCCCGCTTCTCTCTCCTCTTAATTATAATTATTAATTTTTAATACTATAATAGTTATTTAGTAATTAATAACTATCCATAATTAAAATTTCAAATATGTTAACTTCAAATTTTCAAATATCAAATACATGAGTTTATTCAATCCGTATAATATATAATATTTAAGACATAACTTTTTATACTATAAAGCATGTAACAATAAATTTATTTGGTCCGTGTATCACACGGGATTGTAACCTAGTATATATATATATATACACACACATATATATACATATATATGTATGTGTATATATATACACATATATATATATGTATATGTATATATATGTGTGTATATGTATATATATATGTGTGTATATATATATATATGTGTGTGTGTGTGTATATATATGTGTGTGTGTGTGTGTGTATATATATATATATGTGTGTGTGTGTGTGTGTGTGTGTGTGTGTATACACTCATATATATATACATATATACATATATATATATACACACACACACATATATATATATATATATATATATAATTATAGGGTGAGGTTTAAATGAGAACCCTGTGTTATTGCGAGACCCCGTCAAGATCAATAAAAATCATAATTTTTTATTGCAATAACATTAGCGAACATATACATGATTATGATATTTTATGCATATGTATGAATTTATAAGTGTAAACAAGTTTATATTGGTGTAAGTTTTACTTACAATTTAAAATATATGTGTTTTTTATAAAATTTACACCAATGTAAACTTTTTTAAACTTGTAAATTTACACATATGCATAAAAGATCATAATTTCTAAATGTGTAATAATATTATTTAAATAAAAAATAATGATATTCATTTATATTGATGGATTTTCGCAAGTTCTCGCAATAAAAGAGGGTTCTCGCTTGAACCTTTTCCTATATAATATATATATATATATGTATATATATATATATGTATAACATATATAATACATATTAAATCACATTTTAGGGGCTGTTTGTCAACATCTGATTGAATAAGTGCTGAATGAATAAGAGGGTCTGAACCAGTAAGAGGTCTGAACCAGTAAGAAATCTGAACGAATAATTGTGTTTGGCAACATCTGAAACAGCAAAGCCCATAAAATTGATGCAACCAAAGCCCAAATCTTGAAATGGGTATATACCCAATTAAAACACCAACACCACAACCACAAACAACACAACCACAAACACCACAACCACAAACACCACAACCACAAACATCACCGTCTCTCTCTTTCGTCTCTCTCTTTCGTCTCTCTCTTTCGTCTCTCTCTGTTAAACCACAAACACCACAACCACAATCATCATCATCATCCACCGCCACCGCAAGCACCACCGCCGACCACCACCGCAAGCACCCTCACCTCTCGGTTCTCTCCTCTCGGTTCTCGCCGATCGGTTCTCGCCGACCACCCTCGCCTCTCGGTTCTCGCCGACCACCACCGCAAGCACCACCGCCACCGCAAGCACTACCGCAAGCACCTCCGTCAGTCGCCGACCACCACAGATCTGAACCACCGCCCGTCGCCGACCACCACCGCAAGCACCACCGAAAGCAGCACCGCCCGTCACTCCACCTTCACGTCTGACCACGGGTCAGAATATGGTTGAGGTCTGACCGGGTAGGCGCTCCGGTCAGACGTGATCTACGGTAAGAGCCAAGCAACCAAACAGCTCATATCTGACCGAGTCAGACTCGGTCAGACGCAACCAAACATGGGCTTAGGCATTTTTGTTACAAAACTAATTTGAGTCGACACTTCGGTATTATTCGAACTAGGATTGAGTCCTGTACATTTTCGGAAGAGTCTTCTTCATTCCATGGAAATGAGATTTGGTGTTTACATGAGCACTCCGTGTAGGTATTAAAATTGCAGCGCGGGTAATAATATATTAATAAAAAATGTGTATTATTCTATTTAAATGTTTATTTCCAAAAGAAGTTAGTTTAATTACATATTAGGTAGTGTCGCATAACATAGATTTAGACCATAACTTATCCAAATTATTTCAAAATTACATTTATAAAAATAACCTTTATAGTATAACACATTTTGTTAACGATGAACTTACACGCCTTCCAAATTTGGGCATAAATCTACATGAGAAATATTTCTATAAGGTTCGTTCCCGGGCACCTCACAGCTAGTCATTCATCGCACATAAAACATACAATTATTTAAAACATAGCAGCGGAAATTAAACAAAACCATTTCTTATATTTTAATGACGACTTTTGCAACGTAATACAATACTGTTAACTGTTACAAAATATTACAAATTGCATTACATCACAAAAATGTCATTATTATATGAATGGATGCCATCACAAAATTGTCAAGTAACTGCCACGTGCCATCCTCAGCAACTATTACCTGCCAACTGGAAAACACATAAAAGTCAGCGTTGCTGAGTGAGTTCTAGTTTTATAAATAAAATACTTTACTTTTTATACAACCTTCTTTACTTTCATACGTGGTCATGCATCATACGTACAGATAGAGGATATTACTTTTACTTTCATTAACATTCATCATACTTCATCATAATCATAGCATGTTTTCATTTCATGCTTTTCGTTAACATTCTCTTATTTTCATTCTCATTCTTTCATAACGTACTCATTATCATTCTTTTACATTCATGCTTGTTTACTTACTTTCTTTCTTTCTTTAGTACGTTACGTCATTCTTTTACATTCATATGGATTGATGAACAATACCCCGAACATTGTGTACGAAGCTGATGCTGGACCTGGGGTAATTAAACCACGAACATTGTGCACGAAGCTGATCTAGTCACCTAGGGCAAGTCATCTCTCCCATTCATACAAACCGTTTGGTCCTACCCCGAACATTGTGCACGAAGCTGATGCTGGACCTGTGGTAATTAAACCACGAACATTGTGCACGAAGCTGATCCAGTCACCTAGGGCATACCAAAGGGCTTTGTCAATCTCAAAGATTGATCCTGTGTGCATCCTTTGGGGTAGCTAACCCGCATCACAGTTGAGCTAATGACAACATGGTCATGCACCTCCTTTCGTTTGCTTGCAAGACATTTGTTCGTTCATTATGTTTTACTTTTCATCATTGTTATCTTTCCTTTCATTACGTTATTCTTTACTTTCTTTCATTTGTTTGTCATACTACGTAAAGTAATAACATAATATATAATATATTTTACAATATAATATAAATACGTTTAATCATTATTAAAAGATAACACATCATACGTGTTGTACATCATTCATACATTTTATAACCCTAAGACATTTCATAATTATGCTTATAATGGGTAATCCTTGCCCATAAGTCAACTTAGTCAAAACCCTAGACTTTCTGGGTTTTTTTTTCCTGAAATTTCAGAAATTTATTCTAAGGGTCTAAGCGCATAGGAACTATTTGGGCGCTTCTACCCTGTTCAGACGTTTTGCCACTATGCGGACGTCTGGACTTAACAGTTTCTTTTTCACTTAGACGCATGGGCCTGTTTAGGCGCATGGGCCTGTTTAGGCGCATGGGCCCTATTCAGACGTTTGGGTCTACACTTAGCCATTTTTCTACTTAGACGCATGGGCCTGTTTAGACGCATGGGAACTTTTCAAGCGTCTGGGTTTCTGGGCGTTTGGGCATACTTAGGCAATTTGACCGTTGGACGCATGGGCCACTGTTTAGGCGCATGAGCAACTAACTTTCTCATGAACAACATAAATCAGTCCCATTTCATCTCAAATCACAATCTAAGCCTAGTACTAACATCCTAAGCATCATAACATGAACATACACATATGTATCCCAAAATTACACCCACCCACATACACATTCACACATACATACATACGGGTAAACCCCATTTTATAAAAACATATACACATGCATTTTACAGTCATAAAGTAGTTAAAAACATGTTAAAAAGGGGAATTCTAGAACTCAACCTTAGTTTGTTTTCGGGTTTGAACCCTTCTTTGAGCTTCCCAGACGTTTCTAGCACCTAAAACCCACACACATATACAAGCCGAACACACAATCACATTTATAGGCACATAACCGAGACTAGAAACATCTAAAACATCATAAAACTTAGAATTCTTACCAAAAACTTTGAACTTTCCTTCTTCTTCTACAACCTTCGAGAATACTCTGTTGTTTCTCTCTCTAAAAATCCATTTGTTTGATGTGAATAGGCAACATGGGCGGCCATGTTACTTTATTTACCAACTTTCAAACATTTTGTCCTTTTGGACACTTTTAGTCCTTCAACTTGGGTTTCATAGCTTTTCTTTCTTTTCCTTTACTTTTATTCTTTTCTTTATATCTTTAAAAATAACCGGGTGTTACAAAATTCACACCAACTTGTCACATAAAAAGCTCAAACCCTTGACTACAAATGACTTTCTCATATAACACACTAGACGATCACCCTTGGTCTAGGTCATGGTCTCTAGCTCTTAGAGACCTCTCCTATAGTAGGATTAGGTGGGGTATCCCTCCTATTTTTTGGTCCAGCATAGTGATAATGCTACATATTCACAATGCCAGATGACTGATGTGCGTCTAATTATAATATTTTCCACTTGATTTTATACTTTATTTATGCAAACTGTTGGAATAAATCCCCTTTTTTGAACGTTTAGTTTGTGCTTTTGTTGGAGATAGTTTGGCTGTTGAAACTCATAAAATCTAACCATAGGTGATTTCATATGCCCATACATGTTGTCACATGCTATATAAGCACGATGACTGTTCATTTAGTTTTTAGTTTAATATTTATCTTAGATAATCCAACCAATCAACATTATTTCCCTATTTTTAAACCTTAATTGGATCCTAATACAGTGTTACAATAAGCTCTGGGAGAACACTCTTGGCAAGTCACTGAGCAGATCAAAAACTATACAATCAATAACAAGAGGTAAAAGTTGCTCAGGACGAAGAGATATGTGAATAGGAAGATGCAGAAGTCTTTGAAGGCATGATGTGCAGGAGCACTAAGAAGAACGACCTATTTAAACCGACTATAGCTTCACACAACTTCCAAAATTGAACAAGGAAGCATTCAACTGATCACAACACATACGAATTTGATGGACATTTTGATGGCAATCTCAATGCTCATATAGCTAACTTTCTCAAAATCTATGACATATTCGATATCAATGGGGCAAGTGACGATGTTGTTTAATATCAATGGGGAAAGTTTCTTGAGCTATTCAAATAACTCCACATCAATATTCCGTTCGTCGAGGCATTGGCCTTAAATGCCTAAGTATGCCAAATTCTTGAAAGACATTCTAACAAACAAAAATAAGCTTTAGTACCTATCACATGTAATGCTAAGTGAACTTTATTATTGCTTGAGTATCTAATTATATATATATTCCACTTGACTTTAACCTTTATTCATCCAAATTGTTGTAAGAAATCCTTTATTTAGGTACTTAGAACATTTATCTTGTGCTTTTGTAAGGAAATGGTCTGGGTGTTGAATTTCATGTTGAAATATGAAGAAATCAAGAAAATATTGACAAAGGCATGACCCCGCCAAAGGCCTAGAGCGGTCGTACTTGGTCAAGTTCCTCATAAACACGAGATAACACGTAGGAGCGCTACCTAAAAATCTCAAGTGATATGAGTGTGCCTGATTTTGGCGCGACCACCCTTTGTCTTGATTAGGGATGCACAAGAAACAACATGGGAGAGCTACCTGGAAACCCTACCAAGCACGATCATTCCTTGTCTAGGGTATGATTGTGTCCTTTGTAATTTTAGGAAATTATATGCATAAACCTAAGATTAAGCAAAACCGTATCCCTACAAAGCACGACCACGTCAACAAGAATGTAGACACGATCACAATGGACACCGTACCATCTATGCGGGTGCTGGTTGAGTGGTTGGTCGAGCATGACCATGCCAGGCCCATGACATAACAACCCCCTTCAGAAAGCTTATAAATACTAACTAATTTCACACATTTTTAAAAAATTAACTAAGGAATAACATAAAATTCCAAAAGAGTCTATCATGTTAGATTAGCCAACATAAAATTAAGTTTTAGTTTTAATTTTTTCTTTTCAATCAAGTTCATTAATTCCATAATCCAAACAAATTTTAGGTTTAGTTTAATTTATAAGAACGTGAATAATTAAAAAATGTATAACACTAACCATATTATCCTATGGATACGATATCCGACTTACTCTAGCTACATAGGTTGACTACTTTTAGTTTCAATTTCTCAAGTTTTAGTTTCAATTATTTATTTTCAATCAAGTTTATTTCTTCCATAATCCAAACAAATTTTAGGTTTACTTTAATTTAGAAGAATATGATTAATCAAACAAAATGTATAACACTAAACATATTATCCTATGGATACAATATCCAACCTACTCTAGCTACGTAGGTTGACTAGGTTTTTGCATGTCTAAATGACAAGGACATTATAATGTGGCATTGTCAGGGAGCCAGTGTGCTAGTGCTATTTGCTTCATTAGGTTTTTTTTATTGTGATTTGCTTTAAAATCTAAAAAGTCAAAAAATTAATTTTTACTTTATTTTATAAATCATATCTAACCACTAGCAATATAAAGCCCTACAAAACTTGCAAGATACTCATATTTTAGTATGAGATATAAGCTTTGTAAGTGGATCTGCAAGATTTAGATCTGTAAGTATTTTGCTGATGGAAGCGGCTCTTTGTTCCATTATCTCTCGTATATGGTGAAACTTCCTAAGAATGTGTTTTATATTGCGATGCGACCATGGTTCTTTTGCATAAGCAATAACTTCCTAGTTGTTATAGAATATCTTGATATGTATCCTGATGGTCGAAATCACCTTGAGATCAGCAATTAACTTGTTTATCTAAGCTACCTCTTTTGATGAGTCCAATGTTGCAATGCATTTAGACTTCATGGTGGACTATGCACTACACTTTGCCAAGAACTCTTCAAGGTATTGCTCCTAAATTGAGTATGAAGGCATATCACGTAAATGAAGGACCTTACCTTGAGCTCTTCTTTAACATCTCCATATATGAACGAATATATCCTTAATCATTCAGAAGTACTTCATGATATTCTTAAATGCTATTCAATTTGCTAGTCATGAGATTCTATTAATATTTACTAGTCATGCTTAAGGCATATACACTATGCATGTCATGAAATTTGACATGCATATGGATCTAATTGTAAAGCATACGGAATCCTTTCTATCATTTTTATTTTTTTTCATTATAGGACACTAGGACTTATTAAGGATGGTACCATGTGTCTTACGCAAAAATTCACACTTAGAATCTTGCATTGAAAAGCATTTGAATACCTTATTAGTATAAGGGCTTTCACTCAAGGTGATTAGTTATTTTGATATTTGTCTATAGATCTTTATTCTTAGAATATACGTGGCTTTGCCATGATCTTTCATTATGATATACTTTCTAATCCAAGATTAACTTGTGAGTTAAGATATACAACATAATGATATACTTTCATTATGATATACTTTCATTATGATCTTTCATTATGATATACAATAGGCAAGATTAACTTGTGAGTTAAGAACACAACATAACAACAAATCTTAATTGCATATTTTCTTGATGATGTCAAAGATAATGATTTGGATCCAAAACCTAAGGGTTGACGAAAGATATAGTTATGGAATGAGACTAAAGCCTATTAATGAGGGTATGTGAATAAACCTAACCTTGTTGACCAAAGATCACAAGATCTAGATTCAATAGGAAAACTAACTCTCAAATCTAGATATTGTCAATATTGGGGCATAGCTAATGTATAAGTTGATATATAAGCTAATATATATGTTGATATATGCCCTTTTAAAGTTATAAATGGAGTTTAAACATTTCCTAGTCCATTCCTATAATGCTTGATGGCATTGCTATTAGGTTAAGCATAATTTGTGGTTAATGATTTGTGTAAATCATATGAACCATAATACTTTGATCACCTATGTGAAAGGGAGGTTGGATCGCTTTAAATAAAATTGTGGGGTGCGCAATTCGTATAGCTTTCACAAAATCAGGCTAGTGTTCCAAGACCATTAGCGAACACGACTATGAGGGTTGACCATACAAGGAAGAGTATTGTGTCAAGTGTATTGTCGTCTACACAAATGGTGGATGGTTCAAGGACATCACGTCTACCAAAACTCTAGGAGATTAAGTGTGCATCACAACAAAAGGTTCAAAGCAAACATCTTCTTATCCGATAATATTCAGTCATTACATTATATCCTGATATAAAGAAACTATGAATCGATCTCCATTTATGTGAGGAGATTGTTGAAAAAATATGTGAAAATGGGTTTACACATGAGAAAAATGAGATTTTGTTTTTTCACATGTGGGAGATTCTTGGAATTCCTTCATAAAAAAATAAAATTAATAAAGTTGTTTGTTGTTTTAACTTTGAATTCAACTTGAGTGTTTTAACTCATGATATGTATTAACTTATGATTTATACTAAATGAGTGTTTTAACTCATAGTTTATGAAGACTTGAATGGGTATTTAAACTCATGGTTTATGGAGAGTTGAAACACGGTGTTTCAAGTCATGGTTTGCAGAGAATGGAGGTTTTAACTCATTTAAAGCATAATACCAAGGTAAGCCTTAGTTATAAGATGAACCAAAATCACTAACTCTTTTGAGCTCTTCTTCTTTATCTCTTACACCTTGATAGTACATACTGCTCAGCTGTTATACCTCAAGGGACAGAGAGTTCTCTTAGAGAGACTCGAAATATGTTTTAAAGGACACATGCTGAATACATATCCTCATCCACAACTTACAACAATTCGGTTGAAGACTCAAGTCAAGACAATTTCTTGAAGTTCTCATTGAAGATACCAGTTTGAATTAAGTTTATTATGAATTGCATTTTATGCTTATATTTCATTTTGTTTTTTATACAGTATTGTACTAGCACATTTTCCATGAAAACAAGAGTATTGTTATTATTATTTTAATTAAGTGACATGAGATCCTACACTATAGGCATCTATTAAACCACATGTCCCTATGGGAATAGCTTGGTGGTACATGATGTCGTTCCCAAATAAATGATTGTGAGTTTAAAATTCTACAAGTTTTGTGATGATTTTCTTGGTAATAGTAATTGTCGTTCAAAAACATATTCTATTTAACCAAAACATATTCTATTTAACCAATCTTAGTAAGTAGGTTTGAATTCCTTGACTCGTTATTCATTTTGCACAGACTTTCAAGAATCAATTTGGATCATATTCAGTTATACCTTTAACAACTTAACCACATTTAATTGCATATAAATAATCTTTTAGAATGAGCACTTACTACCTAGATTAGTCAATTCACCAAATTAGCATTGCAAGTCCATTTTTGCATAAATCACTAGTTAGACCAAAATTCTATCATTTTGTTACAATACTTTATATAGAAACGTTGCATTAGTTATTAATAAATTCACTTTAATTTATTTTGAAAAGTCGTATGACTTAGTTGGTCTTTTCTGAACTTAGTTCTTCATCAAATGGGTTTTCCGGGTCTATGAAGAACTTGGGTGCGGAACAACCTATCATATCATTGAGCTTCGATGATAACTAATGGCTCGCAATCGGATGAATTCTCCCTTTCTAGGGGGTGACGTCAAGGAGATCCATTAGCCCTGTTTCTTTTTATTATGGTTATGGAAGTTCTCCATGTCATTATGAAAAGATCTGTGGAGGTTGGGTTATTTCATGATATTCAGCTCCCTAATAATGATCCGGTAATGTCTCATTCATTCTAAGCGGATGACGCTTTGATATTCAACCAATGCTGAATATCAAATATAAGAAGTCTGTCCCGGATTCTTAAAAGCTTCCAATTGGCTTTTGGGCTCAAGGTGAACTTTGAAAAAAACCTGCTATATGGGGTTGGGGTGGAAAGCTCCGATCTAGATCTCTTGGCTGAAGGAATTCGTTGTCAAAAAGGAGCATTTCCATTCCTACATCAAGGGGTGCCAATATGAATCGTATAAGAAGGTATACGGTGCTAAATAAATTGAAAGCTAAACTCTCATCCTAGAAGTGCTAAACGTTATCATCTGGGGGAGGCTTTCATTGGTTAATGTCATGCTCGGAGGCATTCCTTTATACTATTTATCCATCCTTGTTTAAAGCAGCTCCTGTGCATGTTATTAAAAACTTGAAAATGAAAGAAGTTTTTATGGGGTGGGGGGGGGCTACGAAAATAAGTTGGATAGCGTGGAATAAAGTGGCACAACCTAAGGCAATAGAAAGACGCCACGTGTCCCCTTTACTCTTGTGTCATCACTCTAGTGCCATTACCGTGAAGCAGTGGCGGGGGGTTGAATCATACTATAGAGGGGTGGGGCGAAAGTAAACTATTTTGTGTTGGGGGGGGACTCTATATATATTAAAAAAAATTACACTACCGGACCGGAAATTTACACTACTAAACTGAAAATTAACAGTATTGACGAAACAAAAAGAGGTTCGCCCATGCCATGTAGTCTTTGATAGTCCCAAGAAACCAACCTTAATTTTAAAACCACCACTTGAGCTATGTTCATGAAAGGTAAGCAACAAGCAAGCATAAACTGGTTGAATAATAGCATGGGTGATTTTAATCAATCAGTGTATATATGATGCGCTCTTGTGAGGATGCATTTATCCACATCTGTGGATGATGTATATGAGCAATTCCCTGAATTGACCACCTGATTTCAAATGGAATACTGAAAAATGATTGTTATTACTGTTGTGTATTTACAAAGTACAAGAGACCTATGATTTATACACGGGTACATGACAATAGAAAAGGAAACCTAGTAACTATTCTATGGCTGGAGAAAGGCTAGCAACGGTCCTTTGGTGCAAGTTGTCAAGAAACAAAAAAAGAAAATGATGTGAACACTGATCCTTGATTTTTATTCTTTTCTTTTTATCTCATTCTTCTAACACTCCCCCTCAAGTTAAGTAGTGGAATCTCCGATGCTCAACTTGTTAAGACAGTAGTTTAGAATCTTCTCGTTGACTGCTTTCGTTAAAATGTCTGCTAGTTGATATTCTGATTTTACAAATGGTAGCTCTATTATTCCGGCTTCAATTTTTTCTTTGATGAAGTGTCTATCAACTTCTACATGTTTTGTTCGATCGTGTTGAACTGGGTTCTCGGAAATTTGTATTGCTGCTTTGTTATCACATATGATCTTACTAACTTCAGTTTGAGGGAGGCCGATTTCTGTCAAAAGTTTTTGTATCCATTGAAGCTCTGCTAGACCTCGTGCAATTCCTCTAAATTCTGCTTCAGCGCTTGATAATGATACTACTTTTTGTTTTTTACTTCTCCAAGTAACAAGGTTTCCACCGACGAGTGTAAAGTATCCTGATATTGATCTTCGATCTCCTTTGTCTCCTGCCCAATCTGCATCTGTATATACTTGAATATTTAGATGCTTGTTTTATTGGAAGAGAACTCCATGCCCTGTTGTTCCTTTGAGATATCTTAGAATCCTCCATATTGCTTCCATGTGATCTTTTTGAGGTTGATGCATAAATTGACTGACCACCCCAACTGCATATGCAATATCAGGTCTGGTGTGAGAAAGGTATATTAACTTTCCTACCAGGCGTTGGTATCTTTCTTTATCTGCTGGCTCCGTCCCTTCTACCATACACAGTTTATGATTTGCAATCATTGGTGTGTCAGCTGGTTTGCAATCCATCATCCATGTTTCTGCTAGGAGGTCAAGCACATACTTCTTTTGGCATATGAAGATTCCTTTTCTAGACCTTAGTAC
Source organism: Flaveria linearis (assembly GCA_024085815.1). NCBI lineage: Eukaryota > Viridiplantae > Streptophyta > Magnoliopsida > Asterales > Asteraceae > Flaveria > Flaveria linearis. The sequence goes on along the minus strand of CM044004.1, from coordinate 179,932 downwards.
CTCCATTCCAAGGAAGTACTTAAGCCTTCCCAAGTCCTTCATTTCAAATTCTTTGAATAAATTTGCCTTTAATTCCTTCTCTCTTCCTCGTCATTTCCTGTAATAATCATGTCATCAACATATATAATTAAACAAGTTACAAGTTTACCTCTCCTTTTAAGGAATAGAGTATGATCAGAGTTGCTTTGTTGAAATCCATATCTTCTCATTGCGAGTGTGAATTTTCCAAACCATACTCGGGGAGACTGCTTGAGCCCATAGATGGTTTTTTTTCAGCCGACATACTTCCTTTGTGTTGGAGTTTCCTGCAAATCCAGGTGGGACGTCCATGTACACTTCTTCTAATTCTCCGTGTAGGAAGGCGTTCTTAACATCGAATTGGTGAAGAGGCCATCCTTCATTTGCAGCGACTGAGAAAAGAACCCGTATCGTGTCCATCTTTGCTACAGGAGAGAATGTCTCAGAGTAGTCAATTCCATACGTCTGAGTATACCCTTTTGCAACAAGTCGTCCTTTATATCTCTCGATGGTACCATCTGATTTATGTTTAATTGTGAAGACCCATCGGCACCCCACTGGTTTCTTTCCTGTTGGAAGAACACACTTCTCCCATGTGTTATTCTTTATTAATGCCTCCATTTCAACTTCCATAGCATCCTTCCAGTTTTTTTATTGTAATGCTTCTTCTACGGAGTTTGGGATTTTTTCAGTATATAAGGAAGTAACAAAGGCCTTAACTTCTGTAGACAAATTTCCTTCGACTGTGTTTGCTATGGGATACCTGGAGGATCCGTTTTTCTTTTCTGGGGAATACCACTTCGGTGGAACTCCTCTGTTTATTCTTGGAGGAAGGTTGTATTTCTCGGTAGTTTCTCCTTGTCTTGGTTCACTCGGCGTTTCTTGATGGATGGTCTCCTCCTGGCTTTCCTGTTCTATTTCTATCTCAATATTGTCAGAAACATTAGTATTTTGATTATCAAAAGACTGCGCAATTTAATTCTTTTGTGACGTGGCTTAGACAATAGTTTATGTGATAAATAAGGTACGTAAAGGCAATTTGATAGTTTTAGAGTCGGGGAGATTTCAATAGTCCCCCCTCCCTTTACGGGAATAATTTCTCCGTTGGCGGTTTTAATATGATCAATTTTGGGTATTGATTTTGAAACAATATCTGATAATTCGAAGGTCATGGTGTCAGTTGCACCACAATCGAAAATCCACGATTTTTCAATATTTTCACAAGTTTTAGCCATATTTACTTGTCCAATAGGTTTAAAACTAGATTTCTTTAATGCTTTGATTTGGCCATTTTTATTATAAACTTGGGAGGTTGTATTTTTGGAAAAAGAATTTTCAAAATTGAAATTTACAAAATCAGCAAAACTTGAGGGGGGTTTTTTGATAGTTTGTGAAGTTTAAATAAGAAAGAGAAGGGCCTGAGAATTCATTCTCAAACCCTTTACCTCTATCGGTTTCGTGCCCTAGAGCACCACCGCCGCTTGTTCCGCCGAACCCACAGGATCCGCCGGAGCCGGCCGGAGCTCTCACCACCGATGCCTCCGGTCGGTTGTCGCCGCTGCTGCTGGTGGCCTCCGGGTTGCCCACGGCGGCGGCCGCTTTTCCCCCTTCTTTATTGCTTCTTTTGTGGCCATCGTTCTACCATTCGGGAAATCCGACGATCTTGAACCACTGCTCTTTGGTATGTCTTGACATACCACAATGGCTGCACCTTAGCTTTGTTTTGTCTACCTGGGATTATGAGCTGCTACTCAAGATGCTACTCGAGCCCTTTTGACCGACTCGACCCTTCGACAGAAATCCTAGCCCCTCCTGCTCGTGTGACCCGTTAGCAACTAAGCCTGCCACCACTCCGTTCTGTGGAAGAGAGACATCCTTGGTTGTACCGAGTATGCCTTGGTGTGCCATTTCTTTCCGAACGGCTGCATAGGCCCCCTCTGCAGAGGGTAGCGGGTCCCATCTTAGGATTTCCCGTTTGATAACGTCGTATAGTCGGTCAAGGGCATTGAGGAACTGAAAGAGTTTCTATTCTGACCGGATTTTGTTGTAAGCTGCTATGTCAACCGCGCAGGTCATTGGATTCAGGTCTTTTCTTTCAATTTCCCCCCAAACCCCTTGCATAATGATCCAGAAATCCTCCAGGGGTGACCCATTCTGCTTGATCCCATTTGCCTTAACATGTAAGTCAAAGGTTTGTAGTTTATCTTTACCACTGCTGTAAGTAACCACCAATGCGTCCCATAAGGTTTTGGCTGTTGGGAACTCGGTTAAGTTACTTGCCAGGGCTGGTTCAATATTCTGAATCAACCAAGAGAACACGACCAAATCGTCTTGTTCCCATTGTTCATAATTCTCGTCAGTTGGATCTGGTGGTGTCGGGTTTCCCGACAAATGGCTCAAAAAGTTTTGATTTACCCCCAATGGCTACTCGAATCATTCAAGCCCATAAGGCGTAATTCTGACTGTTCAGCTTTATACTGATCTTCAGACTATCGGAGAGACTGTTTTTGGGTTTGGTTTTGGCTATTGAGGCTGGTTTTGAGGAGATTGGTGATCTGTAATGCAAGATCATCATTGTTGGTTTTTTGATTGCCCTCCTCGGCCATGGTGGTTATGAAAGGGTTTGAGAAAGGTAAATGATGAGTAGAACCGAGCACGTTGATCCTTGGATCAGATACACTGCTCTGATACCATGATTTCAAATGGAATACTGAAAAATGATTGTTATTACTGTTGTGTATTTACAAAGTACAAGAGACCTATGATTTATACACGGGTACATGACAATAGAAAAGGAAACCTAGTAACTATTCTACGGCTGGAGAAAGGCTGGCAACGGTCCTTTGGTGCAAGCTGTCAAGAAACAAAAAAAAGGAAATGCTGTGAACACTGATCCTTGATTTTTATTCTTTTCTTTTTATCTCATTCTTCTAACACCGCCTGGGTTTAATGAAGCAACTCCAAAACAGTCAACTATGCAAGAATACATTCATATATAAACTTGAAAATTAACAAGAATACGTTCAGTGTTTGATGATAAAAAACAAAGAGAGAATGGCCAAAGGATAAAGCAACCGTGTTCACTTGAAAGAACAATACACATGATATCAAGAATCAGATGTACTCATGTTAATCAATATTCTCCATTATGTTAAAACCATAAGCGTCCAAGATCTCCAATGCTGCAGACAAGAAGTAGAAAATAAGCAACCTGGTATCGCCGTATCGGTGCTATATGGTTCCATCATCCACAAAGATTCAATATATATTTGCAAACTGGCTCAAGGGACAGGTTTTTGCGTATATGTCAGAAGGCAGAACAAAAACAAAAAGTACGTGGAAATTACCTGGCTCATAAACTTCAGGAGCAATAGGCCTTAAGATACCAGTACTTGAAATTTTTTTGGCAAGTAAAAGCTGTATATTCAGAGCACATCTGTAGTTACACCAAACAGTCTTGATGGAAATGAGACTTAAATTAACAAAACAAATACATACCAAAGTTCCAATTGCTACAGGAATTCCAACAGTGACTGCCATGGCACTAATCTCTTTCCCATTCTGAGTCCTTCCAAATTCCAATAAGATAGCCTGATGTTGCTCGGTAGGGCGACCATTTGGGAAATCTACCACTACTTGGTGATGCAAAAGAACCATGTCCTGGCATAAGTGCAATTTGTTTTAATTATTAACTTCATCACATACCACAAACCTCCAAGATATCATTTCAAGGCAGGTCCCCCAGTATCTTATTGATATATCTAGCAACTTTAATAGACTACGAACAAATAGTTAATTTTGGCCTCAATCATAATTAACTTGTGAATTTGATACCTGTTCCATGCTGGTATAGGCTAATCTTTCTTCCATCCGGAGGCATGTCACATCAAATGCAGTTTGGCATGATGGAGGTACCTCTGTTTGCTCGCAAAATCCCAAAAATCTAATGCAAAACCAACCAATTGTTACTAGTGGTTACAAACATACATATCCTGCAACAAAAACATTTGTGCTTACATAATTGCTTTAGCTGTCCTGATTGCAGCTTCATCCTCTTTGCAGATTCCAAGTGCCAGCAGCCTTTCTGTTATAAGTTTCTCTGCCTTGACTGATTCATCAAAGTTGATGCTGCTATTTAACTCCAAAAGTTCATACAGAAATGCTCGATATGTAGGTCTATTTCTTTTTGTAAGAATTAGGCGAACTTCACTATCAAAAAAACCAATTCTTGCAAGTGAACCCATTATCTCACCAAACCCTGTGCACAATACAAAGTTCACATAAGAACCAATAAGACAAAAATCTATAGGCTTCCAATCACTGTGGTCAATCCAAATTTCAAAGGTGCAAGAATCAACTAGATTAAATTCCCAAAAGCATGAGATACTAATTTTGTTACATCTTTAAGTCCATTCCAATATATCCAATGAAGAAGATAAGCTCAGATAAAACTCAAAAGAATTTCATAACTGAGATGTGTGTTTCTAATTTTATCTGAATAATTCTACATACCTAACACTTAAATCAGTATCTATAGTTAAGAGGACAGGGACACCTGAAAGAGGTTAAGAACAAGCACAATACTTTTTCTTTATAGAAGCCAGAAGGCATACCAAATTAAGCAATGTGGCTAAACCAGAAACACATAGTAGTACCTTCGTAGCGCAGAGTCCCACGAAAGATGGTCAACGCTTCATTCTCAATACCATACAAATCTCCGTAAATTAAGGAGTTACGATTAGGAAGGACCTCCAGTGCAAAAGCTGGAAAATCATGTAGGCGGAATTTTTTGGCTGACACGTATATACTATCCCCTGAAAGTTCACACCAACAAAAACTCATAACCTCATGCAAGAATTAGTCCTTGGGCCATGTGAAACAAATTATTGCATCTTATAACATGATATGAATAACTTAATGTTCGTATACATATCAATATAAAATTGCATTATTATCAAGTTAATGCTTCTTATATGTACATAAACCGTAGTTTTTTTTAATACCATAAGACTGAGTAAAATGTTCATAGAAGCACCATCCTGTATTGCTACCAAAGGATATACTTATTACTTGATGTTAGGTATGTACATCAAACCTTCTTTTACCCTGAAAAATTTTCATAACCTAATAATAGTTTTGTCCATCCAAAGATAATGTCTGTTATGTTTTTATAAAGAGTGAAAAAAATTAAACATTTTGCAGCCATAGGCATTGCAAGGTTTTGTTCATTTTCCAACAGCAAACGAAGTATAACATACAAGTGATTCACAATTCAACATGTTTTCAAAAAGAGAATATAGTCTTAATATATCAATCATGTTTAGTCCCATGAGTAGTAACGGGTGTAAAACCATTTGAAGAACGCATATGCGCTATAATTACTCATACAACAAGTCAAATGTATAAATATATGCACTTTGTAAATTATACTGGATGCTGAAACTATGAGCCAGCACTACCCTGCTATGGACTTGTTCAGTGACTTACCATCAATGTGAACAGTTCCTCCATCATGTTTGTAGGTGGCAGGATTGCACCCAGCTCGTATAGCCCCTGCTGGATTCCAGCTGAAAAGAGTTTTGTAGCAATGAATACTAGCTGTAGCGAAACAACATACTCCTAGCTAACTAATAGTCCTACTAAATGTAATGAATTTGTCAACAACTTGTCAGCTTTTAAAACGTAGGGAGTCTACTGACTACACTTGGAATATTACAATGCGAAGGTGATTAATTGGGGTTGCTATGATTTATAAGTGAGAACCATGTTATATATCATGATTAAATACAACAAAACCAGAACCAAATCAGATCAGATCACTGCTAAATATATCAAACACTTCTCAAGTTTGGGCATAGGCATTACAATGCCCCACTTGCCACAGATTCACTCAATTTGGGTCTTTTGTTACATACACTTCAGAGATGGTACTTGTTTGAGGAAGGTGAACTTTAGATATGCAGGTAAAGTTACAACCCTGTTTAAGGTTTGTTCGAGAAAAAAAGAAACGCATCGACCCACCTGCGTCTTTGAGCCACTCCAGGGGGTATTTGGTCGCATCTGGGATCCATTTAAATACGGTATGGTTTAATTGGAGGGACAGCAGTTTAAGTATTCAGAGTGGAAAGATAAGTAGCTCCAAGGTTGTCACACCAAAGTGTGGGTGAAGATTTGGTAGTAACACCAAGTTCACGTAGAAGCGCCTTTAGCCAAATTAGTTCTGCAACAGTGTCCGCAAGAGCTTTGTATTCTGATTCGGTTGATGACCTGGAGACAGTTAGTTGTTTGCGGGCAGTCCAAGAAATCAGATTAGAACCTAAGTAGACAGCAAATCCCCCAGTCGATCAGTGATCGACAGGGCAGCCTGCCCAATCAGAATCAGAGAAGGCCTGAATAGCGGTGTCGTGCCAAAGAGCATCGCTGAAGGCGTGTAAAAAGGAGCCTGAATCATGGCGGATGAGAAGCCAAAGGTCAGATGTACCCTTTAGATAACGTAGGATGCGCTTGACAGCAGACCAATGGTTCTCTTTTGGGGCATGCAGAAATTGACACACTTTGTTGACAGCTAATGCAATGTCTGGTCGGGAAAGAGTGGAATACTGTAAAGCTCCCACAATTTGGCAGTACTTTGTTGGATCAGGTATCAGAGGGCTGTCATCCAGAGACAAAACTTGAGAGATATTCATGGGAGATTTAACGGGCTTGCAATCCAAGAGACCCGAACGCTGGAGAATGTCTAGGATGTATTTTCTTTGAGATAGGAGAACATTCTTTTGGTGATGTATAACTTCAATTCCCAGAAAATAATGAAGCGGGCCAAGGTCTTTAATTGCAAGAGAAGAGTTCAACTGTTTAATGATGTTGTCAGTGGCGGAATTGTTGTTACCGGTGATTATGATGTGATCCACGTAGACGAGGATGTAAACCAAAGTTGCACCTGCTTTTAGAATGAACAAGGATGGATAAGTTTTAGACCTGTGAAAACCCAGGTGTTGAAGGACAGTTGAGAGACGATGAAACCAGACCCGAGGAGCTTGTTTGAGCCCATATAGTGACCGATGAAGAAGACACATGATTAGGCTGACTTGGATCTTCAAAACCTAAGGGTTGTTTCATAAAGATGGTTTCTGAGAGGTCACCGTGTAAGAAAGCATTTTCCACATCTAATTGACGTAGGGGACATTGCTGAGTCACAGCGAGAGATAAAATCACCCTGATAGTAGTGGGTTTGATAACAGGACTGAAAGTTTTATTGTAATCAATGCCTGGTTTCTGATGGAAACCTTTTGCCACAAGTCTGGCTTTGTAACGAGTAAGTTTGCCCTGTGCGTCAAACTTTAACCTGTAAACCCACTTACAATCAATTAAGTTAGAACGATTATCATAAGAGACCAAGGACCATGTTTCGTTCTTAAGAAGCGCTTGAAACTCCTGGTTCATGGCGTGACGCCACTCCGGAGATTTGTTGGCAACGGTAAAGGTAGTGGGAACGGGTGGGGTGGAAGAAGTTGTGGAGAAGTAAGCTGATGGGTTGTAAAATTGTGTTTTTCTTGGGTTTTATCAGAGATGTGATGGTCGTGGGCGAGGCGGTGGTGGTGGAGGGATTGGTATTATGGAGTGTGTTGCGGTGTGGGGGTTTTCGGTTGAGAAGGAAGGGCTGGTTTGAGGTTGTTCCGGGTGAAATACTGTTGTTGGAGTTTCAGCAGGTTGAGCTGAGATTGATGGGGTTGAGCCAGGGCTGTTGGAAGTGGATGGGGCTGGTGTAGATGGAGATGGGTCATCAGAGGCGTGTTCTATAGGAAATATAGGAGGTGGTTCTGGAAAAATGGAGACGAATGGTAGAGAGTTTGGAATAGGAGATGGAGTAGGTGGGTTAAAAGGGAAGATGTGTTCGTTAAAACAAACGTATCGGGCAATGTAGATGCGTTCAGTGGCGATGTTCAGGCACCGTAACCATGGTGAGATGGACTATAACCAAGGAAAACACATGGTGTGGATCGAAAATCCATTTTGTGATGATTATATGGTCGCAAGCAAGGAAAGCATTGACAACCGAAAACTCGAAGAAAGGTGTAATCGGGTTTTCGATTGTAGATGTGTTGGTAAGGAGATTTGTTGGAAGAAATGCGGGAAGGAAGACGATTAATTAAGTAGACGGCAATTTCGAAGGCGAAGTGCCAGAATTTTGGTGGAAGATTGGCCTGGGCTAGAAGGGTGAGACATGTTTCAACAACATGACGGTTACGACGCTCTACAATGCCGTTTTGAGCACAGGTAAATGGACAAGAGTGTCGATGGATGATTCCAAGAGAGGTAAAAAATGATGATAAGTTAGGAAGTTCCTGAATTCCCCTCCCCAATCACTTTGGACACTTTTTAATTTTGTATTAAATTGTCTTTCAACCATTGTTAAGAAAGTTTTAAAAGTGGCATAAACATCAGATTTGTATATTAAAGGGAAAAACCACATAAAGTGAGAATGATGCTCCGCACATAATAGAAAATATCGATAACCATCAGTAGATAAAGTAGGCGAAGGCCCCCAAACATCACAATAAACCAAGAACATTATGACTACGAAAATCAGAAAGTTGCAAAGGAAGTTTAGATGATTTGCCTAATTGGCATGCAGTACATAAAGAAGAACAATGTTTGGTGGAAGCAGGTAATGAAAAACTGGAAATAACATAATCAAAAACGCGTTGATGTGGGTGACCAAGACGTTGATGCCAAACTATAGAGGGTGCTTTGATGGCTGTGAAGGCCAGCTTTGGAATGGACTTGAGCCGAGGGAGCCGTAGAGTGTAGTAATCATTCTCACTTAGGCCCATGAGAAGGGTAGTGTGTGTAGACTCGTCCTTCACAACAAAAAAAGCAGAGTGAAATTCAAAGAAGACATGACTTTCATGGCAAAATTGTTGAACGGACAAAAGATTTTGTTTAAGGTTTGGTACATGAAGAACGTTGGATAGAGTTAAGGTTTTATTAAGGGAATAGAATTTTGAAGAGCCAATATGGAAAATAGGAAGAGGATTACCGTCACCAACATGGACCGAGTCATTACCCTGATATACCTCAGAGTGGTCAAGGCTTGATAAGTCTGGAGAGGCATGACCATTAGCACCAGTGTCAGGCTTCCACATAGTCTCATATTGCGATCTAGCATCTGAAAAATTGGCATAGTTTGCCTGAGGAGGCTGCCGAGAAGTGGAAGAACCAGACTGATTTGGGCATTAGGAAGGAAGATGGCCTATCCCACATCTGTTACAATGACCATAGACCATGTTCTGAGTGGATGCCCATGAAAACCGTTTTGAGGAGCCGGTATCACGGCTGTCCCGGTTTCTGTTGTTGAAAGCACCACGTGAGTTGCCCCGAAAAGAGCCACGTCGATTACCCCGATTGCCATTAAAGGAGCGAGTTGTATAATTGGCCTGTGGTTGCTGAATTGAGGGTGAAATAGGGTTAAGTTGGTATCCAAGTTGGCCGGCTAAGAGTTGGAGGTTTGAAAGTTGGGTTTGAATGACATTTAGGTTGGTTGAAGAGGGTTCGGTTGAGACTGCAAAGGCCTGTGGAACAGCAGCAGGAGTAATAGAGGGGCTGCGATGAACACTTGTCATATAATCATGGTCATGAAGGAGGCCATGTAGTTCACTAAATGTCATGGGTGGTTGTCGGGTTAGAAGGTTGGATTTAAGACCATAATATTCTTCCTTTAGACCCAAGATAACAAGCATGACAAGGTCTTTGTCTTTCATGGGTTCACCAATGTTAGCAAGAGCAGCGGCATATTCTTATGCCCTAGTAAGATAATCAGACGGTTTTTCGTCTTCTTTCATCATAATTCTAAGAAGTTGTGTTTTTAGAGTATACTCACGTGAAGAAGTGTTGAGTGCGTATGCACACTCCAGAGATAACCAGACTTCTCTGGATGTTTGGCCATGTACAAGTTGGAAGGCAGCTTCAGAGATGGTTGAGGTAATCAGCATACGAACGTGAGCATCATTTGATATCCAGTGAGGATAGCTGGGGTTGTCACTGGTTGTGGTTCCTGATGTGAGAGTTTTGGTGGTCATGGTATGGTGCCATCTATGTAACCGAATAGATTGTTGGAAGTAAGGAATGGTTCAATAATTTGTTTCCAGTATCAATAGTTTGTAGGAGAAAGTGATAAGGCGAATTTGTGGGAGTTTAGGGCTGTTTTCTCAGCAGTGGTTAATGCTGCAATGGCTGCCATGGTTGAGAGATAGAGGAGATCGAAGAGATGAGAAAGATGATAGGCTGTTGATCGAACTGCTGCTGTTGATAATAGGGCAGCAGCAGTAGGAATATGCCGCCGGCAGTAGGGCTGCTGTTGATCGAAGAGATGAGAAGATGATTAAGGTGACGGCAGTAGGGTTAAGGTTTCTTGGATCTGATACCAAGTAAAAACCGTAAGGTGTAATTGATTTGATTGAATTGATAAGGATTACAGCAGATGTATAAATAGAGTCAAAGTTACATAGGTGATCCCTCTAGAATGTAATAATTAAAAACAGGTTCTAATATTTTGTCTAACATAAATCGATGTCTGGAGGTATATCTTCGCTGCTTTGCTCATGAGCAGTCAGCTGAATGGAGCTCTCTTTTACCATGGGCCGAGTATTCTTACAATACTAGCTACCACACCACCACTGGAGCAACCCCATTCTTGGTTGCCTATGGTCATGAACCTATCCCACTATTTCCATGTGTCGCCGGTGAGACTATGAATGCAGAGTTGAAACACCAATTATGGATCTAGATAACATGTTAAAGATCTTGCGTGACAACCTTCAAAAAGCACAATATCGTATGAAAAATCAAGCAAACACTAAACGGAAGGAACTATCTTTTCACGTGGGTGATCAACACTTTCTCAAAATCCAATCGTACAGACAGACTTGTTTGGCTAAGGCGTAGATACGAAAAGCTCTCTCCAAAATTCTTTGGACCTTATCCCATCAAACGGGTTGTCAATCCAGTTTCTATCAATCTAGTTTCTATAAATGTATAACATGTACAAGCTTTGTGTAGGCTTGGTGTTTTTATCTACTCTCTCCTAAAGCAAAAATGATATCAACACATTTTTTGTGGCACAATAGACTATTCCCCATCGCCACCTTCATCAGCTCGATAACCAAGAGAAGGATACGACGTACAAAAGAACACAGAAGTACCCATTTAGCATCTACATTCAATGGTTAATACTGGCTCCATAATGCTAACTGTTGTAGTTAATACTTTTTAGAAGTACCTGAACTTGTAAGCTAATGGGTTATTTGCTGCTGCTGGAGATGGAATACCCCCACAGTTGGATACAAAAGACCTGATTTTCCCGCCTCGAGCATGTGCTTGGTTGATCATCTTACTTGCCATCATATGATCTGAAGCATAAAACTCATGTCAAACGTATGCATTCAATAACATACATAAAGAATGTTTCCTTTCCTAACAAATTACCACTCCAAACTTTATAGTTAAGTGGCTTATTTTTATTTATTATTTTTTTACGTAAATCTATAAGAGGAAGGTAACACAGAGAAACCAGCTTGAAGAGTAGAAAAGGAAATCAAACGAACACATTTTCCAAATTCCAAATGCTGAAACTTTTATAAGAATTCAGCTAGCTGAATTATAAGTATACATATGCTCAAAGAAAAAACTAAGAAAGTTTAAATAACCTATTCCAGGATCCAAGCCCATTTCACCAAGAATTGTAATGCCACAACCTTTGGCTGCATCATGTAGCTTGCACATTGAGTCATTAATGTAGCTAGCAGTGACAAGATGTCTTTTAAGCTGCATATTATGAAATATATAAGTTCTACGAAAACAGTAAACCAGTGAAGTACATGAATGCATATTGTTATTGGTCTTGAGTGAATGATGTCTTGTTCGAGAAGAAAAGCCTTCTACACACCAAATTAAGCTAGCATATGAACCACTTGTACACCTTTCTCTTGGTGAATGTTCCACTAATAGATTACTTATGTGCAAAGATATGTATGTACTAACATTGAAGCTTAACATGAAAATAGGGACCAAGTAATTGACACAGATGGGATTGCACATCTCTCAACGCCATGTAATATCCAGAAACATAAGGATGCCACGGGGCCACAGGGCACTTAACTCCCTTAAGTTTAAGATTCGAAAACTTCAAGACTGGATCTAGTAAAGAACTACTCGCTGAACTTTAAGTAGTTTGCTGGTAAATGTTGTAGCGACAAATGATGAGTTACTGCTGACATTTAGTTTCTAAGTATAAAGGAACAATATCAAACTGAAGATATAGTGTTTACGTCCGTTAGCTATAATGATAGTATTAAAAACTTTGCCATGTTTGAGTAAGAGTACAATACCTCAATGCAGACATTAGCTATGGTATAATGAAAACTTGGAGGCAATAGACTGACAACAATATCAACCTGTGCGCATAAACGTACATCCACTATTAACAACGCAAGCCTTATGAAAACAAAAGCAAGGAGCATCACTTATTTTACAAGATACACACACTAATGCAAACATCTAGCAAGAAAATTAAAAAGAAAAAGGAAAAACAGTTGTTATATTCTCTCCTTTCTCTAATGCCAAATGCCTCAATAATGATTTTAAACAACAATATTTGAGTTGATGTTAATTCACATGTGAATTTACGCTTCACTAATTTAAACACCTGACACAAGCGAAATCAAACAAAGGTATATCAACTGGGGTAGGAGCAAGAAATGCTTGTTTGATGGTGTAAGTTGTTTGGGTAAATTAATTATTATGATTGACATCTTTTAGTTTTAAAACTAATATATGTACTTGAAATTTAATGGTCTAGTGTGATGGGTGAGTTGCATAGCAAGGAAGAAGTAAGAAATATTATCCTACCAAAATACCCTGAAACTCATGTAACTAAAGCCTTTGGATTAAAACTGATGAAGGGTTTAATGCATTCCCTAGTTCTCTTTTTTTCTGGTTATCCAACGAACAATCCACTATTATATATATATATATAGAGAGAGAGAGAGGAGGGATCCTAAGAAAACCACAATGTTATGTGAAAACTAGAGAAAACCAATGAAACCGGCCATATAATTTACAATTTTTTTATCACCACTCTTTATATTTGTGTATGCGTATATATAAATAAGGGTATTGATCAAATGAAAAACCGTAGCATGGTTTTACATATACGTCACATATAGGTTACGTATACGTAACAGTTTTTCAATCGACATAGTGTTACGTATACGTAAAACTCTTCATTCTCATATTTATGTTCAACATATATGTAACAAAAGCTTAAATAACCTTTTAACAATTAAAATAACAAAAAATTTATGAATTATGTTATTGGCTTCCGTGGTTTTCTTTGGTTTTTACATAACTATTTATATATATATACACACACACACACACCCCTACCCATATATGTACGTATGTTTGTCTTATAGAAACAGCTGACGCATTTTCAATATGAAAAAAGCAATAACATGGAGCACCCACCTGACTGATGTACTTATAAAGACTATCATGATCCATCACGTCCAGCTGAACTGCAATTGCATCTGGAATACCTTCAATGATCTACGTTCCATAAACAATGATAATAATAATTTAATTATAACAAAACAACTGGATAGCAAACAGTGGGTCACTGCTGAGCGAGCACATCATCATTTTATAGTTAAATAAACGATCTTAATTTGCAACCTAGTGTATCTATAGGCGGTTTCAGGCATATATCTGATTAGCAAAGTCACATATAAACTTTTTGTCACAAAAGCCAGCGTGAATGGATATGAAATATGTGTGAAAGTTAAGTGTACCTCCTCTGCATCCTTGAGAAAAAGGGATGCAACTATAACTTGAACATAGTTGTGCTCTTCGAATTCTGCTGCTATCTTGCATGTTTTTTTCCATTCTGATGGTGAATTGCTTCCGATTGATGACAAGAACTCAACAGCTGGTTGACAAACCCGTCCGGCACCTAAAATAAGCACATTGTTCCTCTTTTTTGAACCATAACCCAGTTTGACAGAACTATCCTTGACTTCGCCAACCTTGAGAGCAAACAAATTTGCTTTTCCCATATCATCTTCCTTTGGATTTGCTATTGATGTCAAGGTGTTAACTATTTTATCAAGGACTGCACTATTATCTGCACCAACCTAGTAACATATATTGACAACAGACTAAAATAAGGGCACGCTAGTAGAAATAAACCATGTATCTTATAGTGCCATAAGAATTACAGTTTGCTTCTTATGTTATAATTTTATCAGCTTTTGATCGGCCTAAAATATGCAAACAATAGCAAGCATGACAATTTTGTTATTTCCTTAACTATATGGTTAAGTTGATAATCAGAAAAATAACTGAAGTTACTGAATTTTCATACATTTCATTAAAACATACAAAAAAGTAACCACTTATGAACCTAATAACCCTAATCTTAATTACATATGTTACAGACCAAATGAAAGAACTCAACCCAAAAGACTAGTCTAATGTGTGAGGGTCTGAGGAAACCCATTTGGCTTATAACCCCACATCAATTGTCCATACAACCGACATGGGACAAGTCTAATTCCTTACAATGGTTTCAGTCCATAACATTTGCCCCTCCTTAAGGCCCAACATCCTCGTTGGTCACGGCCACATTGGTCACGACCGGCTCTTTCCACACCACCACTCCGAGTTTGGCTCTGATACCACTGTTAGAGACCAAATGAAAGAACTTAACCCAAAAGACTAGTCTGATGGGTTATGCACTTTCTAAATCTTTATGTGTTATTTACCTATGTGTTGTACGATATATAAGATGCTTGCAATTACTTGCTATTGCTTTCTATTGCTATTGCCTCTGTTATTGAGTCGGGGGTCTCGTTGGAAGCGGTCTCTCTATCCCCCAAGAAAGAGGAAAGACTCGCCACCAACTACCCTTCCCAGACCCTACTCTTGAGTGGGATATACCGGGTATGTTTGTTTGTTTGTTTGTTTACTAGTCTAATGGGTGAGGGAACCCATTTGGCCTATAAACCCCACATCAATCGCGCATACAACCGATGTGAGACAAGTCCCATACTTTAAATGGTTTTGGTCCATACTAAACTAGGAAAATAATAATAAAGAAAACCAGAAATGCGAACATTATGATAGAATTGAATCAATTAACAAACGGTAGCCAAATACGGATCTCTTCTACCTTGGCATTCTACATAATCTATTATGCCAGATACGCGATTGAAATAGAAGATCCCTGATAGAATCGAATCAATTAACAAACGGTAGCCAAATGATTAATTGAAACAACAAGAACAAAGTGTGCCCCAATTCGAGAAGGGGAAATCTCCAAAGACAACAAGAACTCAAAAACTGAATGATCAAAACTAACACATGAAATCCTAACTAAAAGCTATCGTGGGAAACTAATTAACCGTTCGAAACTTCCATGAGCCACTAACATCAGATAATGGGTCAATAGATAGGCCCGTGACAATCTTCAACTGGTCCAGCATCTCTAATTGGGCTTGTGTTTGGGCCTTTTCAATTTTCCTTTGATAAACTCGGATTGGAGTTGTAACAATACTTCCGTCCCCAAAAGTCGACTTGTCCTCAAGTCGGAAAGCTGGAAATTGGTTCTTGAATAAATCGTACGATTCCCATGTTGCTTCTTCAGCTGGCCGATGCTTCCAAGAAATGAGTAATTCGAGGACCGGTTGACCCGCTTCTAGAACCCATAGAAAATCCACCACAGAGTGAGGTTGAACATCGTATTCCCAGTCACGAGTAAGAGGTAGAGGAGGTGCAGCGTCTGCGTAGGGAAGTCCCCGGGCAGGTTTGAGCATAGATACGTGGAAGACTGGATGGATTCGCGAATCAGGGGGAAGTTCTAACTCATAGGCCAATGAACCCACCTTCCGTAGAATCTTGTAAGGCCCAAAAAACCGGGGAGCCAGTTTCTCAAATCGCCGTTTAGCTAAACCGCGTTGGCGATAAGGTTGGATTTTAAGAAACACCAAATCACCGGCCTGGAAGGATAAATCACGGCGTTTCAAATCAGCTTGGGCTCGCATGCGGTTCTCTGCTTTCAGTAAGTTGGCCTTCAGCAGCTTAGGCATATCATCTCGATCCATTAATTGAGCCTCCAGTTCAGCATTGTTCGTTTCCCCTTGGGCATAAAGGTGTAAAGGAGGCGGCTCCCTGCCATAAATTGTGAAAAAAGGGGTGGTGCGTGTAGCGGAATGATAGCTGGTATTGTAAGAATACTCCGCCCATGGAAGAAATGAGCTCCATTTAGTAGGCTGCTCATTTGCAAAGCAGCAGAGATAGGCCTCCCAGCAACGGTTGAGCACCTCGGTTTGACCATCCGTTTGGGGGTGATAACGGGTGCTCATTTTGAGTTTGGTCTGACTGAGACGAAACAATTCCTGCCAAAAATTACTCAAGAAGATAGCATCATGGTCAGTAGCTATGGAAGAGGAATACCGTGTAACCTGATGACCTCCTTGCAACAGATTTGTGCCACAGTTTTCACAGAAAACGGGTGAGACAATGGTAGAAAGTGCGCGTACTTGCTCAGGCGGTCAACGACTACCAAGATGGTATCAATCTTGTTTGAAGGGAGAAGGCCGACAATAAAGTCCATAGAGAGGTCTTCCCAAATGCGATCCGGAACAGGAAGGGGCTGAAGCAACCCGGTCGGCAATAAAGTCTCATATTTAGTTCGTTGACAAGTTAAACAAGCCTGCACAAAGGAACGAACGTCTCGCACAAGTTTGGGCCAGAAAAAATGAGCAGAAACTCGCTTCCTCGTTTTGAGGAATCCCCCATGTCCCGCCGTAGGAACCGTATGGGCTTCATGAAGAATGCGGTAAAGGAGGTCTAAGTGGTCCGGAATCACGAGTCGACCCTTGTAAAGAAGTGCTTGACCCACAATATAATATCCCGGAACTGAAGCGGGGTCTTGAGCCACCGAGGACAGGATGTTGCTGGTATATGGATCAACCAATAACCCTGCATAAAACTCAGAGATATCCGGATTCCGGGCAATAGGGGACGACTAAAGTGAGGAGCTCTACTTGGTTCGGTCGCCCGGATAAGGCGTCGGCACCTTTATTTTCTTTACCAGGGCGATAGAGGATGGAAAAATCATATGGCATCAGCTTTAAGAGCAACCTTTGCTGTTCTGAAGTGGTCACGCTTTGTTCCGGTAGAAACTTCAAGGTGAAGTGCTCGGTACGAACAAAGAAATGCCGACCAAGCAAGTAATGGCTCCACTATTGGACTGCTAAAACCAAAGCTAACAACTCACGATCATACGCGGATTTGAAGCGGGTAGAAGGGGCCAAGCCCTTACTAAAATAGGTTATCGGGTGCTCATCTTGAGTTAAGATGGCGCTGACCCCCTCCGAGGAGGCATCACATTCCACAGTAAAAGGTGCAGTGAAATCAGGAAGGCGGAGAACAGGGGCAGTAACAAGGGCTTGCTTTAATTTCTCAAAAGTGGCAGCCGCTTCATCATTCCATAGGAACCCATCCTTTTTAGTAAGAGCACTTAAGGGGCGAGCCAAGATGCCATAGTTGCAAACAAAACACCCGGTGAGACCCAAAAATCCTCGAACAGCCTTAACGTTATTGGGCACCGGCCAAGCGATCACGGCTGAGATTTGCTCGTCATCTACCTGAACTCCAGCTGCAGTGATAATGTGACCCAAAAACGGGACCTAAGGCTGATCAAAATAGCATTTGGTTAACTTTGCAAAAAGTTGGTTTGTTTGTAACAATCCAAGGGTAGTATGCAGATGATGCATATGTGCCTCCGGTGTACGACTATAAACCAATATATCATCGAAAAACACCAAAATAAAACGATGGAAATGTGGCCTGAATAAATCGTTCATCGCTGCTTGGAAAGTAGATGGTGCGTTTGTTAATCCAAACGGCATAACACGGAATTCATAGTGCCCGGAATGGGTGCGGAAGGCTGTCTTCTCAATGTCAACCGTATTCATCCGTATCTGGTAATACCTGGATCGCAGATCCAAGTTGGTAAAGATCGTAGCCCCGTGTAATTCATCTAACAATTCATCAATGTTCACGATGGGGCATTTATCCGCAATGGTAGCCCGATTTAATGCTTGATAGCCAACACACGTACGCCATGTATTATCCTTCTTTCGGACTAAAAGAACAGGGCTAGAGAAGGGGCTATTACTAGCCTGTATAAACCTGGCTTCAAGCAATGCCGCAACCTGGTTTTCATTCTCGTTTGTCTACGAATGTGGGTAGCGGTACAGACGGATGATGGGTGGAGAGGTGTTCGGTTGGAGTGGGATGGAGTGAGTATGAGTTCGGAAGGGTGGAAGTGTTGTGGGTTCTTGGAATACGGTTTTGTAGGTAGTAGTTAAGGGCTGTAAGAACTCCGGTATCACAGGCTCGGATGTGGCTTCAACGGCTAGGTGCTGGAAAGCAGTAGATTTTTGTGGCCCAAATGCTACCCCCTGTAGTTTATACTTCTGCTCGTCGATAGTAAATACGAGAAACATCTCATTCCAGTTGGCTTGGACGGTGTTCAAAGACCGCAAGCCATTGTATTCCTAACACCACATCAGCACTGCCAATAGAGAAAGGATAAAAATCTTGGGAAATTTTGAGCTCACTCAATTGAATCGGCACATCACGACAAACTTTATTGCAAAGGATTATATCCCCATTCCCGATTTATACGCCAAAAGGAGTAACCAGTTGTGTCGTTAAGTTCAGCTCCCGGACTAAAGTATCGGAAATGAAATTGTGGGTAGACCCACTGTCAACTAATATAAGAATCTCGGTCGAATGGAGTGTACCGTTTAACTTCATAGTGGTAGTGTTGGTCTTCCCTGAGATAGCATTCAAACTTATTTCAGCCATCTCCTCCAAAGTCATACCCGGGTCTGCCTCCTCATTAGTTTTACCTGGTTCCTGGTCATCGCCTTCCAAAAGTTTAAGGGTTCCCGTTCAGCAATGGTGACCGGGGCCATATTTGTCGCCACACCTGTAACACTCCCCACGTATAAATCGTGCTTGTTTTTCGGCTTCAGAGAGTCGCGGTGGTTGTTTGGTTTGCGGAAGTGTTGCATTCGTGTTCGTGTGAACAGGTTTAACTTCAACATTGGTCTTAGAACTTGGGGTCCAGGTGTTCATTTGACTCAACCTGCCATGCCCCACCTTAGCTTCATCCTCCATCGCGAGGCTCATGGCATTGTAAAACGTTTTCATTTTCAGAATATGGTCCGCTATGAGTTCTTCCTTTAATCCATTCAAGAAAACTCCCAGTAAACAATTCTCAGCCCAATTTGATACCCGCGAGAATCGTTTCGCATATTCTTGCTGATATTCTTGTATCGTGCCCGTCTGCTTGATGCGACAAAGATATTCATCAGGGTTCTGATATTCCGCGGGTCCGAAATTCTTTTGAAAAGCCAATACTAAATCTTCCCAAAAGTCGAGAGGTTAGTCTGCTGACAGCCACGAAAAAAGGTCTAGAGCATCGCCCTCTAAGTGCATTGACGCAATGTCAACCTTTTCATTATCCGGTATGTTGTAATAACGGAAGTACTTTTCAGCCTTCAAAATCCACCCTCTAGGATCTTCCCCTCGTCCATACGTGGGAAAGTCAATTTTATTATAGGGTTGAAAATGCCGAGGAGAACGCCAAGAACTTTCAGCCTCGTCGTCTCAACCAGGACCTCCACTGGACTTGTCTCTTTTAAGTGCTCCTACTTCTTCCTTAAGCGATTCCATGGCAGCAGCGATCGCTGTCATCTGAGTCGCCAATGCCCCAAGTGCCCCACCATCTCCATTGGTTCCTGAATTAGCCCGAGTTTGCACCATGTTCGATTTTGTTTCCCGGCAATGGAACCAATAGATAGAATCGAATCAATTAACAAACGGTAGCCAAATGATTAATTGAAACAACAAAAACAAAGTCTTCCCCAATTCGAGAAGGGGAAATCTCCAAAGACAAAAAGAACAACTCAAAAACTTAATGATCAAAACTAACACATGAAATCCTAATTAAAAGCTATCGTGGGAAACTAATTAACCGTTCGAAACTTCCATCAGCCACTAACATCAGATAATCGGTCAATAGATAGGCCCGTGACAATCTTCAACTGGTCCAGCATCTCTAATTGGGCTTGTGTTTGGGCCTTTTTATTTTTCCTTTGATAAACTCGGATTGGAGTTGTAACAATCCCCAACAAGGATAAAGATAAAAATAGAAGAACATTAGACTACTACTACTCTTGCAAAACACAAATGGCATTGAACTATGCAATATTCACAATGAGAGAAAAATCTAAAGGTTTATATTTAGGTTGTCCTCGATTAACATTTTAACCTTTTAATTGACAAGAGATGTTACTATATTTTGTGCATGGATGGATGGTTGCTTATGGTGTAATTGTTCACCATCCATTAAACTGATAAGTTGAACTCATGATAAGGGTGTTAATTAAGAAAGCTTACTTCGAGCTCTGAGTAAGACATTGAGTTTGTGCATTGACCCACTTGACATTTGATGAGATGAAAGGAGCCACCGGCAGCTTCAATTATATCCAAGGCCTCATTGATTAGAAATTGGTCAAAAAGATGACCACTTAGAGAAACCTGTAAAAGTCAAAAGACTATCAAATATACCAATTTTAAAGTCAAGCTATATACCAGTTTTAAAATCAAGAGCTACAAGGACAATATGAGTACGTGTGTGTGTTTAGGGTTGTATCAACAAATTTATAGTAGAGAATGGTGAGGACCGAGAATTTACTTCTTATTTTACCATGATATATTTTTTGAATGGCAAATTGGATCACTAATGGGCCAATGGCCCATCCGATCATCTCCATTATTCGAGTACGTAACTCAAGATCACCCTCGAAGGAAACTCACCATAGGTGAGAAAGAACCCCCCGGCCCAACCTGAAAACCACCTTTTTGTCACGGGTGGGACTTGAACCCAAGACCTCAAACCACATACCCACCTCTCTTCCCCCCTAAACCCTATAACAATATCTTGCAACACTTTGTACATGTGGTTTATGGTTCTCGTCTTTCTCTAGTTAAATTGGTTGTCCCGTATGGGCGTGTGTATAGGAGGGTCCATGAGAAAACCACAACTCATGAGAAAACTGCGTAAACCATGGGTTAAGTATATGTAACTACAAGTTAAATATGTACAACTATGGGTTGCGTATATGTAAATCATATTTGTGTTACATATATGTAACTCAAAATATGTTCCGTCATGAATGAAATTATTTAAACTAAGAATATATAATTTAAATTAAAAATATAATTATATAAAAAACTAGGATCGTAATTTACTCAAATACCCTCTAGATAATCACAAGAATAAGTTCTCTATAAATTGTGTGACTGACTAGAGGTGGCTTTCAAGTTTTTCTTGTTGGTGGCTTTCTTTTGATCCCTCCACTATGAGTTACATATGTAAAACATAATAAAGGGTCTAAATCTACTTCACACACTTCTCACCAAAAATATTTCTTATTTGCTCCAGCTCCTATATATACTTATGTGTATAGGGGATGGTTCCTAAGAAAACCAATATTTATGTGAAAACCAAAGAAAACCACGAAAACCAATAATATAATTCATAAATTTTATGTTATTTTAATTGTTAAAAGGGTATTTAAGTATTTGTTACATATATGTTGAACATAAATACAAGAATGAAGATTCTTACGTATACGTAACACTATTTCAAATGAAAAATGGTTACGTCTACGTAACCTATATGTGACGTATATGTAAAACCATGCTACGGTTTTTCATTTGACTCATACCCTTATTTATATATATACACACACAAATATAAAGAGTAATGATAAAAAAAATTTAAGTTATGTGATCAATTTAATTGGTTTTCTCTAGTTTTCACATAACTTTGCGGTTTTCTTAGGATTCCTCCCTTATGTGTATATATGTATATATAAGTGTGCATATCTACACATCTATGTGTATATATTTGTGTGCCATGCTCGTCAATTATAATAAGTTTGATAGAGAATTGTTAATTTTTTTTCTTGCCATGGATACTTGAAAATTAACAAACATACTGTAAGGCACCAACAATTTGTCGATATTTGGATCCGAAACCTGAGGGTTGTCATGCAGTGACAATGGATCTTGGTTTTAAAAAGCGAGGAGCGCTCCAAGGCGACGAGGTCTAAAACCGAAGCGCAAAGCGCGAAGCGCAAAAGCGGAGGGCTTTTCGTACGCGAAGCGCTAAGTGTTTATATAATTTTTTTAATATAATCCTTTAGGTTTTTAGCAACCCCACCCAAAATATAGCTATAAATAATGTTTATATATGCTTTAATGTATAAATTACATGTATGTATAACTTCTTTAGCAACATTTATAGCACTTTGAAGCAAAAAATAACCCCTGTACAAGAAGCGAGCGCCTCGGAGGGATTTTTTCCCAAAAAATCGCGCTTTTCTTGCGCTACTTGTACATCATGCGCCTTGTGTTACAAAAAGCCCCAACCCTCGCCTCAAGGGTCGCTTTGCGCCTAGGCGCGCCTCAGGCGCGCTTTTTAAAACCAAGCAATGGATTAGATGTGCTCATGAGGGACGGAACTGGTTTGGCAACTAATAGATCAACTCGTTGTAGGAGCTCCAAAATATATTGTTGATGTGAGAGAAGGATGTCATTACCTTGGTTTACTACCTCAACGCCCAAAAAAATTCTAGAGAACCAAGCTTGTAAAGTGCAGTTGAGAGACAGTTGAACCATGCCCTTGGTGTTTGTTTTAACCCATATAAAGATTTATGTAGATTATGTAGATAACATACGTGATCCGGTCTGGTAGGATCTACAAAGCCCGACGGTTGTCTTAGATAGACTGGCTCTTTGATATTTGCCGTAAGAGAAAGCATTTTTAACATCAAGTTTTCATAAAGACCACTTGTTGGTAACAGCAAGAGACAAGACAACCCGAATGGTGGTGGGTTTAATGACCGGGCTAAATGTTTCATAAAAGTCAATCCCTTCTTGTTGACTGAAGCCTTTTGCAACTAACCGGGCCTTGTAGCGATTAAGATTACCCATTTTGTCATTTTTTAATCTGTAGAGCATTACACAAGTGAACTTTGAGTTGTTTGACAGCGTCACAACGATCCTGTAAATCTTTAGCAACAGAATCCACCTGAATCTCTCGTGGAATAAATTGAAACACCAAAGGAGGTCGTCGGCCATAGACGGTTTCAAAAGGAGTTACACCCGTAGAAGAATGAAAAGTTGAATTGTACCAAAACTCGGCCCATGGTAGCCAAACAGACCAAGTTTTAGGTTGATCGACCATGAAGCAACGTAAGTAGGATTCCAAACATCGATTAATGACTTCAATTTGACAATCAGATTCCAGATGATATGCCGAACTCATATGAAGTTTAGTGCCACGTAAAACTTCTTGCCAAAATTTGCTTGAAAACAAGGGAACTTTGTCACTACAATGGATTTGGGAATCCCTTGGCGACGTATAACCTCTTTAACAAAAATCTCAGCCACAAATTTAGCAGTGTAAGGATGTTTGAGTAAAATAAAATAAGCATATTTCGATACACGATCCACGACCACAAGAACCATCGTATACCGTCTGGAAAGAGGCAGCAACAATGAAGTCCATAGACAAGTCTTCCCAAATCGATTCCGGAATAGCTAAAGGTTGTAAAGGCCCCGGGTAAAACCAAGTTAGCTTTGCAATGCTGACAACTATTACACACCCGAATGAATTGTTTAACCGTTCTAGTCATCCCTATCCAATAAACATTAGTTGCACTGTAAAATCGACCTATAGGGGGAATAGTGAAAAAATAGAGTAGCCAGCTAGGAATCCAACCTCTCTCGCTTCATCTCCAATCTTAATAAAATATCCCTTTATCCCAAAAATTAGTCCTGCCTACTCCCGTATCCACTAGAAAAAAGGATTACACTATGACATAGTACATAAAAGGGCCCCATTCCGTAAAGATGAAAAGAGAGTATTCAAGTGGCTAAAACTTCTCCTTTAGTATCAAGGGACCGTTCAACTCAAACATCCATGGGTTACGAAAGGCACATCTACAATTCGAGACAACCCGTCATCTAGAAACTTAGGAAAGGGAAATTGAAGACACAAACTAGGGAATGCGTTGGTTTTAACATTGTTAGGTTCGAAGACTAGGTAAGAAGTCATGGGTGATGGAGATAATAGAGATTTTTAATATGGGAGGGGATGAGAGTGGTGGAAGTTGGAGTCGGTGCAGCGTTTAAAAGAGGAGAACCAACCGCACCTCATAGCAATACACAAGACAGATGACAAAAGCATCAAGAATACAAGCCAGAAAATTTTAAGGTGTTTTTTTGTTAAATTGTAAAAGCAATCTGCAATCTAACTCAGCAAAGAACAAGGTAAACACAAAACGAAATTGATCACAACAGATTGACTCTTTCATTAACCTTTAAATAAAAACGTGAGTTACAAATATACTTAGTCCTTATAAGACTTGACTCACAAGATACTTCAAAAACATATGCTACCAATTCAAATCTAACTCTAACTGGTAACCAAAATAATAATAAACACATTATTGATATGTTATCACTTCGGTCCCAAGACTTTAATCTTCTCTGTACCGCCCCTTTATAGATTATTGTACCTCTTATACTTTCGTGAGTTATTCAGCTACTCAATTGACATTGGTGGTTTTAGAATTTTTATTTGGCTTAGCGTCTAAAGGTAATTTTCAAAAAGAAACAAGGTGTTCGGCATGGGGGTAGGTTCGGGTATCACTAAAGAAAATATGCCAAATGTGCTACACTGTCAGATGGCCGACTTTCCATTCACATATTTGCGTTTACCGGTAGTGGTAAACATGCATCACGTCAATTCTACAAACTATTGATGGATAACTTTGAACTGAAGTATCGTAATGGAAGGCATATTTACTATAGGCTAGGGGTAATGTTGTTTTAGGCAGCCTCCCTTTGTTTTACTTCTCATTATCAAGGCCTAAATGCATGTAATTGATGAGCTAGAAAGAATCCATGGAAGAATTTTATAGGAAGGCAACAATAAGAGTAATAAGATATGTTAGGTAGCATGGGACACAGTTTTTGCTCCTAAAGAAAAAGGACTTCAGGTGGGTAGTCTAAAATCGGCTAACCTAGCATTATTAGCCGAATGGTGGTGGATACATAAAGTAGATGGATCCAGCTTATGCGCAAAAACTGTTACAGCCATCCACACTAACATGAGATCGTTCAACGTATTCCTCGTTAAACTTACGGCAAGTACTTGGAAACTAAGTAGGGCAGGTACTTGGAAACTAAGTAGGGAAAGTACGTAGAAAACATCATAAACATTGAATCATAGCTGACATGCCTCTCAATAGATCTGTAGGGGATGATAAGAAGGAACTAGGATATAGGAATACATTATTCTTCTAGAAACTCCCAGCTATATTTGTTCTCTCAAAGACTGCAAGATAAATAATAGAATATGACTTCTGGCACTGATGTTGATCAGTTGAATCATGGTTTAAGAGATATGAGCCTGAATTCAGGCAAAGTTGATGGTTAGGAGGTGATCTCTCAGGGATACATAACAGGAGATGGAAGTAGACGTGATTGGGCTACATGGGGTCAATCTGCTGCTAAAAAAGATGGTGGGTTAAGTGATAATGTGGGAGAATTTGATGATGAAAATGATCATGAAGACACTGATGGTTCTGAAGATGAACTTGTAAGTGATGATTATAATTCGATGACAGCCAAAAGAGCCATGATTCGCGCAAAAAGAACCCATGGTTGGCTGAATTCTTTAAAACTTTAGATAATTTGACTGCTGACTAGATCAATGAGCCAGCTAGGCAGTGGCATTGTCCAGCTTGTAGGAATGGTCCTGGTTCAATTTACTGGTATCAGGGTATGAAATCTTTTGTTACACATGTTAAAACTAAAGGGACGCGTAGGCCTAAGCTTCACAGAGATCTTTCTGAACTTTTGGATGAAGAGTTGTGTAGAAGGGGTGCTATGGTGGTACAATCTGGTGAATCATATGGTCAATGGAAGGGACTTGATAAAGAATTTGAAGATCGGGAAATAGTTTGGCCACCAATGGTGATGATTATGAACACACAACTTGAGCAGGATGAAAACAGGAAGGTATATCTCTTGCTTTTATTCTTTTTATGTGTATTTGGCAAAGGTTGCAGTTTTCAATCTATTAGTTCACGAATCAATTTATTTGGTTTATTTGTTTTTTAAATTTCTTTTTATCTCAAATGGATCAAATCGTTTAGCTCAAAAAATTTAGCTGAAAGGGGAATGAACCCTAATCAACAAACAGAGATCGATCAAACAACCCGAACAACGCAACAAAATAAGTGTTATTGTAGAAACATCACAATCGAGGAAGTTACGCGAGCTCTTAAGAAAAAGGGAAGAGCTAAGGCGGTGGGGCCATACAACATACCGATTGAAGTATGGAAGTGCCTGAGAGAAGAGGGACTGCAATGGCTAACAGAGCTATTCAACATTATCCTCGGAGGAGCAGTGTTATAGTCCATATATATAAGAAACAAGGAGATGACCAGTGTTGCACAAATTACAAGGGAATAAAGCTCTTGAGCCATACGATGAAACTATGGGAAAGAGTTATAGACACGAGAATCAGATGTGAAACCCACATAGCGATAAACCAATTTGGATTTATGCCAGGGCACTCTACAACAGAAGCCATACACGTCATAAAGAGGGTAATGGAGAAATATAGAGAAAAGAAAATGGACCTTCATATGGTCTTCATTGACCTAGAAAAAGCTTATGACAGTGTCCCGAGACAACTCATTTGGGAAAGTCTACGGGGATAGAAGGGTACCAGAGAGATATATCAAGATGATCAAGGATATATATGAAGGGGCAAAAACGTGCATGCGAGCTCCAGTCGGAGACACAGAATTCTTTCCAGTAGAAGTGGGACTCCACCAAGGATCAGCATTGAGCCCATTTCTCTTCACAGTAGCGTTGGATAAGATGGCCAAGTCTATACTGGAGCGTGTATGCTGTTTGCAGACGATATTGTGCTAATATCAGAATCTAAAAGGGTGCTGAACGAGAGGTTAGAACAGTGGAGAGCGGCACTAGAGAGCAAAGGCTTAAGGATAAGTCGCTCTAAGACGGAATACATGCACTGTAACTTCAGTGGAGCGAATGAAGAGAACACCCAAATTACTATTCAGGATCGGGCGGTCCCACAAACGTCTAGGTTCAAATATCAAGGCTCGTACGTCCAGGACGACGGAGAGATACACAGTGATGTAGCCCATCGTGTTCAGGCAGGATGGTGCAAGTGGAAAGCAGCATCAGGGATCTTGTGTGATAAGAGATTCCCAACACAACTAAGGGGAAAACTATATAGAGTGGCAGTTCGTCCGGCTATGTTATACGGAACAGACTGCTGGACCATGAAGAAACCGCACGAGAGACAAATAGAAGTCGCAGAGATGCGAATGCTAACGTGGATGTGTGGACACACGAGGCAGGATCGGATAAGGAACGACGTCTTCCGACAGAGGCTACAGGTGGCATGTATCACGGACAAAATACGAGAGGGAAGATTGAGATGGTTTGGGCACGTGAAGAGAAGACAGACGTCAGCGCCAGTTTGAGCAGTGGAGCATATCATTTTAGATGGTAAGAGAAGTAAAGGAAGACCTAAGTTGACATGGGATGAGATGATTAGCCAGGATATGGTAGAGTTGCACCTCTCCGAGCACATGGTAAAGGATAGGAGTGCGTGGAGGCGTAGAATTAAAGTTAGGGACTACTAGTGGTAACGATATTTGTCCAATGTAAGTGAAGCCTTAGTGCTAACGGCCCTATTTGTAATGCTAATATCGTAGTATAATTTATATGCCTTATTCCTTGCCTAGTATCATAGTAAAGTTTATATGCCTCAAACTGTTTCAATGCTGTTGTGTTAGCTTTTGTGACGTTTGCTTAATTGCTTATGTGAGGTTTGCATTATCATTCTGATTGTTTTGAGTATGCTATTGCTTATGTGATGTGTGTGATGTATGCAATATAATCTGCTTATTTTGTTTATGGACATGCATATGCATATACAAAACTCTTTTGTCATGTATGCCTATGTGATATATGTAATATAATTTGGTTGTTATCGTTGTCGAGCCGGGGGTCTCTTTGAAAGCGGTCTCTCTGTCTCCCAAGATAGAGGAAAGACTGGACACCACCTACCCACCCCTCCCAGACCCTACTCTCAGTGGGACATACTGGGTATGTTTGTTTGTTTGTTTGTTTATAATGTCAAGGAGACGTGATTAGATGGCAATGAAACTGGAAAATGGTTGTGAAAGGCCTAGTTGAACTAGAGGAGCTCAATCATCTTCACAACACCTTAAAACATGGGATATTAATCAAAAAAGAGACAAATGGGTGTGGCTAGGAGATGACATAGGGGAATTCTCTGTCTAAACTTTGACTTGAGAAACTGAATCAAACATGTTTGTTTAGGCCAATCATATGTACCATAGGAATAACTCTTCCCCATTAAAATCAATTTTTGTATGGCAAGCGGTTGCAACGTTCTACTCTAGCTTCTCGCTAGAAGTGATTCATTCATTTGTGTATGTGTGGATGTATGTATATATGTATGTATGTTGTATATTTGTATGTATGTATGCGTGTATTTAAGTCTAAATGTAAGTTTACATGTGATTGTGTATGATCTCTATGGCATGCATTTGTTATATAAAATTGATAGTGAAGCATGAAAGTCGAAAACATACCAACATAGTAAATCTGTTCTTATTAGAGGGGCCATTGGCAGCGTTCTCAGGCATTTCTCTGGAAGTAAGTAGTTGGTAAGGTGTCATTAGTTGATATAACCAAAATATAAAGCATATTTATGAATATTAAGTAAAGAGTATTTATTTTTTAAGTAAGTCATTCATTAAATCTTCCATGATAACAAACCCAAATTCTAATTTAACATTTGTAAGTTGTGTTTACAACCATTCTTCAATCCATGCATCATACCTTTTTTTTATTTCAAATGAAGAAAATGATGAAGAAAATCTACTACACATAGTACAATCACAATGAAATAAGATGTAACAAGATTCTGCAAACATACAAGTCAGAAGATATAAATATACACATGGCAAACTACACATATAACAAGATTGTAAAGTGGGTTGGAATTCACTCTATGCATTCCTATGAAGGCAATACCCTCAATACATACAAGTAAGAACCCTAAGAAAGTCGATATCATGCTCATAGCCATAAACTAATAAAACAAACTATATGCACTATATCCAATTAGCACTCCACCTCAAGTTGGAGCATAAATGTTAATTCTCTCTAACTTGTTACAATTAAACTAGAAGAGTAAGGTTACATATGTTCATATACATGGGATGCACAAAGATACCATCAGACACTCTAGAATATGATCTAGAATATGATAATGACAAATGAAAACACAACTAGGCTAATACTCTCCCGCAAGTTAAGAACAGGGAACAACTTGCAGCTTGGACTATAACGAGATGTATGTATATTTATGTAGAAGTATCATGTAAAGAATAAGAAGAATATACTATATTATTGAGTTATGTGAGAATGTGTACTCTGAATTCCGCATTCGGGGAATATATTCATATAAGTGAGTAAGAGCTCCTCCATGTGCTATACAAGCTCTCCTTAAGTGAAGAGGTAAATCTTCAATATCCTTGGAAGAAGCTAAGTTTCCAATAAAATGGGAAAGAACATCACCAAAATGCTGGGAAGCCTGTATGATGAATGTTAGCTTGTTAGAAGCCATAAATATAATACAAGAACAATGATAGCGGACAAAATTAACTTAATCAGATGATACCAAAGCACATCTAATTAGAGGAAATAATATTCACAGCACCTCTTTGGCAAATTCAGTTGGTAGAATGTCAACAGCTAAACATATTACACCATCACCCTCAATGTCTTCATGATACGAGTCATCACACGGGTCATATCTACCAAAATATATGTCAAGATCAACATAAATGAAGTAAGTATTTGGACAGCATAAAAATAAAATTCATGTTCAAGGTAACATATTTTTTAAAAGGAAAAGAAGAAAGAAAGATGTAAGAACAACCCATCAACAATGTACCACTTTAGATGTAGAATACAAATATATAGAACTATCAATACGAAAGAAACCCATGTGTTGTTTCCTAGCATGTCCATCACGTCATGTGGTAAAAGTAATAGTTGATAGGTAGGGAGTCGCATAACTAAATCAATTTTAGTCATAGTTGTCAAAGGCACACTCAAGGCGCAAAGGCCTCGCCTGTCGCCTAGGCGCAAGGTGCAAAAAAGCAGACGTCCCAAACAAAAAAAAGTGCACTATTAGAAAACAAAAAATATATGTGGAACAGAGTTAGAAAAATAAAAAAATATGAACTTTAACAAAAAATTAATAACTTAATAGTATACAAATTCAAATTTTTATTAACTTTGGAAACCCCACACACTTCCTACCACCTTTTACAGTCATAGCGAAAAAGATGCTCAATTCAGTTTCTATTTTTACCGACTTTGGAAACCTGCACACTAAAAGATGCACAATCTAGTTTCCATTTCTAAAAATAACTCAGCTTCACACATAATATCACTCAACTCTCCTCCCTATCTCTTCAAACTCATCTCTCCATCACTACAAAATATATTTACTCTCATGTGGAGTAATCATGGTTTAAAAAAAGGGTCAAGGCGAGGCGGTAAGAAACGTACATGAAGCGGCGCCTCATGGGGTTCATCTGTTACGTACGCCTAAAAGGGGTGAGGCGGTAAAAAACCGCCGAGGCGGGATGTGATTTGAGGTGTTGAGGCAAAAATGTTGGCAGGAGGTGAGTACACAGTTAGTGTTGCCGGAGTTGCAGGTTGCCGGAGTCGCCGGAGTTGCGGGTTGCCGGAGTCGCCGGAGTTGCGGGTTGCCGGAGTCGCCGGAGTCGCCGGAGTTGCAGGTTGCCGGATTCGCCGGAGTTGCAGGTTGCCGGAGTCGCCGGAGTTGCAGGTTGCCGGAGTCGCCGGAGTCGCCGGAGTTGCAGGTTGCCGGAGTCGCCGGAGTTGCAGGT
Organism: Flaveria linearis; assembly: GCA_024085815.1. Taxonomy (NCBI): domain Eukaryota; kingdom Viridiplantae; phylum Streptophyta; class Magnoliopsida; order Asterales; family Asteraceae; genus Flaveria; species Flaveria linearis. Next base: position 148,703 of record CM044004.1, on the reverse strand, counting down.
TGCCGGAGTCGCCGGAGTTGCAGGTTGCCGGAAGGTGTTTTAAGGAGTGAGGGAGGATGAAGAGGAAAGGAGAACAAGAGAATTAAATGAAACAAAAAGAAGTAAATGTACAAGTCTTCAAGTACTAGTCAACTAGTCATTAGGTGCTACAGAAGTGCTGTAAAAGTGCTACAGAAATGCTGCAAAAGTGCTGCAGAAGTGTAGACTCTAGCTGTAGAGTTCTTTGATTTATTTTGTTATCTTAAATATTTTCTTATTTTGTTGTTTTTTACTAGTTATGTGTTTTCTTTTCTTCTTTTTCTGCCTTTTTTTTCTTTTTGTTTCTTGAAATTTTTGTTAGTACATACTACGTACAACTAAGATCTTTTTTCCTTTATTTTTGTCTCTCTCTCTTTTTTCTTTCTTTTTCCCTTCTTCTTTCTCTTTCTTACTTGCAGTTAAATATCTCCACGTCTCCATGGCTGGACCTGCAACTCTACGCTTCGAATGTTTCAAAGAATCCTAACATATTGCGTTGCATCAGCCGCATCTTGCAAAAGGTCGCATCTTGCGAGTATCATCGCATTAAGCACGCATCATGGAATCGCATCGCATCAAGTGCAGCGATGCGCTCGCAACACTGCATCGGGTGCATCACACATTATGCGCGCAATTTAAAACCAAGCTCAAACATAGTGAATTTGTTAAGATTTATCTTTTAATTATGCAAGGAAAGCATTAACGAACACATGAACTACAAAGATCAGTATAACATAATATGAAAGCAACAAAGTTTAATGACATATTAATTAGAAAACTATGCAAAATTTATTATGTATAGAGTTTTAGAAGTTTTATTGATCCATTGATCCAAGAGATAAAAAGAAATATTTACAATTGTCATGTTAAAGTCCACTAAGGTTTTTCGGATTAGTAGCACAATGAAGAGGAAAAATTAAATGCTTGGTTAATCCTTACTTGAATGTTGGGTTTCAAGCCCATGGTTGTACGCTACATATATGTGTCATACGAATAGTTTTTCAGCAGGTTTAAATTGCTATTTTTGGCAAAAGGAGAACCATGTATAAAAAGAATACATGGAATGGGCTCACGAGGAAGAACAAAGCATAACTACTCATAGGCTTGAAAGCTAACACAAACTATTACAGTATTAAAAGGGGTCAGGTTAAATGAACATACCATTATTTTAAATCAACACCCCAAAATTTCTATACGGGTCGTATAGCCCCATACGCGTCGTATAGGGGGGTCGTATAGCTCTATATGGGGCGTATAACCCCTCTGACAGCCCCCTGAATTTTTTCTCGTAGTCACTGTCGAAATTAGTTATACGCGTCGTATAGCCCTATATGTGTCGTATAGGGGGTCGTATAGGGCTATATCAGGCGTATAGCTCTCTGACACCCCCTGAATTTTCCTCGTTTCAATGCATTCGACCCTATACGCCGCGTATGGACCCATACGCAGCGTATAAGGGGGTGTCGATTTATCTGAGTGGGTGTCTAAATATTAGGACCCTATTAAAATCTTTATGAGTTTATTGAGAAACTTCAAAATATAGATGGAGAGACGATATACCTGAAAAAAGGTGAGTCAATTGATGTGGTTCTGTTCACAAATTCTATAGATCCTCCTATATCACAAGTTATATCACAAATTCCAACAAGTGGACAACCTTTATGCCCTAGATCCTGAAGCTGCTTGTAAGTCAATAGACGAGGATATCTTCTCTCCCAGTACATGCAATTAACTGTGCAACATTGATTACTAAACAGGTCACCAAAAAGAACCAAATTATTAATGGAACATGCTACCAACACCCATAACAAACAAGAAAGGTGAGACGGAACAACTAGACTTAAAAAAGATGGCACGTGAAATAATTTTACAAACCTATAACAGACGCATATGGAGCAACCTTCTTGTGAAAAATTGGCTTGTATCGTTCAGGATGTGCATAGTAATCAACCTAGATTGAACGTCAACATAAAGTATAAATACAATGAAAAGACAATGGCATTCTCATAGCAACACGAAACTTATTTTAGTTTCAATTCAATAATGTTATCAATATGCACTTCTCTTTAAAGGTTAGGAGATTACTCATTCATTCGTTTCAGTTTTCTTGTCAGTTTTCTAAAAAGGGTGGAGTGTTGAGGCAGATAGATTCTTACATAAGAAACAATAACATTACGCAGCAAAGTGGGAACTTATTCTTGAAATGTAGAACATAGAAAATCAACATCACATACTTTATCAAAAACTTCAATGGGATCGTTATGTTCAACCATGTCTTCATAACTCACAACACAGCCATACACTTGGAAAGCTCTTCTGGACATAGAAGCCTAAAAACAACACTACTGCAATAAGTGAAATGTGATGCAATTATCTATCCTTCCTACATACAGCAGTGTACATTTCAATTTTGAAAACGGCAAAGAATTGGCGATTGGAAATCACTCCCCGTATCATGAATAAATAAGAGAGCTAATAAATAAGCACAACGGTACCGTTTCAAAGAGTTCTGGAAGTCTATTTGAATCCACAAACGTATGAGGAAGAAGCTTAAATATTTCTTGTGCTCCAAGGGAAGCTAAGACGTAAATACAAAACAAATTAACAAAATATAATGTGACAAAGATTTCATGGCAGAAAAGAAGCTATAACTCATTGACATGGTGTAGATAATATATAACAAGAAAAACATACTTTAAAATAAAGACAAATACTACATGAAAGTAATTGGTTTTGCTAATCACCTAGACCTAGCAACAAAAATAGCTAGCACCTTCACATACAGGTGGCATAGTTGACTTAGCTCTCGCTTAGTGCAAGGGGTCAGATCGTTTCGCAATCTAAAGTATGCAGCCTTAGACTGCGCTTTGGGCGCAAGGCTGCTTCTCACGGCTTGAACCCATGACCTTAAGTTCATAAGGCAACTACCTTATCAATTGCTCCAAGGCCCGCCCTCACCTTCACATGATGGTAAGTTCCCCGGTATACAGCTATTTTTGTGTGTGGACAATGGGTAAACATTGGTGTATGTTAAAAACGAATAAAAAATCATAACAACCAGCAAGACACATCCCCCGGAAGAGAATAAAGAAAAGTTACATCATAATTATTTATTTTCCTCTCTTTACCAAAACTCCCATGACCAACTTATGGCTTCTAATTTTGACGGTTACAAACTAACCATGGCAATTATATCAACATTCTTCATTGCTTCAACAAACAGAATGTTAATTCATTTCCTCTTTTGTTTTCGTTATGTTTTTGTTTATGTTAATAAATAGATGTATCATGTATGCATATGTATTTACGTGCTTGACAAGGTAACATCATGGTTCATTTATAACTTTTTGTGTGTTAGGTATCTCGCGCACACACACGAACACAAAACATAAAGAAAATGGAACACGAGATTTTATACTATTTCGGTCGATGTGACTTTTGTTGGAACTAGTATTTTATTATTTAGGTGCTCAAGAATTAAAATACCCTACCCATCTATATATAATAAAATATTAGAGTAAATACCTTAGGTAATTAAAAAGAAGCAAATTAGGCCAGGTACCTAATTAGCTCACTTGCAACATTATGAGTCTCGGCCGAAGACTCCACACGTAACAATCGTTGCAAACTTAAAAGTGCTCTCTAGCATTTTTTGTTAATTCTTCTTTCACTAATTGTAGTGCATCCAACAATTATTAATAAAAGCCAATTGAAACTACGCCGAGCTTCTGACTCATATGTCGTCATGTCATGACTTCATCAACCAGTGATCCCTTATGAACCCAAGTCCCTTTCATTGCTTTTAACCATGTATTCCTTTCGCTTTCTACTCCCAATATAACGAATATGTTACTATGTTGGCATCTAAACAATACTTGGTTCCTCTGCTCTCTATTACAAGCAAGTAATCAACAGGAGAGGAATTTTGTGACAGTTTGCTGGTTCTTCTAACCCATTGTGAAGTTGGAGCTGTAAATGAAGCATTTTTCATCTCTAAACTTCCACTGTTACAAGTCCCTCCTTTTGTTGATCTTTCTAAACCTCTTTGCACCTTTTATGACCATTCTTTCTAAATCTTTAAACCAACTCTAGGTATCTCCTTTGAATTTGAGAAGGTAAACTTTTGCATACTAGATTCACAAAACATGTTTCCTTCTTTTAGAACCAAAGATAGAACATAATTGCCATTTACCACCTCTAGTTCTATTTTTTATACACCAAACAAGAGTCTGGTGTTGTTTATGACACTATACTACCGGCGGTGAATAGACAGCGACTGACAGCGAACTCGCTATAGTGTGGCGGTGTTGTGGTGGTAGCAGCATGTTGCTGTGGCTTCTTCTAGTGGTGCTAAAACTGCCTTTCGATCTTAAAAATATTATAGTGGAAATGGAACACAAAAAATTTAGAGTTGTTCGGTCAATGTGAACTACGTCCATTTTGCTGCAACTAAAATTTTATTATTTAGGTGCTCAAGAATTACAATACCATACACATTTATATATAATATAATATATAATATTAGGGTAAATAACTTTTGGTTTGTGGAGTCTTGATTTGGGCTCGGGTTAAAAGACAACTCAGTGGCAGAAAGCAATAAAAGTATTATCCTGGTTGCAGCCCGTGGACGTAGGTGACATCGACCGAACCACGTTAAATCTCGTGTGTTCATCTTTTGTTATTACTTTCTCTCGCAGTGCGATTGTGTTTGTGTGTCGATCTACACCCGGATCCCTAACAATAACTTGATGATTAAGAAAAAGGCAAACTAGGCCCATTGCCTAACTAGCCCACTCGCAACATAAGGTTAGGGTCGGCTACCCTACGAGTCTCAACCAAAGACTCCAAAACCCAACACTATGCACACTAAGGAGGATTTGGTTATGGTGAGGATAGTAAGGAGTTCATTCCAAAGATTTGAAAATCATCTCAACCAAATAACTTTATGGCTACAATGTTGATTACTTAATTTCATTTACGTAATCTATATTGTTGATTCTTTTATTCCTAATTTGCTAGAGCATGGTTGGCTTTTGATTTTATTTTGTTTAAGAAACAACAAAAATATTCTAGGTAGGTAAAATTACAGCTGAGTACCTAACAAAGACAAACCATACCCGTTGTACCCACAACTACATCTAACTCATCACACGAGACAAACTACCTATCACATTGTGAATTTTAACAGTAGTAAGTAGACAAGAATGAGTGTGTGATTATAGAGTTGTGCACATTATTTGATGGAGTACACATACCATTTCCAGAACCGGTGAAAACAAAAACTAGAGGACAAATTTTTGAGGGCAATCCCGTAGTTGCTATCTCTTCACCCACGGAAACAACTGCCGCCTTGGCAGCAGCCAATGATGGATACATATAAGATGAACCCAGTGACAGGAATGGTGTGGAATATCCAAGACTCAAATACCCTGAAAACCATAGATCATCAAATTAGTCCAATATGACACAATGAAGCTTAGAAGGTTACATAGCAACTCAACAACTTTAAGCCTGCTCACAAATTAAGTTGTTCATTTGGTAATCATCACCAATTTCGTTTTCAGGCATCCTTAATGGTATCTTAATTTCTAAACTAGAAAGTATATCCCAACATCTCACATGTACAAGTAAGGACATGTCACTTTATCAAAAGCTTCACATGAGCAGCCACTATATAATAAAGGAGTGATAATCTAACCCTATCAAAGTTGTAACAACTAATAAAGTCCATATCCGTCCTCATATTCATTCTGTGAATTTTATCTACATGACGATTGACGTGTGGACAAATAGTGATGGGGCAATCAGAGTAAGGGCCAAACATTGATCTTATTATTTGGTTTCATGGAATGGGTTAACAGTTTCTCAATGTGGGATGAACGTATAAATGTTACATAAGGCAGATTTCAATTTAGAAAATACGAAAGAATCCTCTCTAATAGAAAAATATGCTGGAGAGGTGCAAGAACATTAGCAAATGCCTATAATTTATAAATAGATTTGTGATTTTCATATTATGCATTAGCTGATACAAAATAAATTATAACTAAAACTATTCACCTTGGAAGAGTTGATGGCACATTCTTTCAATTTCAAAGTTGGTATGTTTTACTTATGATATGCCTCTCAAAAAGTCAAAAATAAAGAATACAATTCAATCACAAAAGGTCCATTTCATTGAACTTTTCTGATTTTTATGGACATGGTTGATAAAAATCATGGTCGGAAAATCCAAGAGATCAATTACAAAGAAGTATATCTATTATCAAGATTTTCTTGATACGCCCACTAACCAAGCAAAAGATGAAATACTTGTAATTTAACACCATGGATAACTAAAACAAAGCTTTTAGGTTGAGGGGGCCATAGTCTAAAGTGATAAAAGATATGATAGGTTCTATATAGACATAATATAGGAATAAGAGTAAAAAAAGGGCTGTTGAAAGAAGAAAACAGGAAGACTTGAAGACAAAGCTCTGTTAAGGAAAACAGTTTAAAATTAGAGGATCATTATCCTGCCTGCATAGTAAATTAGTGACAAAACATCAGGAACCTTAAACAAGAAGGGGATTATAATCCAGTGAAGTGTGAATGCAGCCTTTGACCCTCAAACAGACAAAATATGAAAGATAACAGAACAGTTGAAGTTCCAAGCACATACAAAGAACTCAGAAAAGGATCTGAGTTCATACTGCTTACTTCTTCCCAATCCACTTAAGAAATCGACAAGTCCAGCTCTACCAGCAAATCTGCCAAATGCGAGTAGCCTTTTCCCTTCATCTCCAACTATGAGCTCATAATCAAACAAAGATGCTCTTTCAACCAAGATCTAAACATCAGAAAGAAATAATAATGGCATTAATAACATCAGACACATGATCAGTATAGTATTATGTTATATGATGCGGAATGTTGAAGGAGAAAGAAATCATACTTTATCTAGCAAAGGCATGTTCTCTTTCTGTGCCTTGTGTGTATGGGAGAAAAATGCATATGCTCTGTCAGGAAGAATCATCTCCAACTGCAGCAAACACCAAATGGAATTCAGTAATTTGAATGACGTAGGATTACAATTGCATAAAATAATAATTACAACACCTTTGGTTGCTTGATACCCAGTATAAGACCACAGTCAGATAAATCTTCAGAAATGTCACAGCCAACATCTTCGTAAAGAGCATCATGATGTATTCGCTTGGTTGATGGTTGTACAATGATGCGTGTGACTTCCACTTTAGTACCCTTTCCACTGTGCAGAAGTCGAGCACAGTGGGCGGGTGTTAAAGGGGCCCTTCTTTCCCACTTGTTTGTAGATTCTGAAAGAATACCGATAACTCCATTGCCAAGCATGATCTTCTTCTGTTCCAAGTAGTTTAGGTTCAGATCATCAGCAGATTGATTGATTGATTGATTGATTGATTGATGAATTGTAAGTGTAAATGTGTTTGATCGAAACCCTAACTGATGGTATTTAAGAGGGCAAACCTGTTTTGGTGTTTTAGGATCTTCTTCTCCGGAATGGCACTGGGATATACGCGACAAGTGTGCTTTAGTAGGCATCGTTGGTGATTCATGGTGACGTGCGGGTGAAAGCGATGGATAACCAAGGAGTCGTGATAAAGATGACCAAGATGACTCAAAACGTGAGAAACCTTCCGACGACAACCATTACTTAAATACTGCCAACTGTCCACCCCCACCACTCTTCCGTTAAATATTTGAGAGAACAAAATCAACATCTTTCCGAGCACCAATAGATAAATTCAAACGTATTGATTATTAACTAGTATTATTAATTATTAATAATAGAGGTAGCGGAAATGCGAATGCTGAGGTGGATGTGCGGTCACACAAGACTTGATCGGATAAGAAACGAAGTGTTTCGACAGAAGCTAGAAGTGGCCTGTATCGCAGATAAAATAAGAGAGGGAAGATTAAGATGTTTTGGGCATGTCAAGAGGAGACCAATGGAGGCACCAGTTAGAGCAGTAGAAAACATCATCTTAGAGGGTAGGAGGAGTAGAGGAAGACCTAAATTGACTTGGGATGAGGTAATTAGGCGAGATATGATACACTTGCACCTCTCTGAGCACATGATCGAGGATAGGACTGAGTGGAGGCGTAGAATTAAAATTAAGGACTTCTAGTTCGACCTATAGGTAGGAAGGGTATTTGAAGTCTGGTTGCAGGGCCTGATGTCTAAGTAGCCCTTATCTGCCCTTTAACGGTGATTCTACATGCACCTAGGATATATGTATGCTATGTCTTGTATGATTTATTATGTAATGTAGGCTATGTGTTGTATGATTTATTGTATGATGTCTTGCTATCGATATTGGCTTTTTGTATACTGTATGCTATGTGTTGTATGATTTATTGTTGACGGGTGGTTCAATGAACAACCCTTTTATGACGTTAAAACGCGTAATATTCTCATATTTGGTCGTGTAATTATCTTGAATTAGATAACTACAGTTGCTTTTGTTTCAGGCACATTATGGAGTTTAATACGAAGAGAACGCAGCTTTGGACGGACCATGACGGTATCGAGCAAGATAGGATGGGAAGAAGGAACAAAACAAGAAAATGGGGGTCTACCGTAATTTACGGTAGCCACCGTAAATTACGGTGGCCCCCAAACACTTACAAATCCCACCGTAATGCAGTGGATTTTCACCGTATCAACTTTGTCTCTACCGTAACTTACGGTGGCTACCGTAAGTTACGGTAGCTGCTGATGAAAAAGTGCAACTTGTTGATTTAAAATGTTTTGAGTGGTACCTTTTGCTTATTCTCTGGATCCAACGAATTCTCTCCATAAAATAGGCAAAAGTGGTTGTTCTTGGGGCATTAAAAACATCTTCAAATCATTTGGTTAGGGGGCTGGATTCATAAGAACATTAGAAGTTGATCTCCTTTGAAGAAAATCATTCGGGTGGTGAGATTCAAGTATTGTTTGGCTCAGCTTTTGTTGAACTTCTTGGTTGTGTTGAAGAACAAGATATTGTGGTACTTTGATCCTTGTTATTTTACTTTGATTGTTATGAATTATCTTTTGAATCTTGTTCTCATGCATAAAACTATGAGTGGCTAGTCTTCTTGTATGTTTCCTTTTGGTTTGAAGGATTTATAACTTTGATCATGTTGGTGTTTTCTATTTATGGGATGATGAAATTGATCTTGTGATTGTTTTGTCATGATGATTGTGTATTATGTGTAATGGGTCATTCATAAATTGCTTAACTTCAACCATACGTTCTTGATGCCATAGGCAAATCTTGATTTAGTGGAAAGATTGAGTAATTGGATAGTGATACTGATTATCGAGAGATAACCTTGCTAATACAAGTACTTAGTCCTCTTTGATCACATATAAACACACACTCATGAATCATGTCTATGTGGTTCTTCCCAATTAACACCAATATCATCATTTGTTAAAATCCGGATACCAAAGGGAAACATATTTCTCATTACTGATTTATACAAATCAATTTACTTTTATTTCTTGCTGTAAAGCCAATTCAGCAAATCAACAGATTATTGAACCTTAATTATTTATCATCTTAGTTAAATTTAGGTAATTGCAATTTGAATTAAGTTAACACATATTCCACAAACTCCTGTGTTCGATACCCACTTACCGCTAGCTAATTAGTAGTATTTGGTTTTAAATTTGATTGAGACTTCGACCTCACGTCAAATTTTGGCGCCGTTGCCGGGGAGTTGTGCGCAACGTGTGTTTGCTTATTAGTTTTGTTTTGTTATTTCGGTGTTACGCTGGTTGTGTGTAGTGTGCAGGTTTTGTTTCAGGTGTATGCATACCAGGAATTCAAGCTCATCATCACCATTAGTGTTTGATCCAGAAATTGAACGAGCTGCTCGTCGAAACAGAGTTTTACATCGACAAAACAGAATCAGTGGTTCACCAATAGCACCTACATCACCCGTTACACCACGAAACACAATGGATCCGCTTTCACCACCTCCTACTACGGGTCAAACGACACCATCCGAGCCTTTACCAAATCCTACCTTACCACCGGAGACTAAGCCAACCCATACCCCATTACCTACAAGTACCCAAACCGAACATTCCTTTAGCTTTGACCCATCAGCACCCATTCCGCCCTTTTCATATTTCTTCCTAACAACCGGTCAATCATCATCGTCTAGACCAGTACCACAATCACAACCATATCAATCCAACCCATCCATATCTCATACTCCCTCTACCTCTCAAATGCAACCGGATACACAAGACCAACAACCTCAAGTTGTACAAACATCGGGAGTAGGACGAGCTGGTGTTGATGGTGGTTATGGTGATGAGTTTAGGAGATATGAGGAAGAAGGGTACACGTACGAAGGAGATGCTGATCAAGGAAATTATGTTTATAGTCAAGGACAAGCTATGCAAGGATATGGGAGACTACAACCACAAGTTGCGCAGCAACAAGTTATACCATAACAAATGCAACCCCAAGTGAGGCCACAGTTTCAAGAGCAGATTCTTCCACAACATGAGGGAGTAAACTTTCAACCACCGTTTCAGCAATTCATGCCTCCAGGACCGCAAGCTCAAAGACCAATGGGTCCTCAGCGACCAAGAGTTAGGTTGGGTGTTCCACGAAGGCATAATTGGGATGCTGCTAGGGGTATTAAGGCACACTTTCATCCAATCATTACAAATAATCCATCACCAGTGGTCATTCCTCAAAACAATCAAGGGAGAACGTTTGAAGTCCGAACAAATTCACTTCAAAGTTTGCCAAAGTACAAAGGGTTAGCAACGGAAGAACCCTATTTTCATTTGGAAGCTTATGATTCAATTTGTAACACAATTGGTGGTCAAGGATTTTCTGCGGATGATGTCAAGTTGGTATTGTTTTAGTTTTCATTAGAGGATAAGGCAAAGAGGTGGTTCTACACTTTGCCATCCGCTTCAATTTATACATGGGCTGAAATGCAACAAAGGTTTTTGGAAGAGTTTTTCACAGCTCAAAAGACTAATGATGCTAGGAGAAGCTTGAGAAGTTTCCAACAACAACAAGGTGAAATGTTCCATGAGGCATTTGAGCGGTTTAACATGATGATCAAGAACTGTCCTCATCATGGAATTGAGTTATGGGAATTGTTGAACGCTTTTCACGAAGGGCTTCATTCTGAAGATGCTCGGGATTTAATGTCTATCACAAATGCTACGTTTGGTACAAATTATGAGCAGGACGATTGGGCATTTTTGGAACAGATGACGGTTACATCGAAGAGGAAGGCTCAATCATCAAGACGAGCACGACCGGTCATTACACGAGCTCCAGTTCATGCGGTTGATGATGGTAATGTACAAGCTACAAATCAGGTTTATAATGTTTGTACAAATTGCAATAAGTTAGGGCATGCTGTGGATTCTTGCACGGTAACTTTTGAACAAGTGGAGGAAGTGAATGCTATTCAAGGTCAAGGGTTTGGTGGAAGAAACTACAACATGAATTCAAATACCTATCATCCGGGTTTGAGGAATCATCCGAACTTTAGTTATGGGAATCCGACAAATCAATCTAATCCAAATTTCCAAGGAAAACCTCAAGGTAATTTTGTTCCTCGTCAACAATACCAAAATTATCAAGGAAATTTTAGAGGGGGAAACAATCAAGGATATCAAAAGCCTTTTCAACCATCGGGAAATAACCAAGGAAATGAGACAAATCAATCTTCATCAAGTGGTGGTAATGAAGTGATGGAGATGCTAAAGTCCATGCAACAGGAGATGCAAAAGAGGAATCAATTGGATGATGCTAGAGCTCAGAAAGACGAAATTCGAGACAAGGCCATTCAATCGTTAACCAATCAAATGGGTCAACTTGCAACGGATGTGGCAAATCTCAAGAAAAACAAAGGTCAACTGCCTAGTGACACAAAGGTAAATCCCTCTCACAGTTCTTCTCGTAATGTTCCTATTAATCACGTTAGTGTGTTGAGAAGTGGTAAAGAATATAAAACACCACCTTCTCCGGTTTTAATTGATGGGGTGGTTGAGGATATTACCGGGTTAGAAAGTGATGAAGAAGACCAAAGTCCTCAAGAAAATGTTTTGAACGAAAATGCAAATAAGAAAGTTATTGAAAAACCGGTTTTCAAGGAAAATGTGATTCAAAATGATAAAGAGGTGGACCAAAGCCAAATACCATTTCCGTCGGCTTTGGTTGACCGGGTAAAAAGAGTGTGATCTCACATTCATCATTGGAAAAAGATGACATAATGGAAGTTTTCAAACAAGTCAAAGTTAACATTCCATTAATTGAGGCAATTCAGAAAATTCCAGCTTATGCAAAGTTTTTAAAAGAGTTGTGTACAGTTAAAAGAAAGAAAAGGGTGCCTAAACGAGTTAAACTAACTGCAAGGGTGAGTGCAGTTGTGGAAGGAACCGTCCCACTCAAGCTCCGAGATCCGGGAGCACTATTGATATATATCCAAGTGGGTGATTTCAAAATGTCTAAGGCGTTATTGGATCTTGGAGCCGGGGTGAGTATCCTTCCGGGAAGTTTATATGACCAATACGATTTTGGTCCATTGAAACGAGTGGAGACAACGGTGGTGTTAGCCGATTTGTCTCATAAACTTCCTAGGGGGATTGTGCGGGATGTGATTGTGCAGGTGAATGAGTTTTATTATCCCGTTGATTTTTTGGTTTTGGATTATGCTTCGGTTGATTCAAACCACAGCCCAAATGTTATTTTGGGACGACCATTTTTGAACACGGCTCATGCAAGGATTGATTGCAGGAATGGTACAGTACAAATGGCATTTGGTAAACGCCAAATGAGTTTAAATGTGTTTGCTAACAAATCTTATTTTGATGATGATGATGAGTGTTTTATGGCAGATGAATTTGATGAGTATGACCCTCATGAGTATGAGGAAGATTCGGTGGAGGTTTGTTTGTGTGATTTTTCTGAAAAGGTACAGGTTTGTGCATTGAGGATGGAGGAGCAAAAACAAGATGTGTTGGCTGTATAGGAAGGGAGGCCACCATGGACTCACCAAATCGAAAGTTTACCGGCTGAAATTAATTCCAATACAAAACCATCTTTGGAATGTCCACCCAAGATTGAGTTGAAGATTCTGTCGGATCACTTGAAGTATGTGTTTTTGGGAGAAGAGGAAACATTGCCGGTCATCATAGCATCCAACTTGGAAGAAGCTCAAGAACACAAACTTCTAAAGGTGTTAAAAACAAACAAGGCTGCAATTGGGTGGACAATAGCCGATTTGAAAGGTATTAGTCCTTCTGTAGTAATGCACAAAATCATTACTGTTGAGGACGCAAAACCAACTCGTGAGACTCAAAGGAGGTTAAATCCCAACATGAGAGAAGTGGTGAAAAAGGAGGTTATCAAGTGGTTGGATGCAGGGATCATCTATCCCATTTCGGATAGTGCGTGGGTAAGTCCTACACAAGTAGTACCGAAAAAAGTCGGCATTCAGGTGATTAAAGACGAAAATGGTGAGCAAATCGCCACCCGACCGGTAACCGGGTGGCGAGTATGTATTGATTATAGAAAATTGAATTCGGCCACTTCAAAAGACCATTTCCCGTTACCCTTTATTGACCAAATTATTGAAAAACTTGCGGGTCAAAAATTTTATTGTTTTTTGGATGGGTATTCGGGGTACAACCAAGTGGCCATTCATCCGGATGACCAACACAAGACCACCTTTACATGTCCATATGGCAGTTTTGCTTTTAGAAGGATGCCATTTGGATTGTGTAACGCTCCGGCCACGTTTCAACGTTGTATGATGAGCATATTTTCTGATATGGTTGGGGACACACTTGAGGTATTCATGGATGACTTTTTTGTTTTTGGGCAAACTTTTGACACATGTCTTAATGAATTAGAAAAGGTTTTAAAAAGATGTGTTGAAACGAATTTGGTCTTAAGTTGGGAGAAAAGTCATTTTATGGTACAAGAGGGAATTGTTTTGGGACATGTTGTGTCCAACCGGGGAATGGAGGTGGACAAAGCAAAAATAAAAGTCATTTCATCTTTGCCACCTCCAACAAATGTTAAAGGGGTTAGATCATTCTTGGGACATGCGGGATTCTACCGGAGATTCATCAAAGGTTTTAGTGTTATCACAAAACCTTTGTGTAATCTCTTGTTGAAAGATGTCCCTTTTGAGTTTACTAATGAATGTTTGCAAGCTTTTAATGTTTTGAAGGAACAATTAGTGCAAGCTCCTATTTTGCAACCACCAGATTGGTCAAAGCCATTCGAGATCATGTGTGATGCAAGTGACACTACAATTGGTGCAGTTTTGGGTCAACGAGTGGATAAGAAGCCGGTGGTAATCTATTATGCCAGTAAAACTTTATCTGAAGCACAACTGAATTACACTACGACCGAGAAAGAATTACTAGCGGTAGTGTATGCTTTGGATAAATTTCGATCTTACATTTGTGGGAGCAAAGTGATTGTGTACTCCGATCATAGTGCAGTTCGTCATTTGATGGCTAAGAAGGATGCAAAGCCACGATTGATAAGATGGATTTTGTTATTACAAGAGTTTGATCTAGAAATCCGGGATAAGAAAGGTTGTGAAAATGTTGTTGCAGATCATTTATCTCGGATTCCATTGGATGGAGTTGAAGATTCAAGTGAGATCAATGAGCAATTTCCGGATGAATATGTGTTAGCCATTCTTAATACACCTTGGTATGCCCATTTCGTTAATTATTTGGCCAAGGGTGTGATGCCACAACATTGGGTGAAGAGAAGGAGACAACAATTTTTGGCACAAGTGAAGCAATACATATGGGATGAACCCGACTTGTTTAAAATTGGTGCGGATCAAATCTTGAGAAGATGTGTTCCTGAATCAGAAGTTAAAGAGATTTTGGCACATGCTCATTCATCCGCGTGTGGGGGTCACTTTAGTGGTCAAAAGACCGGTTACAAAGTTCTCACTTGTGGGTTTTATTGGCCTACAATTTTCAAAGATGCAAGAGATTATGCAAAGAATTGTTTGAATTGTCAAAAGATGGGCAGCATATCAAAACGAGATGAGATGCCAATGCAACCGATCCTTGTGGTCGATATCTTTGACGTTTGGGGCATCGACTTCATGGGCCCTTTCCCAAACTCATGTGGTTACTTGTATATTCTTGTTGCAGTGGATTATGTTTCGAAGTGGGTTGAAGCAATTGCAACACGAACCAATGATCACGCAGTGGTATGTAAGTTTGTGCAATCTAACATCTTTTCAAGGTTTGGGGTGCCTCGGGTGATTATAAGCGATGGTGGATCACATTTCAAGAATTTCAACTTTGGGAAGTTGTTGAAAAGGTTCAATGTGAACCATAGAATTGCAACTCCATATCATCCACAAACTAGCGGTCAAGTAGAGGTGTCAAATCGTCAAATTAAAGAAATCTTGATGAAAACAGTCCGAGTTGACAGGAAAGATTGGTCGGTGAAGTTAGATGATGCACTATGGGCATACCGAACAGCGTATAAAACACCAATTGGAACAACACCGTATCGGTTGGTGTATGGGAAAGGTTGCCATTTGCCAATGGAGTTAGCTCATAGAGCTTGGTGGGCAGTCAAGAATGTCAACATGGAGTATAATGAAGCTGGCAAATTAAGAAAGTTGAAGTTGTATGAGTTGGAAGAAATCCGAGATGAGGCATATGAATGTGCATCTGCTTACAAAGACAAGCTTAAACGGGTTCATGATGCCAAGTTACGGAAGAGAATTTTTGCAGAAGGGCAAAAGGTGTGGTTATATAACTCTAAGCTTAAGTTTTTCCGGGGAAATTAAAAAGTAAATGGATGGGACCGTATGTGATCACGAGAGTGGGTCAATTTGGTGAAGTTGAAATTGAAGACCCAAAGGATCATGTGAAACAAGTGGTAAACGGTCACCGCCTCAAACCATACTTAGATGGGAATGACTTGAAAACGCTTGAAGTGGACAAGGAGAGCTATATCCTCCATCCACTGGAGGACGGTAATGTTTAAGAGGCCCAGGTTTGCAGTAGTGTAAATATCTAGTTTTATTTTTGTTTGATTTTATTTTGTTTTGTTTGTTTGCAAATTTGGTGTTTTCGTTCGGGTAAACAAATAGTTTTAAGATCATGTTGAGGACAACATGAGATTTTTGAGGGGGTAGGAGGTAATTTCTATCTCATAAAATTCAACGTTTAATTTAACGTTTTACTAATGTTTACCATGTCTAATTAAAACTTTTCCAAAGATCAACTTAAAAAAAAAATGAAAAATTATCCAAAGTCTACCGTAAATACGGTAGGTACCGTAATTTACGGTAACCTTGATTCTCAATACGGCAGAATCTCACTGCCTTACGGTAGGTCTTGAGGCCAGGTTCCACCGTAATTTACGGTGTCCACCGTAAATTACGGTGGACCTGGGATGGGCGACGGCTTCCAGCAATTAAAAAAAAGAAATTTCTTCACAAAAACCCACGGGCTCTCTTTCCCTCATTCACCACTTCCATTTTTCTTCTTCTTCTCCATAACCCACAACACCCATAAACTTCATTCCTTCATAAAACCTTCAATTCTTAACCAAATCACGTGATTTTGAGTCTATCTTGACTAGAATTTCACGTAGATTCTGATTTTGCTAAGCAAATTGCGAAAAAACGAAGTTTGCTGGTCCGAATAGCAAGCCCTAGGTCCGAAATTTTGGGGTTTTTCAAGCTTTTGTCTTTCTTAGCATTCAACATCATCAATTGAAGGTATGTCATGTTGTTTTACTGTTTTTGATGGTGCATTGTGAAGATTAAGGTTATGTTTAGTGGTTCTCATTGGTTCATAAACATTTGCTTGTTTTTGGGTTATATTTGGATGACATGGTTTGATCATTGTTATGGACTAATTGGTTTTATTTATGATGAAATGACCATTTGCTTGTTATGATAGATGTAATTTGATGATAAAGTTGTGAACTTGGTAACCTTTATTATAGAGACATCATGCCCAATTTTTGAAAAAAATTTTATAAACTCTTGGTTAACTAACATTTACAACCATAGTAACAAGCAAGTGTGGGGATATTGTGGAAGAAGGATTATACTTATTGTGTTGATCGTGTTGTTTGTTTTGTGTGTAGAAAAATGGTAAGAACTAAGGATAGAGCCGGGGCAAGTTCTTCCTCATCAAAAGGCAAGGAACCGGAACAACCAAGGAAAAGACAATACTTGGGCAGGGTTGATGAAAGTGAGAGCGAGGAGGAAGAGATGATGGACTTGGATCAAGGTAATAAACCGAAGTGGGAATCAGGTCCCCTAGAGGATCAACCGGAAAGGTGGCAACCGGTGTTGTTTCATGACCGAATGAACCGGTTAAAGAATAAGGCTGCTGCATTTATTTGTGAAAGAGAAGTTAGAGAAGTTGAGTTTGGGCCCTTCAATGTATTTGCCCGGTTTCGAGCTTTAGGATGGGAGGCAACACTCAGTTGTTATGATAGGGACAACAAAAACCTGTTTATGACTGAAATTCAAGAATGGATGGCAACTTTGACATGCAACAGGTATGATAGGCCATCGCAGATGAAGTTAACGGGTGAGGTTAATGGAATAAAGGTGGAAATGTCATTTGAGTCACTGCGAAGATTAGCAAAATATGACAGTTTACCTGCTCGTGATTACATGATCCCAAGCCTTGATGATCTGTTGCTTAAACCAGAGAAACATCCAAGGTGGAATGACATGTTGGCAGCTATATTCTTGCCCGGTACTTTTAGTGGTGTTTTGTACCGGAGGAATTTAAAGATTGAAGCAAAATTGCTGCTGACCATTTGCATTCTGAATGTCATTCCCCGAAGGGGAGATAAGGAACAGGTGAGGTATTCAGAGGTACCAGTTCTCTACTCATTGCTTAACGGGTCGCCCCGATTTCCGATACGGTATTTAATCATGAACCATCTTTGGATATGCCATAACAAAGTGGGGAGGAACATCATCCCGTACTGCCGAATTATCACGGGATTGTTGAAGCAGTTCAGAGCAATCACCGTTGAGGATAAAGGAGCATTCAAAAGACATAAGCCTTTAGAGATTCGGAAGATGGGTGCTGGATGGACCTACACTCAATCGGAGAGATATCACAAGCTGAAATCGGAGGGTTAGAGATGGAGAGTATTGAAGGATGATGCAAGGGCACTTTTACCGGGAGAAGAGGATGATCCTGAGAGTGGAAATGAAGCCCCGAGTGGGGATGAGGATTATGCGGATGAGCCTCATGATGAGGATGTGCATGAGGGTCAAGGGGGTCCAGGTGGGGGACATGGTGGTGCTTTCTATGATTACACGGAGCGATCGTACGCGCCAAACTGGGCGTACGATGGTACCATGCAGGAAGTTATTGAGAACCAACGTCCTCCGGCACCCATTTTCGATTCGTGGTCGGGTTCGGAGCGAAAGTTATTTGATCAACATACGATGATGAGTGTGAGCATGGAAAGAGCTTTGAAGCATAATTTTGACCGTCAAGAAGCATGGAATCGTGCACATGCTTATTCTCATGAGGTGGAGGTGAATAATAGGTATGAAGATGATCAAGCAAGAAGGATGCATGCAGATTGGCATGCAGGGCGGCCTGTGGTTGTGGATCCACCTCCGGTGGATTATGCGTCTCTACCACCTTACGATGGTAGTGTATCGTATCCGACCCCGCCGATCCATCATTCGCAATGGGTAGATCCTCGTCAACAACAAGGAGCATCGCAGCAAGAGGGAAGTGGTAGCGGTGCATTTGCTTTCGGAGAGTGGAATGATATGATGTCTTCTATCTTCGGACCTCCTCAGCCCCGCTATTATTAGTCAGGTTGTGTTCTTTTCTGTACATTTTGTGAATATTTGTTGGTTTGTTATGTTTATGGATGGGAGGATGGGTGGAGTTAAGTAATGTCGCTTTGTTTTGGGCTATGCGAGAGTTGGTGGTGTGTTTCTATATATATATATATATATATATATATATATATAAAATGAAAAATATCAAAAAGAAATGTATGGTTAAGTCTATGAGCTTTTAGTTTGTTTAAGCGATCAATTCTTCCTAAAACCGTACATTGGGGTCAATGTACCTCAAGTGTGGGGATGGGGAGAAATTTTGGAGTTTTTAAAAAAAATAATTCAAGCAAAACATTGTGAGAAATTGAACACTTTGGATCAACTCCGAATGATGCATCGGCAACCTTAATCATTTTATTCTTGGTGAGAGTTGAAGCCACACTTGTAGTTAAATAACACATTTCTTTGTGAGAGTGGCAACAGGTGGGGGTGCATTAGAACTTGTGCTTGAATACGATTTGAGACTTTAGTTGGATGTGAATGTGAAAGGAATAAGGGCATTTAGGTAGCCTTGTCTTTGATGTGTGAGAGTGTGGGATTTGGGAGGTTGGACCTCATAAATTATATATATGAGCTGGGTTACGAGAAGGGCGGGGGTTTGGACATTTAGTTGCCCAATGTTGTGCCTAAAAGCCTATCGTTTGTTACCCTTTAGCTAGTTACTTAAAAATTTACCCAACTTGACTTGGTCTTATAGTGTTAGTAGTTGTTTAGTAGTTGTAATCATCTTCAATGCTATGTTGAATGCTAGCGTGAAGATTTTGTGTTTGTTTTATTGTTATTAAAGAAAAAATATATATAAAAAAAAAAAGAAAAAAAGGGAGAAAAATGAACAAAGAAAAAGAAAGGAAAAAAATTAAGAAAAGAAAAAAAAAATTGCAATTTGAGTACCTTGTTCATAGTATTAGTTTTGGTAGTTAGTGGTTATGATATTATGTAATAAAAGACCAGGTTAAGTTTTCGCTTCTTCATATATATTCCATTTCCTACCCATACACCTAGCCACGTTTCAACCTTAAAGTCCCTTTGATATGCATTCATGTTTGGCAATTGTTAAGAGAAGGGTCGATTTAGGTACAAGCTTATAGTTGTGCAACCACCGTTTGCTTTTTGTGTGTTTAGCTCATGGACGCTAGTGCTTACTTGTCGCCGAGAGGAGAGACATAGCGAGGGGTGTGTCATTTTGGTTGTTACGAAGGGGTTAGTAAAAAGTATTACATGTTTATGCTTGGGTTACATTGATCGTTTTTTTTTTGAAATTGAGTAGATATATTGCTTGGGACAAGCAACGGTTAAGTGTGGGGATGTGACAGGTGGTTCAAGGAACAACCCTTTATGACGTTAAAACGCGTAATATTCTCATATTTGGTCGTGTAATTATCTTGAATTAGATAACTACAGTTGCTTTTGTTTCAGGCACATTATGGAGTTTAATACGAAGAGAACGCAGCTTTGGACGGACCATGACGGTATCGAGCAAGATAGGATGGGAAGAAGGAACAAAACAAGAAAATGGGGGTCTACCGTAATTTACGGTAGCCACCGTAAATTACAGTGGCCCCCAAACACTTACAAATCCCACCGTAATGCAGTGGATTTTCACCGTATCAACTTTGTCTCTACCGTAACTTACGGTGGCTACCGTAAGTTACGGTAGCTGCTGATGAAAAAGTGCAACTTGTTGATTTAAAATGTTTTGAGTGGTACCTTTTGCTTATTCTCTGGATCCAACGAATTCTCTCCATAAAATAGGCAAAAGTGGTTGTTCTTGGGGCATTAAAAACATCTTCAAATCATTTGGTTAAGGGGCTGGATTCATAAGAACATTAGAAGTTGATCTCCTTTGAAGAAAATCATTCGGGTGGTGAGATTCAAGTATTGTTTGGCTCAGCTTTTGTTGAACTTCTTGGTTGTGTTGAAGAACAAGATATTGTGGTACTTTGATCCTTGTTATTTTACTTTGATTGTTATGAATTATCTTTTGATTCTTGTTCTCATGCGTAAAACTATGAGTGGCTAGTCTTCTTGTATGTTTCCTTTTGGTTTGAAGGATTTATAACTTTGATCATGTTGGTGTTTTCTATTTATGGGATGATGAAATTGATCTTGTGATTGTTTTGTCATGATGATTGTGTATTATGTGTAATGGGTCATTCATAAATTGCTTAACTTCAACCATACGTTCTTGATGCCATAGGCAAATCTTGATTTAGTGGAAAGATTGAGTAATTGGATAGTGATACTGATTATCGAGAGATAACCTTGCTAATACAAGTACTTAGTCCTCTTTGATCACATATAAACACACACTCATGAATCATGTCTATGTGGTTTTTCCCAATTAACACCAATATCATCATTTGTTAAAATCCGGATACCAAAGGGAAACATATTTCTCATTACTGATTTATACAAATCAATTTACTTTTATTTCTTGCTGTAAAGCCAATTCAGCAAATCAACAGATTATTGAACCTTAATTATTTATCATCTTAGTTAAATTTAGGTAATTGCAATTTGAATTAAGTTAACACATATTCCACAAACTCCCTGTGTTCGATACCCACTTACCGCTAGCTAATTAGTAGTATTTGGTTTTAAATTTGATTGAGACTTCGACCTCACGTCAATTGTATGTTGTCTTGCTATCAGTATGGCTTTTGCTATCGAGTCGGGGGTCTCTTTGGAAGCGGTCTCTCTACCTAACAAGATAGAGGAAAGACTCGCCTACACCTACCCTCCCCAGACCCTGCTCTTGAGTGGGATATACTGGGTTTATTTGTTTGTTTGTTTGTTTGTTTATTATTAATTATTAATATTAATACTCACGCTTACGTGTGAAGGTAATCCTTTTCATATTGATGGACTAGTTTAATACCCCGTAAAATAAAATATTAAATATTATTAATAAAAATTCTTCTCCTTGGGCGGTGAAAATACCAATTTCTTTCATGGCATTGTCAACGGGAGAAAGGCACGAAACTCGATTCCGGGTCTTATGATACATGGGGAGTGGGTCATAAAATCGTCATTGGTGAAGCGTGAAGTATTAAGTTTTTTCAAAAATCACTTCAAGGAATATGTGAATAAAATCGTCATTGCTGGCTTCCTTTTCTAGGCAAGAGATAAAAGACGCGGTGTTCGGGTGCGGGTCTAACAAGGCTCCCGGCCCGGATGGTTTTAATTTCCGTTTTATCAAGCGTTTTTAGGATTATTTTGAAGGGGATTTCGTCAATATCATGGCTGAATTTCATACGACAGGTTTGGTTAATGTGGGTTGCGTTTTATCAGGTTTGCTGAATTTCATACGACAGGTTTGGTCAATATCATGGCTGAATTTCATAGGCCTATTACTTTAGTTGGGGCGATTAGTAAAGTCATTTCAAAAATTCTTGCTAATCGTCTTAAAAAAGTCATGGGCCAGATTATTTCGGAGTCTCAGTCGGCTTTTCTCTCAGGCCGCTTTATCCTTGATGGTCCTCTCATGGTCAACGAGATTCTTGATTTGTTGAAAAGTAAAAAGAAAAAGGCGTTCCTTTTGAAAATTGACTTCGAGAAGGCCTATGACAACGTCAATTGGCACTTCTTGTTGTCAATTTTATCTCAAATGGGTTTTCCTCCTTTGTGGTGCGAGTGGATCAAAGGCATTTGTTATTCCTCTAGAGCTGCGGTTTTGGTCAACGGGTCCCCTACCTTCGATTTTAGATGCGAGAAGGGCCTTCGCCAAGGTGATCCGTTGTCGCCTTTTTTGTTCCTGATTGTTATGGAAGCTCTTTCTTGGCTTCTTGATAAAGCTAAACAGCTTGGGGTTTTGAAAGGGATTAACATTCCGCAAGATGGTTCGGATATTAATCACCTTTTTTACGAGATGACGCTCTCATATTAGGTGACTGGTCGAAGGATAACATTAGCAACATTGCTAGGGTCCTTCGTATTTTTTATCTATGCTCGGGTTTACGTATTAATTTGCATAAGTCTAACATTTTCGGGGTTGGTACGGAGAAGTACGAGGTCGATGATATAAAGGAGTTCCTCGGTTGTAAAAGTGGCGGTATTCCTTTTACTTACCTTGGAATTCAAGTTGGGGCTAAGATGTCGCTCATTCATAATTAGGACCCGGTCATTGAAGTCATTAAGAACCGGCTTGCCTCTTGGAAAGCTAAATCCCTTTCTATTGGCGGTCGCCTTATTCTCATTAAATCGGTTTTAGAAAGCTTACCTATTTACTACTTTTCTCTTTACAAGGCTCCTAAGGCGGTGATTGATTCGATTGAAGCTATTATGAGACGTTTTTGTGGGCGGGTGCTCATGTTGAAAGGAAGATCCCGTGGGTTGCGTGGGAGACAGTCACTACTCCAAAAAAATATGGTGGTTTGGGGGTATCGAAACTTCAAGTGGTTAATGAGGCTCTTCTCTTAAAGTGGACATGGAGATTCAAAAAGGAGGGGGATTGCCTTTGGAAAAAAATTATTTTGGGATGTCATGATTCGAATAGACCTTGGGCTATGTTGCCATGTAAGGCTACATCTAATGGGTGTTGGAAACAAATTGTTAAAGCTGGAGAATCAAAGTCAATGAACGGTTCTCCTCTTAACTCTTTTTTCAGCGGTGTTCTTGGCGATGGAAATGATATTAGCTTCTGGTGTGACAGATGGCTGATGGAAGAGCCACTTAGAGTTGTATACCCCAACCTCTTTAGACTTGAAAAAAATAAATGGGTCAAAGTTTCTGCGCGGCTTCGGGTTGTTAATAATGAAAAAACATTGGCTTGGGATTGGAAAAAACAACCAGAATTGGCTGCTAAAGTTTCGGAGCTGTTCCAGCTCCTTTCGTCCATTCATGATTTTGCGTGGAAGGGTGGGGCAGAGGACTGGAAATGGAGCCCAGCTTCGGATGGTCTGTCTTCTATCAGAGATGCTAAACGGCTGTTATCGTCTAACAACGCGTTAGGGCATGGTTCGGTAATAAATTGGAAGGTTTGGGTTCCTCTCAAATGCAAAATTATGGTCTGGAGGGCTGCGCTGAATAGGCTGCCGACGGTTGCTGAGCTAATGAAACGTGGGTTGAACATTCAACAGTCTCAGTGTGCTCTATGTGGAGATGTTTTAGAGTCAACTAATCATTTATTTACCGGTTGCTTTTTCTCTATAGAGGTGTGGAATCGGATTGAGGCCTGGTGCAAGTTAAGTCCCAATTTTTTCTTTGATGTGCTGGACGTTTTAAAAATGCCGAAAGATCAAGCCAAAACCAAGAAAGCGAAGCAATTTTAAGAGGTATTGTATATACTACTATGTGGATGATTTGGAATGAGCGCAACAACCGCATCTTCAATAACAAGCATCGAAGCCCGATTGAGATTGTAGAATTTGTTAAATTTACTTCTTTCTTTTGGATTTGTAATAGGTCTAGATGGAAAGACGTAGATTGATCTATGTGGTGTAAGTATCCGTTGGATTGAGGTTGTTCCGTTTGTGTTCTCGCAGGCCTTTCGTTTGAGGTCCCGTTGAGTTCATTTTTTGAATGAAATGCTCTTTTCAAAAAAAATTAATAAAAATTCATGAATTATAAAACGATCTTTTAATATAAGAGTAGGTTAGAGCCCATATATAACATGGGTGGAATAAATAAAATATATCAAGATCGTTAGTTTTTAAATATTTTATTTTTTAAATGTTATTAGCTATTGGTGAAATAAAAATATAATAAATATTTAAAAGTTATAACAAATAATAAAATTAAAAATTATTACTCTATATTTAAAGATAAAATAAGTCTAAAATCATATAATTTAGTATGTATTAATAAATTATTAAAAAAAGGATACTTATATTTTAGATGTTTAATAGTTTAGTTTACTTATTTAAAATAATTATCATTTAATATGAGAGAGACAATAACACACACACACACACACACACACACACATATATATATATATATATTGTTGTAACATATTTTAGTAAAAGAGGAAAGTCAAATTGATTGTTTTTATAATTTTTGTATTTATTATGAGAGAGATGCGGGAAAATAATTTTTCTAATATGCTAAAATGATGACATGTGTCATTTGATACGCTAGAATGATGACACGTGTCTCAAAAAACCTTGCTTCGGGAAAATGATTTTTCGGAAGAAAGCAACCTTGCTTCGGAACCCAGCTTTCCTTTTTCATGGTTTGGACCATTTGATAAGGTCTAAATGAGAAACCTTCCCTGACTCCTTCTCTTTTAACATTATTTGCATAATGTGTGCTAGCAGGATTGTAGTAACAATCTTTGGCCATGTGGTTTTGCAGTCCACACATTATGCATGCAATGTTAATCTTCTGGGAACTTGAGGATTGCTGTTTCTTGTTCCTTTTCTCTTCATCAGCAACTTTTCCATTTAACTTCTGATCCTTTGGTAGGACAGGAGTGCTGGTATTACACTTCTTTCCTGAATCAGAGTTACCTACCACCTGGAATCCAGCAGAGATGAATAAACCCTTTTGTTTTGGGTCAATCATCAGCTTAGACTCAACCACTTTCTTTGCAGTTCTTCTTACTGCTTTGGCTTTGCTTCTTCTGGCTTTGATGGTCAGGATTTGATCATCACTGGACAACTCATTAGGGAGCATCTCGAGCTTCATGATGAAGGTGCACCCACAGAGATCCCTAAAACAGATTTGGACAACACTTACATCCAAATGGGATATGGCGGAGACGTTAGCAGGTCTACAGTTTATAAGTTTAATTTCTCTTACAACTGGAAATTCCTGCTGCATATCGTTCTTCACTGCTTATCCAACAAATCTGGGGGTTGGGATCAAATCCTATACGAACTAGGGTGCCTAGTTCATGGAATGGTGAGAGGGATTTGCTTCAACTATTCAAGATTTGTGCTGACCAATCTCATGGGAAACCTTCAGCGGGAGACATTCTTCATGTATCCCAGGTTTCTTTAGCACTTAATCAACTGTGAATTGGAACAGAGTAAGCTTGTCTGTGCAGCTGCTCTGACTGTTCCTTAAATGAAGCTGACCATATATAAAATTTTGAAGAAAGTGTCCACCAATTTCACCGGAAGACATACTGCATTACTTCCAGGTATGGCTGAGCAAATAGCTCCTGGTGACATCCCTGTTAACCCCACAGGTGATGAACCCACACCAGCACCTACCCTCACACTGCCAAAGCTTCATTCTCACCCCATCAAAATAACATACCAAAGACGCCCAAATGAACCCTTGTTCAATCTACTCTGATTGAACAAGCCCCTTCTGTTCAATCCAAAAGGACTAGAGTGGAACAATGGGCTCCCACTCAGTCCGAGGTCTCACCATCCTTCATAATTGACCTAAATATGGGTTTTGAGTTTCCTCAGTCTCAAACCCATGAGCCCGACACCTAAGCTTACAGCCCTCAGAGTGAGTCTCTACACTCTCCTGAGAAGCCACAAAGGGACAGCCCTACCATAGGCTTAATGCCTCTAGACATTGACCAAGGTCCCAGGTCACTAGGTTTAACTTCTATATCCTTTACTAACCTTCTGTTGAGAACTAATGAAGAGATTACGTCTCTTCATGGCAATGAAGTTGATCCACAATGATCTTTTAAAGATCAACAGAGCCTTGAGAGATCTCTTATCTCTAGCCCCCATCAGTAAGCCATTACTGAGGTGAGTCCAACTGATGTGGAGGGGACTCATGCAGATTTAGCTGCCACTACTGAAGTTGCCTCAATGGACCTTCAGGACAGTGGTAACATCTCTGAGACTGAATCTGTGGCAACCATGCCTATTGATGACTCTGAAAGAGATGTATCATTAAGTAAGGGAAACTAGGGTGCCAAGAAACCACATCTGGTGTTGAGGCTGAACATACTAGGTATGCTACCTCATCTCCCTATGATTGTTCAAAAGAAGATAAGGGAAGACTGCAACTCACCCTTAAAGATCTACTGTCTAAAGTCTCAATCCTTAAATCAAAGGTTAGGACTTTAGAGGATAGGTCTGCCACTTAGCAACTTGAGATTGACAATCTCAAGGCTGAACTAGCTGAGAAACAGATTGAGAGATCTGTTAGACACGTACCTATTCAGGTCTCCTTGAGCTCTTCCTCTAGCTCATCTAGCTCTCAAGATGATGCTACCAAAAAGGGGGAGAGTGTTCAGAGACAAACATTTAAGGAACCACAGAGCCAAACTTCAACTTCTTTGGCTCTCACTACAACTTTCTTTCCTGAGCCATCTCAAGCCATACTGCAAATAGACCCAAGGATGCTCAGAGATCTCTATAGGCACTTTACTCAATTTCTATTGAGATCTTCTCTAGAACAGCCTATTCCTGATATGGCTATGATATACTTTGGAGCTGAAGAACTGTAGAGGCTAAGTGCACCTTCTACCACTGAGGAGGAAGTTGGTCAACCTAAGGTCCAAATGGAACCTGAGATTAAATTCAAAGGGGAAATGAAGATTGATGGCCCAGCAACTGAAACAGTTGGGACAGATAATGCACTCCCTCAAACTTCTGAAGCTGAAGTCAAAGCCTCGGAAGAACAATCTGAATCTTCCGAAGTTGAGATGGAAGTTATGGAAGGACTGTTTTCTTTGTCCGATGATCTAATCATCACATATGCAATTCTTGAGCTTACATCTGAGGTGACTAGTGAGGACTTTCTCAACCAACTCTCAGCTTAGACAACTTCACTATCTCCATCTCAATCTGAACCCTCCATCCAAGAACCACTAAAGTCAAGCACTTCCAAAATTGATAAAGGGAAGAAGAAAATGACTGCGGAAGAGCTTGAGGAGGAGGAGAAGATTGAAAAACTTAGAAGAAAAGATAGACTTCCAACTGAGAAGTCGCTAGCTACTAGTTCCAAAGCAGCTGCAGCCAATCATGAGGAAGTCAATATCAAAAGGAGAGAAGAGATTATTGACAAGCTCATAATGCTTAGAGCTGCCAATGAAGACATACTCCTGATACCATTAGAGGAGTTAGTAGAGCTAGAAAAGGCAACCAGACTGCAGATTGAACAAAAGAAAGAAGCAGCAAGGTTGGTCTTAGAGGAGGAAAGAGAAAGAAAACAGAGGGAAGCTAAACTGCAGCTCTGGAGGGAAAGGATATCCTTCCTAACCTCCAGAGGTTTCTCTCTTCAAGAACTATCTCCACATGATAATGATACGATCCTATGGTTCTTCAACAAGGAGCAGGACCAAATGGAGAAAAAGAGAAAGAAAGCTGCAAGAGAAAGATTGAAGGAGAAGAAGAAGAAAGAAGAAGGAAATAGGGTCACTGCTGCCAAGAATGGTTCTTCAACAAAAAGAAGTTTAAAAAATCATAATAAAATACACTCACGAAATCAAACCCGGGTTGATGACAACATGTAGTGTGCGTGTTTAATAGTGGGCTAGCTGCCCTTTTTGATACTTAGAGTGCCCTTATATTCTTTAAAACACTAAAAAATCGAGAAAACAAAAGAGAAAGAAAAAACGTAAATCTGAAGCCCAATCGATGATTGACAGGTGGCAAAACGAGACAATGAAAATTACACATGTTATGCAAAGTTGAAATATAATAATATAAGAATGATTGTTTATACGATTAATGAACTAAGAAAGTACATTTATTTTAAATAATACGAACAAGTGGGATATATAGCATGTTGTGATGGTGAGGTTTTGAACATAAAAACGTGGATGATAAAAGAACTCATACATCAAGAAAAATTACGCCGTTGTAAAAATAAATGTTAACACATGCAAAAGTGGTCTTTAAAAATCGTATGTAAAACAATCGAAAACTCAAACCTAGTAATTGAAATTTTAGTCCACCAAATATTCTAATTAATTATAACATCAAAGTGTTTGAAAAATAATTATATATCTATATAATTGCCAAGTCTTAGCTACAGTAACTTTTAAAAGGTTTGAATTTTAACATTAAACTTTGTTTATTTTTATCGTAACCACAATATCCCCATCATTCAAGAAAGAGAGAGAATCTTCTGTGTGAGAGAAGGGACTAGAGGGAAAATGAGCCAATTAAAGCATTTCTAGCGATCTCCGTCACTCCGACGGTGGCTTCTGACAGCGATGAGAGTGCTTCCCCATCATTCCAACAAAGGCATTGATTTCTGGCATTACTTTGCATCTTTTTTTTGTATAGTTTGGGGTTAGAGAAAGAGGATGGGTTTTGATCTAGGTTGTACAAGGAAAGGAGCGATTGTCTAGCGTTGACGGCCTACGGCAGCCGGGTGCATGCGGTGGTCAAGTGCTGTCTATTTCTAGGGTTTAAGTGGTCATCCTTGACGACAACAAGAGAAGGTAATGAAGGGTTGGAGGTGGCGGTGTTGGAAGTGTTTGTATGTGTGTGTTGATGATGGGACGATGATGTTTTTATGTAAGGCCCATGATCCCAGTAAGCCCCACAGTTGGTCATTCACAGAATAACAACAATTTAAAACATCTACGTAAGTAAACATTGTAGCAGAAATTTCTCTAAATCAAATTCGTCATGACATAATTCAAAGAAAAATCGTGAACAGTGTCTTAAGTACATCAAACAAATTTTAAAAGAGTGTTTAACAATCTTCTGAATCAGCGATTCCAGTCTTCGGTTTTCAAGAAGCTTTAGATCCATGCTCCCATCCCTCTACGCCCTACAGCTCACTTGTCAGACTAATATGCATACAAAAGTCAGCTTCGCTGAGTGAGTCCTAGGTTTTACTTTATCATTCTAAAATTTAATCATCACATAACTAAGCAATCTACTATACACAGATTATCACTTTATAAATACTTATCATTAAGACTTTCGCTTAATTATTAAGTATTACTCTTCTTTACCGGTCAATTCCCAGTGACTATGTCTCAGAATCTTCCCAAGGGTCTCACCCCCTTCTTGTGATAAAACAAGACTTTACTCTGTATATGCTTATGACAAACACAAGACTTTACTTTTATATACTTGTAATAAACACAAGTCTTTACTCTGTATATGCTTGTGACGAACACAAGTCTTTACTCTGTATATGCCTGTGATGAACACAAGACTTTACTCTGCATATGCTTGTGACAAACATAAGACTTTACTTTGTATCTGCTTGTGACGAACACAAGACTTCACTCTGGCAATGGTACAGTGTTATGAGCTCGATAAAAATTCTTTAAGTTTCACTTCCATCCTTCGTTATACATATACTTATACACGATAAGAAATAAGCTCTTAGTCTATACATTCACATTTCAACAACAATGAGAATAAACCACATAACCGACCCTCCACGAGATAGCAGGGGTTCGGGGGCGGCAGCCCCTGATAGCGGGATTCTAGGGGCAGCAGCCCCTAGTGGGGTCTAAGGGGCAACGCCTCCTGGCTGGGGCCGAGCTGCAAGGTCAGCGTGAAAAAATTTTATTTAAAGGACTTTATAGCATATTTTGTTATAGAAAAAAATATTTTCTTGTTAAAACCTCTTGAAATCTTTTCCTTGAAAATCTTAGGTTTACTATGCATAATAGCCCCAAAACACAGAAACACATGTAAATAAGAGAATCTAGAACTCACCTTGTCGATAAGTAACCTTACGTCTAAGTTACCTAACTTATGATCACATCACACGGTCAGCATATAAGTTAAGACACAAATGGGTCATACTCTACATAGTTTCGCCAGCAATTTCGCTGGTAGTTTCACTGTCAGATTCGCTATCAGTTTCGCTGCCAGTTTCGCTGCTAGTTTCGATCAGCAGTTTCGCTATCAGTTGCGCCCAACTTTCGTTAGAATTTCCTAGGTTCGTAAGATCTACCGGTCAACCTAAGACTAGCGAAGTTACCACCAAAACTATAGTTTCGTGAAACTATAGTTTCGCTGGAACTTCTCTTAGTTTCGCTGGGAGAACCACTAGTTTCGCTGATCGGGCTCACAGTTTCGCTGGACGTATAAAAATAACGAACCAGCCCATTTTTAACCCAAAATCTTAACTTTTTACGTTCAAAACCTTGGTTTTTCATCCATGAAACTATATCTAAGCATTTTACACGATTTCATACGTAAAAATATAACCTTTATTTGATTTGTTTGCAACTTTTCCAACCCTAAACCTTAGTTTGCAGATTTGCTCTAAAAAGAATGTTTGGAGGATGATTCTTACCTGAATTCCTTACTATTTCTTTGTTGTTTGATGCCCAAAACTCAGATCTTCAACCCTCAATCCACCAAGTTTCCAACCTTTGATTTTTCTCACTTTCTCTCTCTACTCTCTCTCTCTACTCTCTCTCTAGAATACTTGTAGCTTGGGTTGCAAGTGTGTGTGTGTTGTAATGCCTGATTAGGGCTATTTAAGGGTGGTAATGGGCTCTTAAGCCCATCTATCACTTAACCCATGGATCCAATTGGGTCCATATTCCATATATATATATATATATGTATATACACACACACACACACACACATATATATATATATACATATATACATATATATTTTTCCCGACTTGACCCGTTATTACTAAGTTGGTTGCTTCGATGTTTCGTGGCGTTACATTTTATTGAATTCACTATAGCTTTTTATTTTTCCTCTTAAGATTTTAGCTTGATCACATAAAAGGGGCTTTAAAACCTTTTTTTTCATGTTTCTGGAAGCTAATATGATAAATCTGGTTACATTAGTTATATAAATCAAACTCTTTATACCGGATAATGAGAAAATAAAAAAAATAGCGAGATTGATTTAGGATGTATAGTCTACTGAAGCTTTTATTTTGGATGTTTTATGTAAATTGATGTTGCTTCTTGATTTCTTAGTGCTAATTTTGTGACAAAATTCTTACTTTTTATGCATTTCAAGAACACTAGGTTCCAATTTGGAATCAAAATGAAACAGGAGGGAATTGTGTATATCTGTTTTGACCATTCACTTATCAATGGTTCACCTTTTTTTTAACGGCAATCGGTCCTACTCCTACTTCTATATTATACTATTGTCTGGGTTTTAACTCAGAACCACCTTCTCTAAGAAGCAAAGCCTCTACCAAATGGAGGAGTATTGTTTAAATAAATGTCAACTTTAGAACCAGCTAAGTCTTCATGTACACAAACTGTTTAAATAAATATGTTTGGAGGTTCGACTAAACCCATAAAAACATTCCCATGTTCTAAGCATGTTTATAACTTGGTCTTACAGTTTTTGTACAAGTGATCCATGCAGAGAGTTATGCAATGCACATCTGTTTTTTGATTTTGTATTAATGTAAACTTAATTTGATAATATTTTAATGTACATAACCACGTTAATTACATGTTATAAATAAATAAACAATTTTGCACTGTATTGGACATATTGTAAAAGGTACTTCATCTTTACCATGATTAAAATAGTGTTTTCTATAGTAGTGATGTCGGTACATGAAAGCTGATCAAGTAAATTAGGTCCAATTTTGTTGGTTTAATCATTTGCCTCTTTTTGTTTATATTGATACAAAGATCATGTTATAGATTGTTTCATACATAGTTTAATACAAATTTACGTGTTATAGTTTGGGTTTTATGAATTCATCTTTCACTATTGTTATATACTAAATGGATTCAAATCCGGGAGCATCAACAGTATAAGATTCTTCAGCATTTTATGGTTACAAATAATAGAATTGTTTTGATTATTACATTTATAATTATTTATTTATGTTCAAAATCAAAGGTAAAAACTAAAAATGGCCAGGTGTGTACGCAATCTTTTAAGAACCAAATTGCAAATGTTATCATAAATTTTTGTTTACTGTAATTGTACTATACTTTAAAAACCATAGAGCAAAGTGGTTAAGCATGATGTAAAAGTGAATAATGCAAGTAAATATCTCAAAGTTTGGGGATAGTTTTACATGACAAAGTTGAAGCATGTAGTATAACCTTTTGATGCATGATTTATTATGGCAAAAAAAATAATTTTGTTAAACTTTAGGGCTAATATTTAACTCTTCATTGTATCCTTTTCCAATGCATAAATATTTTAATATTATAATTAATTTTAAGCAAAATGGTTAAGCATGATGTACAAGTGAATAATGCAAGTAAATATCTCAATTTTTGGGGATAGTTTTACATGACAAAGTTGAAGCATGTAGTATAACCTTTTGATGCATGGTTTATTATGAAAAAAAAAGTAATTTTGTTAAACTTTAGGGCTAATATTTAACTCTTCATTGTATCCTTTTCCATGCATAAATATTTTAATGTTATAACTAATTTTAAGCAAAGTGGTTAAGCATGATGTACAAGTAAATAATACAAGTAAATATCTCAATTTTTGGGGATAGTTTTACATGACAAAGTTGAAGCATGTAGTATAACCTTTTGATGCATGGTTTATTATGGCAAAAAAAGTAATTTTGTTAAACTTTAGGGCTAATATTTAACTCTTCATTGTATCCTTTTCCAATGCATAAATATTTTAATATTATAATTAATTTTAAATAAACTATTTTTATAACTTTTGAAATATAATCTATTATAAAATTTCAAACACTTATTTTTACCAACATTTTGGTCTAGATTTTGAGCGAAACCGATTTCGGCTGAATATAATATTTTTTTGAAATTTTTTTACGACGACTGCCTTGCCGCAACGCGCGAGTTTTTTTACGACTTCGTTTTTTTATATAGTTTCAAATGTATTCAACAACGTCTTTGTTTTGATTCTCTTACATCCACTGCATGAATTTACAACAACGTTTTGACTTGGCTTTTTTACAGTTTTAAGCCCCCGCCGTAACGCGCGGGCTTAATACTAGTTTAAACTAAAATCTAGGGTGTTTGCAAGTGTTTTTGCTATTTAATTAATCTTATTAATTTGGACAATTATACATTTATCGTTCCACTATAGGCCAAATTTAAAGAAAGCAACACTTGCAGGATTGAGTTATTTGAGCAAGAGCTTGAAGCTTTTAAAATATGGTGTTAAAGAAGAACAAGACACGATCGAAGGTTTCAATGTATATATGTACAAAACTCATATTAAAATATTAAAATATTTAATCAAATTGTGTCACATGATGGATAAAAGTGTTTATACTGGCAATCATCTTTAATAATATATACAATCTACTATACATGTACATATTAGATATGAATTTTATTATAAATATTTATTTCAGCATAATAGGAACATCCAGTATTATGGCTCGTCCCAATGGAATATCAGAAAACATTGCAATAATTTTTAAATGAAAATTCTTAAAATGACTATTTGACAAAAAAAAATTCTTAACATGTCTCTTTAAATTTTGTTTTGCCCATGATGTTCCCGCTAAATACGGGCGGCAATGACCTTAAAATAGGGTCGTCTAAACTTATTTACCGAGTTCAAAACAGAGCCACGTGTCAAGATACAGATAACCCACCGTATTATATTTTATGGGTATCCGCCCATGAAAAAGATCAGTCATACTTCGAGTATAATGTGTGAAATTTTTATTTTTGAATATTGTAATGATTCATTTAATTTTGTTGTATTTTATTTTTCTCTTATAAATTTAAAAATAAAATGTTTTATAAAATTCTGAATATAGCATTATGACATGCTTATTTATATCCCTATGTCAGCATAATATTATAAAATGAACCAAACATACCCGAAGAAATTATAAACAACTCATGTTCTTCAAATCTTTCATCTTGATTATAAAACCCACTAAGAGCCAACTTCACGTACAAAGTGTTCTTCTTTATATGCCTCAATTTCATCTTCACCAAACCTAAGTCTATATTCTAATAAAAAATTCGGATAGGTCGGCAATGAGAACTGGGATGGGTGATGGCCAAACGGTTGTCGTTCTTCATTGTGACCTTCATCCTTAACGATGGACTCGGTTTTCATCATACTAATCTCTATTTGCAACTCAAGATCTTGAATCCACTATCAGTGTCGTGTGATCTTGTTGGATTTCAAGATCTTGGAACTTGTCTCTAGAGTCTCTTGGTATTGAGATCATACAGATCAAGATAGATACTATTACTGTCTACTAGGCCTGCAAATGAACTGAACGTTCATGAACTATTCATGAACTGTTCAGCGGGAAGTTCGTTTATGTTCGTTTATTTGGTAAATGAACGAACATGAACAAAAATTTTGTGTTCATTTAGTTAAACGAACAAACATGAACACATGTTTTGTTCGTTCGTTTACGTTCATGAACGTTCATTTATGTTCGTTCATATATGTTCGTTTATGTTTGTTCATTACGTTCGTTTATGTTTATTTATTTATATATATTAATATATTAATAAAAGGATATTATGTGTTAATATTTGAAACTTAAATGTATTATGTTATGCTATAAACCTATAAGTCTAGTGAGATTTCAATCTCCACTAGCACACCTAAAAGTTTTAAAATAGTCATTTAACGTTGTTTTTTGTGTGTTCAGTTATGTATATTTATTATTGCTCATTTATGTTCGTTTATTATTAGAACAAGAAGTACGAACCGGACGATCGTCACCGCTCTCCGACGAAGAACTCGCTTAAGATTTGTCCCAACGCATTGACACACAAACCGACCAAGACGATTAAATTAAAAAAACTTTGTATTCGGAACATGTATCTTTTGTTTTATTTATTTTATTTTTAATGTAACTTTTAATGTTTATTTTTCGCAACGATTTAAGTGTTTAGTTTTAAGTTTATTTTTAATGTAATTTAAAAAAAAACCACTCAATAAAAATATATTTGTAGTTATTTAAATTAATCTACTTTATTATAGTTTTAATTAATCTACTTTATTATTGTTTTAGTTAATCTACTTTACTAATTTTATTTAAATTGTATAATTTAAATATTATTTATTAAAATTAAAAAAAACCGGGTATTCAAAACAGGTTCTTGGACTCGACCCGGTTTGGACCTGGTCCGGTTCTTACCGGGTTGGGTTTTCCTCAACCAAAAGCGGTTCCAACCCGACCCAGTTTTTGGTCAAAAACCGGTTTGTAAAGTGTTGACTTGGAACTGGTCCGGTTCGGTGTTGACTTGGAACTGGTCCGGTTCGGACCCGAACCGGTTCCTTGAAAAAAACGGTTTGTGCACCTCTAGATGGCAGTAAGTTCGCAAGGAGTCAACAACCTTTAAGGCTATTCTTTTGCACGTGAATCGAGGCAAAAGAGATTGAAGTTTAATCTACAGTTATAGTCTCTTTATATTATGATCAACTAGTCCATCCGTGATCATTCCCCGGATGTAGGGTTAGTGATAGAATTATGTTTATCTTGACTTTTAATCATTGTATATCTAAACTTTGATTGTCTGATTGTAAGGCCCCGTTCCCGGGAAACCTCACAGTTGGGTAACCATAGCATAAATTCAATTTAATAACAAAACATTGCAGCGGAAAATAATTAAACATTCATTAAAGACTTAGAAACCCCTTTATACTCATACATTTGTCCTTTAAAGGTAAACAAAACATATTCCTTGTTCATTAATTACAACAAAGACTTCATTAATAGGAATGTCATCCATATCTCCCCAAGTAGCTTCGTGGTGCCATCCTCAACATCAGCGCTTACCTGTCCACTATTATGCATAAAAAGTCAGCTACGCTGAGTGAGTTCTAGTTTTATATAAGTAAGAAAATATAATCTTTTATCCTTTCATATAATAAACACGCATACATCATACTGCAAACATTACTTGCATCACATTAGGCACGTTCATTATCTTTCATTCTTTTATTTCGTTTCACTTCATCATAGGCGAGATTTGCACAAAGCAAGATCTCCATGTTGATTGACAACGAATGTCAATCCCCGTCAGTACACGTTATTCATGGTCGCTACCCCCGACGGTTGATCGATCCCCGTCGGTACACATCTTCATGGTAGCTTCCCCCGACAGTTGATCCACACTGCTAGGCACATAGCCCGCTCATGAATACGGATCCATCATCATACATCAGACTCACATAAGTGAAGTCTATCATAGTGCTTGCAAGACTTTTCATCATCAAACGGGCCCGGGGTAACATTCGTTAAGTTCCACTTCTCATTAGTATTATCTTTCACTTAATATATATATATATATACTTAGCTTATTAAGTACACAACATACCAAGTACTAGTCATCATAACAGGTAACCGACCCTCCGCGGGACAGCGAGGGTTCGGGGGCGGCAGCCCCTGATGGCGGGGTCCTAGGGGCAGCAGCCCCTAGTGGGGTCCAAGGGGCAACGCCCCTGGCTGGGGCCGGGCTGCCAGGTCAGCGCGCCCGAAAATTATTTTGAGCTATTTAAATGTCATATTTTACTTTAGAAAAATGTATTTTTCTTGTTAAAACACCTTGAAATCCTTATCTTGAAAACCTTATGTTTACTATGCATAATAGCCCCAAAACCATGGAAAAACGTTTAAATAAGGGGATCTAGAACTCACCTGAACTTAGCAAATAGCTTAAATCCTAAGTTACTTAAGCTATGGTCTGAATGCTCTGGCTGCACGGAAGTTAATACACAAAAACATCAATTTCTTCATAGTTTCACCCACAGTTTCGCTAAAGGAAATTAAAAATAATATTTTTAATTAAAAAGTTTCGCTGGGCAACATTTCTGCTAGTTTCGCTAGACAGATTCGTCGCCTTGAGCGCCCAACTTTCGTTGGAATTTCCTAGTTTCGCAATGTCTAAGGATCAATCTAAGTTTTGGCGAGATTACCAGCGAAACTGTAGTTTCGCTACAGCGAAACTGTAATTTCGCTGGAAGTCTCCTAGTCTCGTTGAATGTATACACAGTTTCGCTGGATGAGTATCCAGTTTCGCTGGATCGGGGCACAGTTTCGCTGGATGCATAAAAATGACGAACCAGCCCGTTTTTAACCCAAAATCTTAACTTTTTACGTCCAAATCCTTGATTTACCTTCCATGAAACCATTTCTAACATTTTTACACGTTTTCATACGTAAAAATTTGACCTTTATGTGTTTCTTTGAGACTTTTAAAACCCCAAAACCCTAGAATCCGGGTTTGATCTACAGAAGGCATTATAGGTCGATTCTTACCTTGTTTGTTGCTCCTTTCTTTAAGATTTGATGCACAAACACCCAGATCCTTAATCCCTTGATCTTAGAAGCTTCAAATCTTGTGTTTCTTGCACTTTCTCTCTCTACTTTCTCTCTCTACTTTCTCTCTCTACGAATTCTTGTTGTTAGGGTTGAAATGAGAAGATGGTGGCTGCATTTGGGTAGGTTAAGGCTGATCATGGGCCTCAATTACTCAAGTTTTTGTCCATAAACCCAAATTAGCTCATAACCCCTTTCTTTTTCTATTAAATACCCATTAGTTAAGCCCACTTATCCTTAATGACTCGTTTTGACTTTTCGGGGTGTTACACCGATCATCTCTCATTGTTTATGTGTTTTTTATTTTTCTTGATTAATATAGTTTTGTCAGTTAGTCTAATTGATTAACCATTAAACTATTAGTCTGTGCATTACTAATCACTGATGATTGATTAGGGTATCAGCACAACTGATAAATATTAATGAGATAATAGGTCTTGGTATTAGTTAGTTTTTACTATCTAATTTAACAACTCTTTATCTAGTTGGTAATCACGTTTAAACAAGAATAACAAACTAAAAATGTTTATGTGATTTCTATTTTGGTAAAACCTAGATGACATAATTTTTTCCCATACCCGAAACCCGAGTGTGATCATCGTTTACTTTTTTTTTAGCAGTTGTTTAGTTTAATTAATCTCATTCACATCCATATATAGTCAAGAGATAATAGTTTGGTTTTAGTTAATTAACTTAGTTAGATAATCAAACAAATCGTGTAACACTAACCCCATGCTCCTCATGTATACGATACCTGACTTATCCTAGCTAGCTAGATTAATTAGATATTTTGCATGACCCCAGGGACAGGTTGTCAACTACTCTCTTCAATTAATTCTCAGTAAGCTATCATATGGTTTGTAACTTCATCACTTAATATTATTAGTTATAGAAAACAGTTAGCATATGATAATACATATTAGCTTGGAGTAGGAGGAACTAGGGTGACCATGCAAAGTAACTTACAATATGAGTGCACACGTATTTGCAAGATGCAGTGTTGGCGAAGACTTGGGAACCCTATTTTATATGGTCATACATGAGGTTCTAAGATTCATAGGATCTTATTGTCCATCAATTTCTCTTCTATACCCTGTGAATCCTAGCGAAGCCTTTTGATAAATCTCTAGTCTCGAAGAATACATAAAAAACTAGAACTTCTGCTTTACCCTCGCGCTTCAACTATAGACGTTCTTCAACCTTGCTACCCTATTATCGACGTATATAATTGATATTAGGTTTACCTTGTGATGTACATCAATCCTTGCAAACCCCAAATGGACTTCCTATGTAATGTTCACTCATTTCCAACGATCGTGCATGAACTATAAGAGTTACAGCTAACAACAAGATTCTACTAAGCCATATCGATTTACTTGATTAGAATCATTCCGTGATCCGATAAATGACTATATTTCTATTTAAAATTAACTTTTCTTCTGGCCTAGTTATCTAATGCTGGGCTCAAATAGATTGTCAGTTTGACAAATGTCAACCATGTGACTAATGCTTAAATTAATCAAGACTATCAAAGACTCGTTGCTTATTATGTGCGATACGGTATAGTTCAACTACTTTAGTGTAACAATTATTTATCGGATGATTCTGACATTCATAAGGACTTGGGGGAAAAACAATCTAAACAGTTTAGATTCTACTTACTTACATCAAGTTTTCATTTGCAATGCTATCATTGATTTCGTATTCTCTACGTCATTCATATATCAACACCCACTATTCGAATAATAGACCTTCTAACATTCTCCCTAATGTGAGGAGACTTTTGGAAAATTTGCCTTCACCTCAAATGGATTTAACATCTCATTATGATTTTGGTTTCACAATACATGAAGACTTATGGCATCTCACCTTTAGATACAACAACTAAGTCACTATAAAAATTCATGATGCCATGTGATTCAATTGTACATCTTTATATTTGAGCCTCATCATATCTTTGATATTTTGATAAGATCATTCCATTTATAACATCACTTTGGCAAGAAGATCAGATTGAACTAGCAAGCACATCTATAAACATAAAATATTAAAGACATCTCCTGATAAGAAAATCTCTAAATAAGCTTCTTAGTAACAAGCTTGCAACAATTGCTACTTTATCCGGGTAATTGTTGCTACGAGCAAGTGTTATGAAACCCACAAGTTCTGTTACATGATCTACCCTGGCTTTAATTCCATGTGTTGTAGTTTTCACTATATTTTTGTATTATATTTTGATTTATATTGCTATAACTCATATGGCCAGTGTTGGAGTACGAAACTTCATGCACAAACAATTTGACATATCGCTAATTCCCAATTCATTACGCATATTATTAGCACTATCTCCATCAGAATTGTTGATCTGAATCTTATGATAAAAACCAAAAGACCAATACCCCTCGCATTAGGTGGTATGAATATCCTAAGATTTCCATGGCAATGAGGTTTAATCGCCAAATCATAAATTGATTACACATGTTGTTAGTAGTTAAAGTCATTTTTAGATGTAATCTTCATTTCTCATGAAGTTCAGGGTAGATTGTGTAATAAGCTCTTAGCTCAAGGGTGTGTTGTGTAATATGTTTGTTAGAAAGTTTGTTAGTAAGAATCAATGTATATTAGGGCAAATATACTACTGATCGTGATAACACAATTGAATTTCTTCTTCTATTGATTTTCACTCTTAAACCATCGTTCTTGTTAATCTTCCAATCTTCAATCGATTGTTCAAGGATCATTGTATTACAACAATTGGTATCAGAGCTCGGCTCTCGATAATCTTCGTCGAAGGTGATTACAGTGATCAACGAAATCGGAAGGATGGTGTCCACCAAATTCGAAATTGAAAAGTTTGATGGAAAGAACGACTTTGGGTTGTGGAGAGTGAAGATGAGAGCTCTGTTAGTGCATCAGGGAGTAGTAGATGCGCTAAAGGGGGAGAACAATTTACCGGCGACTCTCACGGCGAAGGAGAAGAAGGATATTCTTGAAAAAGCACACAGTGCGATTATTCTCAGCCTTGGTGATAGGGTTTTGAGGGAAGTTTCAAAAGAGGAGTCGGCATCTGGTGTGTGGGCAAAGCTTGAGAGTCTGTACATGACTAAGTCGCTTGCTAATCGGCTGTATTTGAAGAAACGATTGTATACTTTCCATATGAGTGCTGGGACGTCTCTAGAAGATCACACAGATGAGTTTAACAAGCTCATTTTAAATCTAGAGAACATTGATGTCAAATTAGAGGATGAAGATCAGGCTATAATCTTCTTGACCTATCTGCCACAAGCATATGAACATTTTGTGGATACATTGATGTATGGAAGGGATTCGTTGTCTATGGATGAAGTTCTTGCAGCTATGAACTCAAAGGAGTTGAAGAAGCGAACCGATGTACAGAAGGAAGCTGGTGATAGTCTATACGTTCGAGGAAGAACTGATTATAGAAACTCAAAGTCGAAGGGGGTCCCGAGATCAAAGTCAAGGCCAAAGAGAAAGTGCTATGTGTGTGGCCCTGAACGACATTTGAAGAAAGATTGCCCAGAAAAGAAGAAAGACGTAGATAATTCAGTGTCTAAAGGATTCAATAGTCATGTATCTGAGTGCTCTTCGGAAGGTTATGAAAGCTCTGATGTTTTAAGTGTCACTGATAAAGAAGTGCAAGGTGGTTGGATTCTTGATTCTGGGTGCTCATTTCATATGACACCGGTCAAAGAATATCTAAAAGATCTCAAGATGCAAGACCTCGGTGAGGTTAAGCTGGGTGATGATCGACCGTGCAAGGTGTGTGGCATTGGGACAGTGACATTCAAGTTGAGCAATGGTACAGAGATTGATGTCCCGAATGTGAGGTACATTCCTAATCTTTCTAGGAGCTTGATGTCCCTAGGAACCTTTGAAAAGGAAGGTTATGTAGTTAGTCTAAGAAATGGTAAGACTAAGATCATAAAGGGGTCTTTGGTGATACTGACTGGTACAAGGGGAGAAAACAATACTTATCTGCTAGATGGTGATGTTGTTACTGGGAGAGTGGCAATAGCTAGCTCTAGCAGTGATAGGGTTCTGTTATGGCATAAGAGGCTAGGTCACTTGAGTGAACAAGGGCTAGTAGAACTCTCAAAACAAAGGATACAAAAGATTATTGACACTATCAAAGTGAATGATTTGAAGTTTTGTGAAACTTGTGTATTTGGTAAAGGCAAGAGAGTAAAATTTACAAAGGGGAAGCACTCAACAAAGGGGATTCTCGATTATGTACACTCTGATCTTTGGGGGCCTGCTAGAGTGAATTCACTAGGTGGAGCAAGGTATTTCCTCTCCATCATAGATGATTATTCTAGGCGGGTGTGGGTGTATGTAATTAAGAGTAAAAGTGAAGTGTTTCAAAAGTTTGTTGAGTGGAAGACACTAGTTGAGACTCAAACCGGGAAGAAATTAAAGAGGCTTCGAACAGACAATGGGTTAGAATTCTGCAATGCTGAATTCAACCAATTCTGTAAGGTGAATGGAGTGGGGAGGCACTTAACTGTCCCTGGTACTCCCCAACAGAATGGTCTTGCAGAGCGGATGAATAGAACATTGCTTGAAAGAGTAAGGTGTATGCGATTGAATGCTGGATTGCCAAAGGGATTTTGGGGTGAGTTAGTTTCTACTGCGGCATACTTGATCAATAGGTCCCCATCTAGAGCTTTGAACATGAAAACACCTATGGAGTTATGGAGTGGTGAGCAACCTGATTGTAGTCATTTGCGGGTTGTTGGTTCAATTGCTTATGCACATGTAAGTCAAAATAAATTGGAACCTAGAGCACAGAAATGTGTATTCCTGGGGTATCAATTGGGTGTAAAAGGATACAGGCTTTGGAGGCTTGAGGAGGGTGCTCCAAGGGTCATAGTTAGCAGGAATGTAGAGTTCCAGGAGGATACTTTGTACAAGCATGTAGTGGGGTTGTCATCAGTAGATGAAGGTGAAAACCAGGTTCATATTGAGGTGGAGCAAGATGATGAAACACATGATGAGTTACATAGTGAAGATGAAGATGTGAGTTCTCATCA
Source organism: Flaveria linearis (assembly GCA_024085815.1). Taxonomy (NCBI): domain Eukaryota; kingdom Viridiplantae; phylum Streptophyta; class Magnoliopsida; order Asterales; family Asteraceae; genus Flaveria; species Flaveria linearis. The sequence continues at coordinate 105,675 of CM044004.1, read as the reverse complement.
TGATCATCAGGCTGAGCATAGTATAGCAAAGGGTAGATCTAGAAGGAACATAGTTCCACCTCTTAGATATAGAGATGTAACTAATGTTACTGCAGTTGCTTTTGTTGCAGCTGAGCATGATGCAATCTATGAACCTTTATCTTATGAAGAAGTGCTCATGTCAGATAAGAAAGAGAAGTGGCTTGCAGCCATGGATAGTGAAATGGGTTCTCTTGTGAAAAATGATACTTGGGTGTTAGTTGATAAACCAGCAAATGTCAAACCAGTTGCATGCAAGTGGTTGTTCAAAGTTAAAGAGGGGATAAAAGGAGAAGATGGGCCTAGGTTTAAGGCCAGGTTGGTTGCTAAGGGTTTCACACAAAAGGCAGGTGTGGACTATACAAAGATATTCTCACCGGTTGTCAAGCACACCTCTATCCGAATGCTTTTGTCAATAGTAGTTTCTAAAGACTTAGAACTTGAACAACTTGATGTTACTACTGCATTCTTACATGGGTTCTTAGATGAGAACATATATATGCAACAGTCTCCAGGGTATATTGAAGAAGGTGGAGAACATAAGGTTTGTTTGCTTAAGAGGTCTTTATATGGTCTTAAGCAATCACCTCGACAGTGGTACAAAAGGTTTGATGAATGCATGCTGAAGAATGGCTTCTTGAGAAGTCAATATGACAGTTGTGTGTATTATAAACAGTTGGGGGTTGAAAATGTCATTTACTTGTTACTATATGTTGATGACATGCTGGTTGCATGTAGAGATAAGGAAGACATGGTGGCTACTAACAATATGCTGAAGCATGAGTTTGAAATGAAGGATTTGGGGGAGGCTAAGAAAATGTTGGGTATGCATATTGAAAGAGATAGGTCTCTTCGGAAGCTGAAGTTGCATCAGGCTTCTTATGCTGTTAAAGTGTTGAGAAACTTTAATATGATTAAATGCAAACCTGTGAAAACACCTTTAGCTGTTCATTTCAAGTTGTCTGCTAAAAACAGTCCAAAAGATGTTGATGAGGAGAGGTACATGGATTCAGTTCCATATGCTAATGTTGTTGGAAGTTTAATGTACCTTATGGTGAGTACTAGACCTGATTTAGCTTATGCTGTAAGTGTGATCAGTAGATTTGTGTCAAAGCCTGGTAAAGCACATTGGTCAACTGCAAAATGGGTTTTAAGATATTTGCACGGTACTAAAAATTGGGGTTTGAATTTTAGTGCAAGTAACTCAAATGGAATGTGTGAAGTTGAAGGTTTTGTGGATGCTGATTATGCAAAGGATCTTGATAAGTCAAGGTCTACAACCGGTTATGTGTTCAAGGTGTTTGGGAATGTTGTTAGTTGGAAATCTCAATTACAACATGTAGTTGCTCTTTCAACCACTGAGGCAGAATACATGGCGCTTACAGAGGCAGTGAAAGAGGCCTTGTGGCTTCAAGGCATAGTAAAAGAGTTGGGTATATCATTGTCTCAATGTGTTGTTCATTGTGATAATCAGGGGGCAGTTCAACTTTCAAAGAATAGTGTTTTTCATGAACGGACAAAGCATATCAATGTGAGATTGCATTTTGTTCGTGATGTTATTAGCTCTGGTCAGTTGGTTGTGCAGCAAGTGAGTACCGATCACAATTTGGCTGATATGTTGACAAAGAGTTTACCAGGTGTTAAGTTTGACTATTGTATTTCGAATTTGGGAATTGGATAGAGATTTGATGACTTTAAAGGTGGAGATTGTTAGTAGTTAAAGTCATTTTTAGATGTAATCTTCATTTCTCATGAAGTTCAGGGTAGATTGTGTAATAAGCTCTTAGCTCAAGGGTGTGTTGTGTAATATGTTTGTTAGAAAGTTTGTTAGTAAGAATCAATGTATATTAGGGCAAATATACTACTGATCGTGATAACACAATTGAATTTCTTCTTCTATTGATTTTCACTCTTAAACCATCGTTCTTGTTAATCTTCCAATCTTCAATCGATTGTTCAAGGATCATTGTATTACAACACATGTCAATATGATTTGAAAGGCAATTATACCTTATCAAAAATTAATCTCTTAAGTTTGAGGAGTGAGCTATACAATTAATAGTGTTCAAAAGTATGCACTTTTAACGTGTTAGGCCCTGTTTGGTTGGGTCTGACCAGACCCGGTCAGACATTCACGTCTGACTCGGTCAGATCTGGGGTGTTTGGTTGTTTGCCTCTTATCGAAGAAAAGGTCTGACCGAAGCTCCTACCCGGTCAGACCTCAACCATAATCTGACCCGTGGTCAGACGTGAAGGTGGAGTGACGGGCGGTGGTGCTTGCGGTGGTGGTCTATGAAGATCTGTAGTGGTCGGCGACGGGCGGTGGTTCAGATCTGTGGTGGTCGGCGACGGGCGGTGGTGATTGCGGTGGTCGGCGACGTGCGGTGGTGCTTGCGGTGGTTCAGATCTGTGGTCGGCGGTGGTGGTTGAGATCTGTGTGGTGGTGGCGTGCGGTGGTGGTCGGCCGGAGATGAGGAATGGGGGAGAATTTTGGTATTTTGGGTTTTTTAAGAGATGTGGATGGGTTTTTTAAGAGGAATGGGGGAACAATTTATGTGAGTGCGGTGATGGTCACCCACAGACCATAATTTATGTGAATTTTGGGTTTTCAAGAGAATTTTGGGTTTATTTGGGTTTATTTGGGTTTATATTATACCAAACACACTTATTGGTTCAGACCTCTTACTGATTCAGACCCTTAATTCTTCATCTTGAAAATATACTTACCTTCAATGCTTACTACTGAAGAAAGGTCAATCAAGTTTGTCATCCTAAGACATGTTTTCTCTTGATGAGCAATTCTTCGGATGAAAACAAAACCGTGAGTTCCTCGATGGGCAACCCATCGGACGCAAAGCAAACAATATCTTAATAGGTTTACATAAACTGTTACAAATAGCATTAGTATCAAGGACTGGATAGGTGTGCAACGAGGACACTAAGTTTCATAAGAGGATGGAGATGTAATCCCACATTGGTTGAGGAGAAGAATGAAACTTACATTATAAGGAAAAGAAAACTTTCTCTACCAATATATATTTTACCTAGACGAATAACTCGTTGGGTGAAAATAAAACCATCAGTGGATAGGCAATCCGTCCAAATGATACGATTTATGTGAGTAGTTACCAAGAGTTAATAGTAAAATTAAAAATCATACTTTAAATGTTTAAACATTCAAAAACAATCATAAAAAGAGAAGTTTGTTAGTCATCAAGCTTAAAACACATGGGGCAACAATCCAGCAGTAGCTATCCAAAAAAATACTGAGTTAAAACAAGAGGTTTTCCTATTAATGAATTTCCTCCCGAGAGGTTTGAGGGTTTCCTTCAGAGTCACACATTTACCGTTAAAGAAATAACTATCCAAAATCTTCCCCTCCCACATGATACTGAAACAATATCATCCTCACTAAAAAGACATTATGATCCACTTTTAATTCATAACCTAATCATTTTCAAAGAGTAATCGTATAATTCTAAAAGAAATTAAGCTTCACTAACACACCTGCAAGATACATTTAAAAAAGTTGAGGTTTTAATCACTTATGCCCAACATGGAACATCTCTCAGTGCATGTTATAGATGAACCGGTGGTGCAATCAACGTTGGTTACGCTACGAGGAAAGAAGATTTGAAGAAATTGATAATTTTGTTCTTAACTTTTAGTGAAGAATTTAGTGGCGGAATACTACACATGGTTAATAACCCATTCTTTTCATCTAATTTTATATTTACACATTCTAACCGGTGAGAATAATACCCAAGTCCTAACCCATAACCTAAGACCCCCAAATTTAAAAAAGTTGGATATAAGATTACCAGGCCTAAATAAGAACATTAATATTATGTTCTGTTAATTAAAAGAACAAACATTTCTGACTAACATCCCACAAATAAACTGGAAGAAAGTCACACGATAACAAATTTTAATGTCAAACTGTTGCTATTTTCAACAAATAACCAAAAATACACATAGATTTGCAATACTTAACTAGTCTTCATGTTAATAAATACTATGTTTACCCACTTTCTACTTTTCTCTTCAATGAAAGATGCTTACAAATTTTAGCCTTTGTTCATACTCTTTGTACGCTATCACCATGGACAACCACAAATCCCTCACTTGCAAGAGTACCAAGTGCGTTTCGCAACTGACAACCAAAAAACAAATCATTAATACAACACAAAAGGCGCCAGATGCGTTGCGGTGTAGTGGGAAGAAAAAAGGAAGGGATACTTACATCGGTCAGATGTAACTCGGCATTAATGCTACGCTGCTTCAACTCTTCAAGCAGCTGCGAGTAATTACAGTTCTCATAAGAATCATGATAATACTTAATAGAGATTTAACAGAAATATTAAAAAATGAGGCACCTCTAGCATACGAGCAGATGGACCCCCAAGTTGCAACTTTTCCATAATAATACTGCGAGTCAATCCAACCAAATTGTCCCTTCTCATTCTTTCACTTGCAGACACACCAGTAGTTATCAGGTCCATGTCAATGGTTCCTGTTAAGAAAACATATTTGTCAGCCTAAAGAGCCCAATAGGATAACTGATCATAAAAACATATTTTAGTCTTGTTTGAACAAGTCAATGCTTACCAGTGGCGTGATCTGTTGCAGACTGCTGTAGTGCAACTTCTAGAAGCCTAAAGGCCTCCATAACATCTTTTTTTTCAACCCATTCTGAAAAGCGAATTCGAGCCAGGGCCTCACTGAGGCGTATAAGACTTTCAATTTGTCTAGGAGTAGCGGTTATAACCTGTGGATTAAAAATATGGTAAGTTAAACGAATTTGATACTATTTCACCAATGACTTGATACTCTTTAAAATAAACAGAACCCACCCACAAAAAAAAAGATTTAAGAAAATTGTAATGTGGTCTAGGAGAGGTAACAACCTTTTTACTACTTCCTGGAAAATTTCCTCTTCTTCTCATTTCAACATAGCCGCGTCTCAGCTCTTCAGCAGCTTCATCAGACAACTGTGGTTGTATGTTTTTTCTGGCATAACTCAAATAAGCAGTCAAAGTTGGAAGGTCAATGACATTCTGCTCAGAATTCTGCATGCAAAAGTCAGATATTAGCACTTGGCGACAGCTCAACAAATGATAGTCATGTCAAATACTTCAACACAAGAAGAAAAAAAGGAAACCTCCGCATTTTCAAAATGTAAAGCAACTATATGCTTTGCAAGGCGCCTGTCAGTCTGCTCATCAGCTTTGTCAAGAATTAAATAAATCAAATCAAACCTGGGAAAAACATCAAGCTGATCAGAAATCATCAAAACCTTATGGTCTATAAATGTGATAAGAATGTACTTTCACATGAAATAGAAGTGAAATTATGTTAAACCTAGAGAGCAATGTAGGGGGAAGATGTATGTTGTCGATCACGGACAAACGAGGATTATAACGAGAACCACTTGGATTCGCACAGGCCAAAACTGAAGTCCTTGCATTTAGAGAAGCAATAATCCCTGCTTTGGCTATCGACACAGTTTGTTGTTCCATAACCTTCAAGGACCAAATATCACTTGACATAAGAGATAACATACTTGAACTAAGAAAAGATTAAACTAGTTTGTAGTAGAACAAAAGAATATATATTTCACCTCATGTAGCATACTCCTTGCATTTTCAGACATTTTATCAAACTCATCAATACAACATATGCCTCTGTCACTAAGAACCAAGGCCCCACTCTCCAAAACCTAACAATCAATTGTATACTGTAAGTCTAAATTCACGTTATATTTAACTCTAAAAGGTCAAAAGGGTAAAGGAAATTTTAGATCGTAGATGTATAGAAGTCAAACTGGTGAGAGTTACCTATGACATATTATTAATAAATATGGCCTCATAAATAACTTTATTCGTAGGATAATAGAACCTTTGCACTCACAAACTAACTATTTATACAAACACTAAAAATATTGGACCAAATTTATATCGGGACAACCCTACCAGTACTAAAAAACCTGTTTTGACATGTTCTCAACCTGTCTGGCCTACCCATTTTGCCACCTACTTACCGTTTCACCAGTTTCAGGATCTTTGGCCACATAAGCAGTCAATCCAACAGCTGAGCTCCCTCTTCCACTGGTGTAGATACCACGGGGTGCTAATTTGTGTATGTACTGAAGAAGCTGAGATTTGCTGGTACCAGGATCACCAACTAGAAGAATATTAATGTCTCCCCTGAAGTTAGCCCCAGATTGTAATGTCAAAGCACTCCCACCAAAAAGCTACATTCATGGAAAAAAATTTATGGGAAGTCAGTGTTCAGAACCTACCAAAAACATGTTAATGCATTTCCAAAATTAGAACTTTACTAATTACATATAAATGACTAAATATACCTGGCAAAGGAGTCCTTTCTTCACATCATCTAGCTCCCAAATGTTTGGGGCCAAAGACCTCGTAAGCATGTCATATATATCAGGTCGTTTTGATAGTTCTTTCAATTTCTCCACCTGTGGTTGTACATATATATATGAGCAATAAGCAAACCATGAATCAAATATTAGCAATAGTTTAACATCATTGCCTGCGCGTCCATTGTTCCTTGATCATCTTCAGTAGAGCTCACTTCAGTTTCCATTGGATCTTCTACATTCATTCTTGATTTATCTGTCTTCTTTATATGAAGGCAATCAATGTAAGTCTGCAAAAATAGAAAAAAGTTAAGAAAATTAGCACAGTTAAAAAAATCGAGAATATGGCAGGAACATTTACCTTGAATAAAGATTTCACAGTCCTTTGAGTTTGGCCAACCCTCACAGTCATAGCCCTATATATCCCAGTGATCTTTTCAACAAAAAACACTCATTCAGATGCTAAGCACGGTAATTATAATACATTTTGAGCTAGTTGGGTACTTATTTAAGTTAATGTTGTAGCTTACCTCAACTCGGTCACCAGGTTTTCCTGCATCCACCAGTTTGTCATGCATCAGCAAGCTCACGGTATGAGGAGTACCCCCTTCAGGGATTTCATCAGGTGTCTCCTGGACTCTTACAATTTGTTTATCAGCAAACCTGTATCAAAGTGTCAAAATGTAGGTAAGTTTAGCAAAACATAAGCATAAAAGAGATTATTTTATTGGTGAAATATGCTGCTTGCAACATGGATTACCTGCATCTGGTGTGAACTAGTGTCATTGAGTTCTTTGTTTTACATTCTTCCTTCATACACATAGTCGGTTCACTGATTCGTCCTGATAACAATGGATGGTGACTTTATTCAGATATAATGATATACTAAGCATCATTCACTTTCTGAATAAAGTCGATTCATTCATTTATCAAATAAAGCATTAGAACGTAAATTACATCAAAAGTTACCTCTGTCTACGACGATGGGATCTGAGAAATGCCCACACACTAGGCATCTGAAAACTGCTTCCCTGATTTCGGGAATGAGCGAACTGCATCTAATAATCATTCCCTTCAATGACACCATCTTCTCAATGTCTGGTAATGCACAGAATTTTAAGAACTAGAAAAGCAAAGGGAATCATGACAACTGAAAAAGGTTTTATCAAGTAAAACTAACCAGAAGGGTTGAGATTTCTCATAGAAGTTGAGTTTTTCAGATTAAATATCCGAGCTTGTATATGCTTGTCAAAATATGGGTCGATTCTACTAACCATATCCATCAACACGATGTCAAATATGGCAAGAACCTCTAAGGGATACCTAACCATCTTAGTGTACAGGTCGTTATCATAGTCAAAAACATCATGTGCATCCACTTCCAAGGACTCCCCTCCCATCTCAATCACATGATTGATAGCCTTCAAGTATTTCCCCTCGCGGTGCGAAGGTTGTTCACGGAAGTTCCTGAGAAACATCAAGATGGCAGCGTTGACATCTTGGACGCTGATACTTGTCCCCCAAACAAACATTGAGGGTGCATCAGGCTCTCCACCTTCGGATGAAGGCGGTGGAGAAGAAGGAGAGCTGTTACCTCCGCGACTACTATCATTAGGTGTGGAGGCGAAGCGTGAATGTGACTGCGGAGTCCGACCACGCTTCCGATGGCTGTTGGGAGACGAAAATGTGTTTCCGATTGGGCTTGAAATCATATCATCAGGTGATGAAGGTACTGTGAAATTACCTCAAATTAAACAACAAAATCAAAGAAAAAATCCCTAAAAAAACAGATAGAAGGTTACCGCCAGGAGTATTGCCGCCGGAAGCATTGCGGCCGGGAGTATTGCGGCTAGGAGTATTGTTAACCATTTCGGATCCTAATCCTTGAGGGCGATAGAGATGCGACTGCTTCAGTCAAAGAGGCTACGAGACACAGAGGCTGTCTTGTCGACTTGAGCGGGAGAGTAAATGGGGGTCTTGGGACTTTTGGCGGGAAATGGTTGTTCCTTGGCGCCAAACAGTTGAACTGGGCTTGATACTATGCTCTTCATTTCACTTATATGGGCCTGTTGGGCTTACCAACCATTTTTGGTTTTTTATCCTGATGTACGGGTATAAAGCCATCCATTGTAGAGGCCCAATCGTTCCTCTTTATCAACTATCTACAATCTAAAAACTCCCTCTATCTCGTCTCTTCTATCTTCTGTTTCAAATATTTTCCTTCCATTTGTAGCCTTTTAAGAAGGCTTTTGGTTTTGGAATAAAAGTATGAAGAATACTCATAGACTATCTACGATCTAAAAACTCCCTATCTTATCTCTTCTATCTTCTATTTCCATCAAAACCCGATTGGTACCCGTTTTCTGCCGGCTCTTATGCAAAATCAGAGCGTTCGATCCTATAGATACCTGTAACAAAACTAACGCGAAATCCCGCCAAGAAATGCAAGAGTTCATGACTCAGTAATTTCAAGAATTTTTTAATGCCAAACTAATCTTATACTGATTTGGTAATCTTATATTGCTTTTCTGTTATGTATTTCTATATTATTGCTATTTTCTTTATTTTGCTTTAGTTTAAAGAATCGTCCTACTATCCAAGCATACTCTATATTGTTGTATGATGGATAAAAGATCTATCAGATTATGCGTAAATACTTTAATCAATAAATGTGGGGGAAAGACCGCGTACATCTTCCCTTAAATGGGACGGACCCCCCTGGACCCTGCTAAAACGAAGGAGCTCTTTGCAGCACCAGGTACTTTAATCAATGAATATTTGATTCTTTCTTCAACATGGAATCGATTTACACCAATTCTTCTATGTATACGGGCTTATCCTTCAGTTTTTCTGAAGTTTCGATAGAAGAATTCCTCTATTAATGTAAGACAATCAACTCCATTCATTAGAACAACTTCCATCGAGTCTCTGCATCTATCCTTTTTCTTTTCGCTTTCTGTGTAAGTAGTATAAATAATGAACAAGTCCATGAATGATTTGTTTCACCTATTGTTTTCAAGATTTTATGTTTTTACTTTATTCTTTTTTCTACTAAATCTCTTTTTATTTTAATCATGATCATTTGATCATAACCTTATAATATTCGCTAACCTTCTAACAATCACTAACATTTCTAAATCAAGCTAACAATACGCTAATGTAAACAAAGAATCGCGTTTGACAATGGTTATGTCCTAAGCAGTTAAATCGGCAGATATATCGGTGATATATCACCGATATATCGGTTATCGGTGGTTGGGTATTATATCGGTGCAAAAAATCGGGCAAAATATCAGTACCGATATTATCGGCCGATATGACCGATATATCGCCGATATATTGCCTTCAAAATATCGGTCATATCACCGAAATATCGATGGCTCGTTTTTGGGTTCTGGGCTCGTTTTTTGTCCAAGGCCCAAAATAAAAAAAACCCACTAACCCACTAACCTAATAACCCAATAAACCTAAATTACTCATATATCGACCATCGGGAGGAGCTGTTCGATTTTTCAGAGCCAACATCGACAATCGGGAGCAACCATTGAGGAGCAACCATCTGATTTTGCTGCATCGGGAGCAACCATCGAGTATTTTGACTATTTATTTGACTATTTTAGTATCTTATTATTAATATTATATTGGTTTTAGTGTTATATATATATATGCAATTACCGATATCTCACCGATATATCACCGCGAGAACCGATATATCAAATATCGGTCAATGACCGATATCCGATATTTCACCGATTTAACTGCTTAGGTTATGTCAAAGTCTTGGAACATTTTTTATAACTCAAATGAGGTCTAATATACTATATATCGACATATTAAGATTTGTTCTAACCCGTTTCATGCTTTAACAATTTTAAAAGTGCACATAAGTGCCTTACTAAAATTTTGGCAGAATGTAGTCTGACTTCAACTAACCATAACTTGGTCATAACAAACTACATTTGAGTAAAATCGGACTCCAATATTAAGTTTATCGAGTTATCTTTTTAACGATAGTTTATACGTATTCAAACTTCAACGGACGACTCAACATAGCCTTAACAAGATTAGTGCGCATTTCAGCACCTTCTGTCTTTTGCTGCTGTTTTGACCTATTTTTGGGTCTTTTCATTGAAAACTTTCCTAAACGAAAGTTGTCCGGGAGACTCTGAACTAGTTAACTGTAAATATTTATAATTTTATGAAACCATTTGATAGTTTTAAAACCTGTTCAAACACGTACCAAACATTCTGTCTAGAATCTAAATTGGTGCAATAATCCTTTTTCAATGTAGCTTTCGCTTTTTAGCATTCTCTAAACGTTCTAACTTCTTGTAATAAATTCCGACCTCAGGTTATTGTTTTTTATCCTTTAGGACATCACCCTTGACTATTGAACATCTAAGCTTTCATATGAACCCTACAAGCATTATTACACAATGTGAGTATTCATTACCCTTTTTATGTGTTTTATATATTGGGAAAATCATATGACTGAATATTCAATCATTGATATTCATTGTTATGCTACTTAATAATTCAATTAGAGTCATGATATGTTATTACTTGTAATTATGTGTTCATATTAGATAAACTTGATGCGAGCACAATCATTAATTCATGCAATAACGATAACAATGATAGATCTATTAGTTTGACAAGCCCACCCCATTTGTTTATTCGTGGGGTGATTGAAACCAGACTCATACATCCTATAAGGCTTCGTCTGCGGAATGAGTCGATTCAATCATTAGGTTTTATTATGTTGGTTTGTCTTTTATGTTACACTGATGCACTTATAAGTTTGGACATTGTCATGCTAATTGAATTGTTTTTAATCATTATAATATATATATATATATATATATATATATATATATATATATATATATATATATATATATATATATATATATATACGTGCATGAAAACCAATGTTTACTCACCGGCTAATTCGTTAGCTGACTCGTTACTTTTTCACATAATTTCAAAAATGCTGTTTACTGGATTTCTTCATGCTCGTTTAGGAGTTGGACCTACTTTAACAAAAGGCTTTTGCTATATTTATTTGGATTATTATTTAATTGTAATGTATCATTTGATTAGTATCGTTCAATGAAAATGACATTTAATATGATTTCAACGTATTTACTACCATGTGCTATGAGCAATCCATTCACATTCATCCGCACTGATGATTCCACCGTAGGTCGGGCGTAGCACCATAGACCAATTACTTGGAATAATTTAACTCGTGCGATTCTTGCAACAATTTAGACCTATAGGGTTTGAAGATCCAGCAGAAGCTCTCTCTCACCTACAACATGCCACAACCACTGCCGCCTACACTGAATCACGTAAGCAACTATCCAATTAGGTACATGGGGTGATAGATTCGTTTCTTATTAGTTGTTATATCACATGATTAAAAGACGAGGTCAAGTATGATGTGAAGTTAAAAAAACCTAGAATGCTATCAGAGGTTGTTGGGTTAGCTCAGTTAGTCGAGGAAGAGAATAAGCTTCAGTTAAAACCTAACAAGCCTCCCAACTTACATCCCTCAACAGAGCCACCCGGGTCGCTTCCAAGTCCATCAGTTGGGTCAGTTGGACCACCTCCCAACCAGAGATCAAATCCTAAACACACTTCACAACCATCGGTCTTCCAACGTCTCAGCTCTAATGAAACAGGTTGTCACACCCCAACTTTAACGGCGGAAACGTCGAGATGTAAGGGTTAAGATTGTTCATGCCACACAATGCTAATTTAAAATGTCAATATTATTAATTTTTAAGGTTCATAACATACAATAAGGAAATAACATAAGTTTTGAACAAACAATATAACAAGAATTCAAATAGCATCATGTGACAAAATATGTCATTTATTAATCTCTATACCCAATCCTAGATGTGTTCAAGTCTTCATGAGCAATTACTAAGCGGGATCATTTTCTAAAACATGTTAAAAATAAAGTCAACATAATGTTGGTGAGTTTCTATAGATTTAACATACATAGATATATATCAAAAGATGCAATTCATGTCATAGGTTATAGAATAATGTAAATATAGATGGATGTCAAATGTGACAATCAAACCTTGACAAATTAGCCATTACAAGTTTATACGATTAGCTAAGTGTACTTGGTTCCCATAGTACTCAGGAATACGACATTAGGATCTGACAATAACCCCAGCTTTAGCACCAAATAGGCTTGTCAGGCCCATAGATCTATGACGTCGCTAGGCTAGGAATAGTTAATGATTGTGTTTTACAAGAGTCATCACATGATAATTACAAGAGTTCAAATAACCATGACAAATAAGATGAATTGGACAAGTGTTACAAGAGTAAAATCGTGTTACAAGTGTGTTTATAATAAAGTTAACATGTTCATTCCAAAAGTGTGAAATAATATAAAATAGGGTATGAAAACTTACTTGGATAATAAAGATGAACAAATAAGAAGTCTTATGTGAAATGCCGAGGATTCGATAAAGTTTAACCTAAATGAACGACGTATTAAGTTAATCATGATGATTATAGTGTTAACGGTATATGGGAATTCACGGTTTAAATTTGTGTAATTGTAATGATATTATTTATAAACCATTAACCCATGATTTTTAAATAGATACAATTTATTATTATTTTGATATTTTAAATGGTTAAATAAGAACTTTAGTGATTACAATTATTAATAAAAGTTAAACTTTTATTATCAAAGGGTTATTATCTACTATTTAATAAAATAGTAAATTTGTAGATTTACATGTTTAAACTAAGTCTTTCAATCATAAAAGATGCACATTTTAAATATGTGCATATATAATTATATTTGTAAATATATTTTTAAAAAATTAAGATTTTATAAAATTGAAATTATTGAGAAATTAAAGGTGGTCCATTAAAGTTTTAAAATTAATAATAAATGATATTTTTGTAACAATTTTTATAATTTTTAAAATAAGAGAATGAGAATTCCTTAATTGAATTTCTAAGAAAATTAAAAGAGTAAATAATTTTATTTAATCTCTATTTAAAAATGATTTTTTATATGGCTAATAATATTATTTAAATATTTTCTGAAATTTAAAAGTTAATAAAAATCTTTTAAAAAATAATGAGAGGGCCTCGGGTTCGAACCTGGGCCCTTGCCAAGACCACAATGACCAAACCGCTGGGCCAAAGCCCTGTTTAGTGTTAAGAAACTGAAATAAAAGGTTAAATCAAATTACACAGAAAGTCTCCAATTTCATACGAAACCCTAGATTCATAATCGTTCAAATTGAAGCTTGAATCGATTATGGATATGAAATTAACCATGGGGCTTTTGTTCCTCATGTAAAACCGATTAAAAACCCCAATTTTTAATTACCTGAGTTGAAGTGGTATTGTCGACTTCGAGTTCGAACAAGGCTTGCGACAGTTCATGATTTAATCTTGATGTGTGTGTTTTGTTTGTGAAATTGAGTGTGCCAAGAGGTTAGGAAACCCGAACGAGGTGTTTTGCCTCAATTTTATAGTGCCAATTCAATCGTTTGAATGACCAACGAGTTCACGGTTTTCTCGGTTGTTACAAGCCACATTTGATGCATGTTCGGTCGTTTCAAATAGAATTAAACATGCCACTGAATGCGAAATGATTAGAGGGACGTTTATACCCGTTTAATTGAATTGTATTACCATTTAGGTGTAGAATGGCTCTGAAATTTGATGGTATTCGGTTTCAAGTTTAATGACAAACAAAACCTCGTTTAAAATCCAATTAATGTGCATTCACATGTTCGAAACGGTTCTATGCTTTGATTGGGACCGGTTTGGGGTTTAAACCGCGGGTTTAAATGGTGTTTTGGGGGCCGCCGGAGCTCAGCCGGAGGGTGGCCGGAGCCGGCGCCGGAAAAACGGGGAGGAGAGGAGGGGGTTGGGTTTTAAAAATATACACCTTTAGTCCCTGCAGTTTTAATGGTTTGCATCATTAGCCCAAATTTAAGTTTTAATTTAAAATGAATTTACAGTTTAGTCCTTGTGGTTTTAATGTTATTATTTCATGCCCAAACTATGTAATTACAAGTTTTAAAACATTAAACTTATTTTGTGTTTATTTATTTACAAGATTAACACTTATTATGATGATTTACTATTAGTAGTATTATTTAATTTATTATTATTATTTCTATTATTATTATTATTATTATTATTATTATTATTATTATTATTATTATTATTATTATTATTATTATTATTATTATTAGCATTGTTTTTTATACTTGTTATTATTTTATTATTATTATTATTATTATTATTATTATTATTATTATTATTATTATTATCATTATTTACTTAATTATTTAATATATCTAAATTATAAGGATACAAAAAGAGATCAAGATGCAAGAAATTTCAAACGAGTCTTTACATTTGTATTAATGACTAAACACACACTTACAAGAGATAACGAAGTTAACAAATGTTTAACACTTACAACTTACAGCAAAATTTCTAACCACACACTTACAAGAGATAATGACTAAACACACACTTACAAGAGATAACGAAGATGCAAGAAATTTCAAACGAGTCTTTACAAAGGTTTCTTGTGACACCCCCACCCATGACTCGGGCGGACGTGCACACTTGATACAACTTACAGCGAAAGCAAACTGAGTTTTCATTTCAAACTTATAACGTTCTGAGTACAACACATTATTTAATTACAATATAAACAACTATAAACTTCTACAGCTCCAGATTTCACCGTCTCGGCATTATTCCTAGAGTAGTCTCACTGATTACCTGTGATACATATACTTAAAAAGACGTCAGCTAATGCTGGTGAGCTCATGCTATACAGTTTATAAAATTAACTTTGACATGCATACAATATGGGTTGTGATATTTGGGTCCATAGGCACAGTGCCTTCCCTGGTTTTACCACAACCACCGGCGGAGGGTTCGTTAGACCCTCCCGGCAGTCAAATAGGTATGAGCATGTGCCTGATGCATACGAGGAACCCTATCCTCCTTTCAGCCAGTTTGACACACCCCATTAAATATATCAGGATCCTGTATACCCCTACCCACCCATGCATATATGTAAGCATTATAATTATTACCAGTACAGACAGAACGAGTATATTATCACAGTTTTGAAAACAGACATGATAACTCACCTGTTTAACAGTTGCTGAACAGTTAATAATCAATTACTAGTATGATCTGGTGATATCTCAAGGTCCTGATACAGTTTAAGTAATCCTAGGTTAGGCACGGTACAATTAACTAGTCATTGTCATGGTTGGATATTAGCTAGTGCTACCTTGTTTAAGCATGTGTGATCAGTCCATGCCTAAGTAAGGCTAGGCTACCTAAAACCCAACCCTAACAATAACCCTAACATCTAAAATATAAAACTATACTAATACTAATCCTAATAATAATACTAAAATAAATAATAATTAACTTGACATAAACTTAAACGATAACATACCTTAAACCTATCTACGGCAATCTGATGTAGAGTCTCCCTACTCGCGCTCCTACCCGAGCTCCAAAAACGACTAATAACAATACCCAATGGGGTATCGATTACTCGGGATTCTCTTTATTAGAGCGTTCCCAAGAAAACATTACTTTTTTAATAATATTATTATTATATCATTATAATTAATTCAGCTGCTTACTTCGTTTTTCTCTTATAACTTTTTAAGTATAACGTCTTATAAAACTTCAAATATGCCGTTGAGACATGCTTATTTTTCTCTACGAGTCGACCTAAGTTTTGTTAAAAACGGAGTAAGATCGAAAATTAAATATTTTATTATTATTTAACGCTTTCTTAAAAGAAAGATTTTCATATTTTGTACATGTAATACTATTATATTAACGTTTGGGGTATTACATCCTCCCTCCCTTACAAAAATTTCGTCCTCGAAATTTAGCCTTACTTAAAGAGGTGAGGGTACTTTTCTTTTATCTCATTTTCTAATTCCCACGTATACTCGGGTCCATGACGAGCATTCCACTTGATCTTGACTAATGGGATTTCCTTTCTACGTAACTTTTTAATCTTTCGGTCTTCGATAAGTAGTGGTTCTTCGATGAAGTTTAGCTTTTCGTTAACATGCACATCTTCCAATGGTATTTGTTGTGCCTCATCTACTAAGCATTTTCTTAAATTTGACACGTGAAAAGTATTGTGTATGCCTGTCAATTGTTCGGGAAGTTTTAGTCGATACGCCACCGGTCCTACTTTGGCTGTTATATCAAACGGTCCAATATATCGAGGTTTGAGTTTTCCTTTCTTTCCAAATCGGATTACTCCCTTCCAAGGTTATACCTTTAACATCATTTTATCCCCTATTTGAAATTCTAGGGGTTTACGTCTTTGATTTGCATAACTCTTCTATCTATCTTGAGCACTTTTCATCATTTCTTTGATTTGTTGAATCTTCTCTGTGGTTTTAATAATGATTTTTGGTCCCGACAATTGATTTTCGCCTACTTCTGTCCAGCAAATAGTTGTTCGGCACTTTCTCCCATATAAAGCTTCAAAGGTGCTGCTTTGATGCTGGCGTGATAACTATTATTGTAAGCGAATTCAATAAGTGGCAGATGATTATCCCAATTACCACCAAAATCAATCACACATGCACGAAGCATGTCTTCTAACGTCTGAATAGTCCGTTCACTCTGCCCATCAGTCTGTGGGTGATAAGCAGTGCTTAAGTTAAGCTTGGTTCCCAATTCATGTTGGAAACTTTGCCAAAACCTAGAAGTGAAACGGCTATCCCTATCTGATATGATTGATACAGGCACTCCATGCCGCGAGACTACTTCTTTGATGTAAATCTGGGCAAGCTTGTTCATCCTGTAGTCCTCACGAATCGGTAGAAAATATGCAGATTTAGTCAGTCTGTCTACAATTACCCAAATAGTATCATAACCATGACTTGATCTTGGAAGTTTTGTAATAAAATCCATAGTGTTTTTCTCCCATTTCCATTCCGGAATCTCCGGCTGTTGTAAATAACCTGAAGGTTTTTGATGTTCTGCTTTCACTCTAAAGCAGGTGAGACACTTTTCTACATATCGAGCTATAGATCGTTTCATTCCCGGCCACCAATAGTCATTCCTTAGATCTTTGTACATCTTGTCACTACCGGGATGGATAGAATACTTAGACTTGTGGGCTTCATCTAAGATTATATCCTGTAGTCCTCCAAAACTAGGAACCCATATTCTATTGTTAAATCTTAGGATATTATCATTTCCTGTTGTCAACAACTTTAGTCTCCCAATCATTCTTTCCTTCATTTGATTATTACTTAGAGCCTCTTGTTGAACATTCTTAATTTGATTTAAGAGACTAGTTTTAACATCTATTCTAGATGCATGAATTCTTATAGGTTGGGGCTTCTCCTTTCTACTTAATGCATCAGCTACTACATTAGCCTTACCTGGATGGTATTGAATCTAACAGTCATAATCACTTAATAACTCCATCCAACGTCTTTGACGCATATTAAGCTCCTTCTGTTCGAATATGTGTTTCAAACTTTTATGGTCGGTGTAAATAGTACATTTTACACTGTAGAGATAATGTCTCCAAATTTTTAGTGCGAATATTACAACACCAAGTTCTAAATCATGGGTCGTGTAGTTTCGCTCATGAGTCTTCAACTGTCAAGAAGCGTAAGCAATTACTTTATCTCTTTGCATTAGTACACAACCCATACCATAATGAGACGCATCACAGTAGACTGCAAAATCTTCAATTCCTTCAGGAAGTGATAGTATTGGGGCACTGCACAACTTCTGTTTCAACATGTTAAAGGCTTCTTCTTGTTTAGATCCCTAATTAAACTTAGAGGCTTTCTGGGTTAACGTTGTTAATGGCATAGCAATCTTGGAGAAGTCTTGAATAAATCTTCTATAGTATCCTGCTAACCCAAGAAATCTTCTAATTTCAGTAGGATTCTTTGGCACTTCCCATTTTTTGATAGCCTCAATCTTCACAGGATCAACTTGTATTCCTTGTTTATTGATTATGTGGCCTAGGAATTGAACTTCACTTATCCAAAACTCATACTTGGAAAACTTTGCGTAAAGTTTTTCTTTCTTAAGCAATTCAAGAATTGCTCTGAGGTGTTGTTCATGATCTGCCTCGTTCTTAGAGTAGATCAGAATGTCATCGATGAATACGATCACGAACTTATTAAGATACTGTTTACAAACTCTATTCATAAGGTCCATGAATATTGCAGGTGCGTTGGTAAGCCCAAACGGCATTACCAAAAATTCATAATGACCGTACCTAGTCCTAAAAGCAGTCTTAGGTACATCTTCTGGCGTGACCTTTACCTGATGATACCCGGATCGCAAGTCTATTTTTGAAAAATAACTTGTTCCCTGTAATTGATCAAATAGATCATCGATCCTTGGTAAGAGGTACTTATTCTTTATAGTGACTTTATTCAAGTCTCTATAATCAATACACATATGCATTGTCCCATCTTTCTTCTTAACAAACAGGATGGGTGCTCCCCAAGGCGAAGAGCTTGGCTGAATAAATCCTTTTTAAAGTAGTTCTTCTAGTTGCTTCTTGAGTTCTTGCATTTCTGTCGGGGCTAGTCTGTACGGTGACTTGGCAATCGGTGATGTTCCAGGCACCAAGTCAATACGAAACTCCACTTGTCTATCAGGTGGAAGTCCTGGGAGCTCATCCGGAAATACCTCAAGATATTCTCGTACTACTGGCACGTCTTCAATCTTCTTATTCTCTGTGGTGTTTACACAATATGCCAAAAAGGCAATGCAAGCTTTTCTCATATCTTTTTGTGCTTGTGCTATCGTGATGAGATTTTTAGTCCTTTCAGCGCGATCTCCTAATATGGTTAACCGTTTGCCATTGGGTAGCTAGAGTCGAATGATCTTTTTATCGCACATTATTTCTGCGTGATTTAGGACTTACCAATCCATTCCTATAACTACATCAAATTCTCCTAGTTCCATAGGCATTAAATCAATAGGAAATGGATAACCATTTAAATTTATGATACAGTTCTTAATTATATTGGTATTTCCTTTTGACTCCCATCAACCATTTCCACTATAAAGGTATGATCTAAATTTTGTGATTCTTGGTTCAAATAGTACTGGTGCATATATATCATTGACAAGATACGTACCAGTAATCACATCTGGAGTATTACGGGCTTCTTCCGTGGTCAATACAAATGCACGTCCTTTAGGTTTGTTTGGTTGCAGATTGTTGTCATTTTGAAGTGTTGGGCAATTAGGTTTTAGATGTCCTGGATCTCCACATTCAAAACATTTTCTCTTCTCCTTGCATTCTTGAAGAAGATGCCCGGTCCTTTTGCAATTAGGGCATGGTTGTGTACGACACGGCCCCGGATGATTCTTCTTACAAAATCTGCATTGAGGCATATCTTTAGGTTTCTTGAAGTTGTTATTCCTTGTGTCCCCTTTTACTTCTTCCCGTTTTCTTTTTGGAGTAGGAGATTCAACTTGTCGTCGTAACATCTCGGCGGCCATGATAGCGCCAGCTTCAACCGTTTCTGAAAAGGTTTTGGGAGATTTGGATTTAATGAAAACTCTCATTTCGGATGGTAAACCCCAGATAAACCTATTGATCAGTTGTTCTTCGGTTGTTGCAAGATGAGGAACAAGTCGAGATATTTTATTAAAACGAGTAACATACTGTCGGCATGTCTTGTTTCCCAGTTTTAACTGGAAGAATTCCACTTCCAGTTGTTCAGTTTCACTAGGTGGACAGAATTTAGTAAAGAACTAATGAACAAATTCCTCTCTGTTCATCTCCTTGACTTTTTCTTTGCCCGCGGTTCGGACTACAACGTTGCACCAGTGAAGGGCTTCAGATTCGAACATATGTACAGCGAACCGTACTTTGTTATTATCGTTACAGTCACAAACATTCAATACTGATTCCATTCGATTCAGCCAGTCTTGAGCTTCTACGGCTCCTCTTCTTCCGTCGAAGGGCGGAGGTTTACAGGACATGAAATGCTTATATGTGCATTCCTTTGATTTGGTTCCTTCCATTCTTTCCCTTTCTTGTATATGCGTAGAAGCAGCCGAGCTTTCTTCAAGTTGCTCTTTTGATTTATCAGCATTACTAGTTTGTGCATTCGCTAATATCTTTGCGACTTCCACTGCTATGTTATGGATAGCTTCAACATTTAGAATTGGGTTCATACTAGATCGAGATTTAAGACTGTGGGAGGAGGTTCAAGTCCTCTGAGAACTTTCTCCCGTCCTGCTGCTAACTTGTTCGCGTCTAGATCCTTGTTCATGTCTAGATCCTTGATCATCTCTATGTTCAGACATTGCACCTACCTATAGGTTTATATAATTATACTGAAGTTAATAGTATGTGCTAAGCATACTTATAACATAACAGTTATGTTATACAGATTCACGTGCATAATACATATTTAGGGAATAAAAAGACATGACGCAGGTTATTTGATCCTACGTCATTCTAAGCAACATGAGTATTATTTTTATTTTTATTTTTTTCCTTAAAACTTGCTATTTGGCATAACCTGAATCTAACATTATTCTTATAGAGCTCTACTGGTTAAAGCTTAGGCATTTCTATAATACCTAATTCGCTAAAACCTCAGGCTCTGATACCAACTGTGACACCCCCACCTGTGACTCGGGCGGACGTGCACACTTGATACAACTTACAGCGAAAGCAAACTGAGTTTTCATTTCAAACTTATAACGTTCTGAGTACAATACATTATTTAATTACAATATCAAACAACTATAAACTTCTACAGCTCCAGATTTCACTGTCTCGTCATTATTCCTAGAGTAGTCTCACTGATTACCTGTGATACATATACTTAAAAAGACGTCAGCTAATGCTGGTGAGCTCATGCTATACAGTTTATAAAATTAACTTTGACATGCATACAATATGGGTTGTGATATTTGGGTCCATAGGCACAGTGCCTTCCCTGGTTTTACCACAACCACCGGCGGAGGGTTCGTTAGACCCTCCCGGCAGTCAAATAGGTATGAGCATGTGCCTGATGCATACGAGGAACCCTATCCTCCTTTCAGCCAGTTTGACACACCCCATTAAATATATCAGGATCCTGTATACCCCTACCCACCCATGCATATATGTAAGCATTATAATTATTACCAGTACAGACAGAACGAGTATATTATCACAGTTTTGAAAACAGACATGATAACTCACCTGTTTAACAGTTGCTGAACAGTTGATAATCAATTACTAGTATGATCTGGTGATATCTCAAGATCCTGATACAGTTTAAGTAATCCTAGGTTAGGCACAGTACAATTAACTAGTCATTGTCATGGTTGGATATTAGCTAGTGCTACCTTGTTTAAGCATGTGTGATCAGTCCATGCCTAAGTAAGGCTAGGCTACCTAAAACCCAACCCTAACAATAACCCTAACATCTAAAATATAAAACTATACTAATACTAATCCTAATAATAATACTAAAATAAATAATAATTAACTTGACATAAACTTAAACGATAACATACCTTAAACCTATCTACGGCAATCTGATGTAGAGTCTCCCTACTCGCGCTCCTACCCGAGCTCCAAAAACGACTAATAACAATACCCAATGGGGTATCGATTACTCGGGATTCTCTTTATATTAGAGCGTTCCCAAGAAAACATTACTTTTTTAATAATATTATTATTATATCATTATAATTAATTCAGCTGCTTACTTCGTTTTTCTCTTATAACTTTTTAAGTATAACGTCTTATAAAACTTCAAATATGCCGTTGAGACATGCTTATTTTTCTCTACGAGTCGACCTAAGTTTCGTTAAAAACGGAGTAAGATCGAAAATTAAATATTTTATTATTATTTAACGCTTTCTTAAAAGAAAGATTTTCATATTTTGTACATGTAATACTATTATATTAACGTTTGGGGTATTACATCCTCCCTCCCTTACAAAATTCGTCCTCGAAATTTAGCCTTACTTAAAGAGGTGAGGGTACTTTTCTTTTATCTCATTTTCTAATTCCCACGTATACTCGGGTCCATGACGAGCATTCCACTTGATCTTGACTAATGGGATTTCCTTTCTACGTAACTTTTTAATCTTTCGGTCTTCGATAAGTAGTGGTTCTTCGATGAAGTTTAGCTTTTCGTTAACATGCACATCTTCCAATGGTATTTGTTATGCCTCATCTACTAAGCATTTTCTTAAATTTGACACGTGAAAAGTATTGTGTATGCCTGTCAATTGTTCGGGAAGTTTTAGTCGATACGCCACCGGTCCTACTTTGGCTGTTATATCAAACGGTCCAAATGTATCGAGGTTTGAGTTTTCCTTTCTTTCCAAATCGGATTACTCCCTTCCAAGGTTATACCTTTAACATCATTTTATCCCCTATTTGAAATTCTAGGGGTTTACGTCTTTGATTTGCATAACTCTTCTATCTATCTTGAGCACTTTTCATCATTTCTTTGATTTGTTGAATCTTCTCTGTGGTTTCAATAATGATTTTTGGTCCCGACAATTGATTTTCGCCTACTTCTGTCCAGCAAATAGTTGTTCGGCACTTTCTCCCATATAAAGTTTCAAAAGGTGCTGCTTTGATGCTGGCGTGATAACTATTATTATAAGCGAATTCAATAAGTGGCAGATGATTATCCCAATTACCACCAAAATCAATCACACATGCACGAAGCATGTCTTCTAACGTCTGAATAGTCCGTTCACTCTGCCCATCAGTCTGTGGGTGATAAGCAGTGCTTAAGTTAAGCTTGGTTCCCAATTCATGTTGGAAACTTTGCCAAAACCTAGAAGTGAAACGGCTATCCCTATCTGATATGATTGATACAGGCACTCCATGCCGCGAGACTACTTCTTTGATGTAAATCTGGGCAAGCTTGTTCATCCTGTAGTCCTCACGAATCGGTAGAAAATATGCAGATTTAGTCAGTCTGTCTACAATTACCCAAATAGTATCATAACCATGACTTGATCTTGGAAGTTTTGTAATAAAATCCATAGTGTTTTTATCCCATTTCCATTCCGGAATCTCCGGCTGTTGTAAATAACCTGATGGTTTTGATGTTCTGCTTTCACTCTAAGGCATGTGAGACACTTTTCTACATATCGAGCTATAGATCGTTTCATTCCCGACCACCAATAGTCATTCCTTAGATCTTTGTACATCTTGTCACTACCGGGATGGATAGAATACTTAGACTTGTGGGCTTCATCTAAGATTATATCCCGTAGTCCTCCAAAACTAGGAACCCATATTCTATTGTTAAATCTTAGGATATTATCATTTCCTGTTGTCAACAACTTTAGTCTCCCAATCATTCTTTCCTTCACTTGATTATTACTTAGATCCTCTTGTTGAACATTCTTAATTTGATTTAAGAGACTAGTTTTAACGTCTATTCTAGATGCATGAATTCTTATACGTTGGCGCTTCTCCTTTCTACTTAATGCATCAGCTACTACATTAGCCTGGGGCCTGGGGCCTGGGGCCTGGGGCCTGGGGCCTGGGGCCTGGGGTCAGGGGTCTGGGGTCTGGGGTTTAGGGTTTAGGGTTTAAGGTTTTTTTTTGGAAAAAGGCAAAGCCCAGGCAAACTTTTATTCAAAACAAACAAAAATTGCAAACAAAGGCAGTTATTAATCTTGGCTGTTTGTCCAAGACTAACAACCCCATCAGAAAAAAGAAAAGAAAAGAATACAGTATCAAATAAATTCCAATAAAGACTAACAAAATTCCTATATAACCAAAGAGAAATATGATATTTTCTAGTCCAAAGTCTATTAACAAAGTATATCCAATTAAAGAAATTAACTATTTAAGTAGGATCATCTTGAATAGTCCTAAAGGAAATATCATCTGCATGCATTCTGTTTATTAACACCCTTCTGAAATAACCTCTTATCCTTAGATCTTGACACCAGCATGAATCACCAACACCATTCCTTATTATGCACCACGGTATGAGGTACATAAGAAGCATTCCTGTGTGGACTAGAGATCCTCTTGTATACTGGTGGTATCCATATTTGAAGGTGTAGCAGTTTTTCCATATAGCCCTCATGCACCAAGGAGAATCCCAAAGTTTGCTAGCCCACCAAATATGACCAATCAAAGGAATAATCACCTTCATATTCATGTACCTGAAACACAAATCCCAGCCCAAACTATCTACATCCCAAATTTTAGGAACAGAAATACAAAGATAGAAAGGCTCAATATGATGTTTGACACATGAAAAGGTTTGGGACCAACAGTTAGCTATTCTGCCTATCAATCTAAGAAGATACGTGAAAAAACTGTTGGTCCTCTCCTGCCTTATCTCCATGGGTACTTCCATTCCTAGGAAGGCTTATTAACCTATGACCCATCCATCTGAGCAGAATGATGCTCTTGATTTTGAGAAAATACCAAAGAGTCATCATCAATAAATACGGAATTGTTCCTAAAGACCAAACAGAGAAGGTGAGAAGAATCACACATATTAAGACAGAAAATCTAGAGTCAGATATCAGGATAACTACCAGACCTGCCTCATCAACCCTCTCCAACCCTTATTTTCCCCTCCCATCATACAAAACATCAAAGAATTGAAAGGCTCAAGATTTAAGCAGACACGGTAATGGGGTTGTCCTCACCAGAGAGCTTTTCTGCCTATAACTCTAAGAAAATATGTAATGGATCTGGTGGGGATCTCCTGCCTTTTGACTCCCTGGTTAAGACCAACATCTGGCCATATCACACCTCTAATACCGTTCTCAAGTTTCAGAGTTAATATAGAGCATTTGTAACGAAACAGTCCAGTATTAACAACAAATGAGTTTTCCTACAAGACCAAAAGAATAGGAAGAAGCAATATTGCATTAAGGTGCAGCCAGATAATCTAAGGAAAGCAGAGAGAATACCTACCATACCCTTCTACATCCTCCCTCCCCAATCCTTATAAGTCCCTCCCCTGTGAGTACACACAACAAAAATGAAAGGCCCAAGAATATAGAGGACACAGAAAAAGGGTTGCAGCCACCAATTAGTTGTTCTGCCTATCATGCTAGAAAGAACTTCAAAAGAATTGGTGGGCTGCTCCATCCTTATATCTCCCGGGGTTATGATACCATCAAGCATATCCACTCGTCTAGACCCCATCCAGTCAACCAGAATTGTTAATGCCCAACGTGAAAAAATAGAAACATTAACAATCAACAAAAGGATATTCCTAACAGTCCAAAGAAGAAGATGAAAGAAGCAAAAGAGCATTATCATGCAGACAGACAGTCTAAAAGAGTCAGTAAGAGATCCTACATGACCCTTCCTCATCATCCCTCCCCAATCCAAGCAATTAATCCAACCCCATTTAGGATGCCTAGTCATTAGTATCTCCTGTATTTGCAGAGGCATTCTCCTGGAGATTCCATTTCTTAGCAACCTGCATAGACCAATAATCTTTTTTTAGAACAATGCTCATTAATTTCCACCTGACAACCTGTTTAATTTGTTGGCTGAGATCCTCAACTCCTCTATTTTTGTTTTGAAACAGCCCTAAGTTCCGTTCCTGCCAAATAAAATAAACCATAGCAGCCAACATAAGTCTTTTAACTATCAAAACAACATTCTTATTTATTGGTTTGCTAGATAACAATTCAACTATTTGATATAGATCATCAGGCATATTGTTTAGATAAGCCACATGTTTTAGCTTCAACCACAGTTGTTTAGGATAGTCACATTCAAAGAATAAGTGGTGGTGAGAGTCTATTTGATTCCTGTAGAAAACACATCTCAAATTGTTAGAGTTATCCCATTTGTCAATCCTATCTTGGGTCAAGAGTCTATTTTTAATAGCAAGCCAAAGAATAAAAGCATGTCTAGGTATGGCCTGACTAAACCAGACAAGTTTATGCCATTTAACCACCTCACATTCATCACAAAGATCATTAAAAGTCTCTTTAATTGAAAAATCTTGCAATTTACCCCCTTTAGTTTTCCATTGCCATTTATGAGTAGACAAGGTGGGAGGATTAATATCAAACAAAATAGGGAACTTATCTCTCCATTGAATGGGCCATTTCCAGCACCCATTTTCAACAATATCACTAACCTTTTGGTTCATAGTCATGCCAGCATTAAAGATTTCTCTGGGACTAATAAAAGAGGCCAGAGGATCAATATCATGCCAAGTATCAAACCATATAAAAGTGCTTTGCCCATTCCTAATCTTCCTAAAACAATGTTTACCAATCATATTTTTGCATTGGAGGATATTTCTCCAACTCCAACAGGCCCCATCCTTGGCATTCACCTCCCAAAGGGTTTGACCTTTAAGACGGTGAGTAGCAATCCACCTTGTCCAGATATTTTGATGATCATTGATGATATTCCAGACCAACTTGGATATGAGAGCCATGTTTCTTGTTTTTAGAGGTTTGATGCCTAAGCCCCCATGTTCTCTAGCCATACATACCTCACTCCAGCTCACCCTCACTTTACCTTTAGCAGAGTCACTATTAGACCATAAAAAGGTATTTAGCAACCTCTCAATATCTTTAATAACGTTCCGAGGAAGTAAGAAAACTGAAGCCCAATACACCTGCATAGAAGACAAAACAGATTTGATTAATTGAAGTCGGACTTGTTCTTCCAGTCTTGAATTCTTTTTTTGACTTTATCTATGAGGACCTTACAGCCCTTGGAATAAAGTCTTTTGGAGAGAAGAGGAAGGCCTAGATATCTGACAGGGAGAGATCCTTCTTTGAAAGGCAGCATCTCAAGAATTCTGCTTTTAGCTCCTGGTGGGACATGCCCAAAGAAGACTGTGCTTTTGTTAATATTAGGCTTTGGACTAGAAATAGCACTAAATTCTTCAAGGGCTTCTTTGATGACTTTAACTGATTCAACATCAGCATGAGCAAACACAAGAAGATCATCTGCAAAACAAAGATTAGTAATTTTAAGCTCCTGGCACTTCCAATGATACTTGAAGTTCACATTTTGCTGAATTTTCCTGTTGATGATCAGAGTGAACACCTCCATGACAATAGTAAATAGGTAAGGAGACATAGGATCTCCTTGCCTGAGACCCCTGTTACCCTTAAAGAAACCACAGCTCTCACCATTAACATTAATAGAGTACGAGGCAGATTTGATACATATCATAATCCAATGAATCATGCAAGGATGAAAACCAAAACACTTCGGACATGCTTCAAGAAAATCATGGTTAACAGTATCATAGGCTTTTTGCAGATCAATCTTCAAGGCAACCATTGGCTCACCCCTATTTCTGTGGTATTGTTTCATTAATTCCTAGGTCAACAGAACGTTGTCAAGAATCTGTCTTCCAGGGATGAAAGCAGATTGATTCTGGCTCATAATCAGGTCAAGATGACTTTTTATTCTGTTACAGATGATTTTGGTTATGGATTTTATAGAGGACATTGCAACAAGCAATAGGTCTATAGTCAGTAACAGAAGCAGGCTTCAGGCATTTAGGGACCAAGGATATAATAGTAGCATTGACTTCCTTTAATAACTTCCCATTAAAGAAGAACTCCTTAATAGCCAAGCAAACCTCATCTCCAATAATTCCCCAAGCAGCTTTAAAGAACTTAGAAGTAAATCCATCCGGGCCAGGAGCTTTATCATTATCAATATCAAATAGAGCCTCCTTGATTTCCTCATTGGTAATATCTCGAATCATTTGCTCAGCAGCTTTAACAGGCAGCTTCTTGAGGAACAAGGTGTAGGATCATGGATGTCATTAACATTATCCATCCATCCCAGAAAATCTCCAAAATGTTTGACAAAGGCTTTACTCACATTATTTCCTTCATAGAAATTGCCAGCAGCATCAGTAACACTGATAATTCTATTCCTGATTTGATTCCCTATGACCACTTTGTGAAAATAGCTGGTGTTTTGATCCCCAGCCTTTAACCATTTCACCTTGGCTTGTTGTTTCATCAATATTTCTTCATCATTAACAGTATCATTAAGAGCATTCAGATAAGCAATCTCTTCTTCTCGAAGGTCAGGACAATGAGGATTTCTTTCCATCTCAGATTGAACTTTCCCCAGTTCCCTCCGAAGAGTGGAAATTTTCTCCCCAAGATTCCCTTGTTTCTTGCCCAACTCTCTGAAAGGTTTCTTTAGTTTTTTAAGCTTGCTGGTAATACTAAACATGAAGCATCCTCTGACTTGTTGTTCCCAAACTTGCTTAACAATATCCAAGAACTCAGGTTTACTAGAGAGAAAATTCATGAATTTGAAGGGTCTAGGCTTCCAGATCTTCTTAGCAGGCATAGTGACCAAGACAGGGGAGTGATCAGAAGTGAAGTAAGGTAGAAATTCTGCTTTGATAGTACTGAAAGCAGAGTATAAACCTTGATTACCCATAGCTCTATCCAACTTCTTAAGAAGACCATCAGTTTTCCCAGGAGATTTGTTCCAGGTAAAGAATAATCCAGAACTAGGCATGTCCTCAAGTTTACAATCCCTACAACACTTAGCCAGATCCTCCATAGCAGATGAAAAAGAAGAGGTTCCAACTGAACATTCCTGAGGGTTCATAATAACATTGAAGTCCCCAACAACCATCCAGGGTTCATTATTGACAACCAAGCTAAATTTTTTCATATCTTCCCAAAGGGGTCTCCTATTAAAGTATCTGACATGACCATAGACAAAAGAACAAAAGAACTTGTTCTTTCTATCCAAAGTGGTTATCTGACAGTTAACACTTTGGTCAGTGAAGTTAATAGTCATAAGATCCACTTCATTAGGATTCCAACCCACAATAATTCTCACCCAATTGCTACAGTACTCTTTGTTAGAAATCCATTCCCATCTTTTAAAAAGTCTAGAACAAACCTTTCTAAGATTAGGAGCTCTAACATGTGATTCAAGAATGCAACAAACATTCACATTATTATTATGCGTAAATTGTAGAACCTGATCCTGGTGATCTTTGCTGTTCAGACCCCTGGTATTCCAAGATAGGATGTTTGCCATGGAGAAACAATTTAACAAGAATCAGGGTTACCCAATATCTGGGTTTCCTGCACAATACCTTCCTCGTCCAGAACCATAACACCAACAATATCATCCTTCTTTTCAGCTATCTTGCCACCTTCTTGAAATTCAGCCACGTGCTTACAACCTTCAACAAAATCAGTAAGAGCACACAGGTGAGAAAAGAATCTTCTTTGATAGACAGACCAGTTAGCTATAACTCCTATGGCAGGGGCTGTTTTTTCCTCAATTAAGGTCAGAATTTCCTCCTCTTGTTCTTTTGTTAACTGCTATCATTTTTGCATAAGACTTGCATCATTTTCCTTACAGACATCCCAGCAATACCAGTGCCTTTGTTTAGAAAAGTAAACCTCTTTCCCCAATCCAGATACATCATATTAGGTTTAGCAGGACAAGAAGAGATGATGTTAGGATCTAAAGTAGGAGGTTTCAAAGGTGGTTTTTGGGATGGTTGGGGAGGTTTTTGAGGCTGATTTTCAGGTATTTTGCTGTTTTCTGAATTGTTTTTGGTTTATATTTAGGTTTAGCAGAGGGTTTGGTAGCTGTAGGGTTTTGTGGTTTGGGGTTTGGGGCAGAAGAAACAGGAACACCAGCAACAAAGATAGTAGGCTTTGGGAAAGTAGGTTCATCCCTTTCTATTTCACCGCATTCATCAGCCAAGGATTCAAAAGCGTTTTTGCTTTCAAATTGATCTGTCTTCTTATCATTCTCCATTTTCTTTTCATCATTCTTTACTCGATATTCTTGCCTAGGGATATTCTGCTTTCCATTACCATTCCATTTAGCAGTATTCTTAGATGTTGATGCCTCATGATCCCATTGCCCATTCCCTTGCTTCAAGTTCTCAATGTTTATAACAGTGGTCTTCACATACCCTCCTTGGTTCACACTCTTCCCATTACCATTCACATTAACTCCAGACCCTTCTTGATTCTTGTTCTTCATTGGCTTACCATTTTTTCCCACTTGTCTAAATCCATCATTATCCATCTCCCTTTCATTATTCTTCAAATCAATATTATCCATTTTATAATTTTGTTTGCCTTTATCCTCTTTGGTCTTCTCAGCAAATGGTCTCTTTTTACATTCAATATAACTATGTCCAAACACCTTACAAAAATCACACTTAGGAGGATGTTGTTGGTACTGAACATTGATTACTACAGATCTCCCTTCAAACATTCCATCATCAGGATATAGAGTTTCCACATATTCAGGAAGACCATCATTTGCATCAACTTCTATCAATACCCTAGCATATCCTGCACTTCCATTAGATTTTGCACATTTCTCTGCAGTGACACTATCAAATGTTAAAGGTTTACCAATGCAACTGGCAATTTGACAATTGCATTTAGCATTCCATAATTCCAGGGGAAGATTCTTGAAAGTAGTCTAAATAGGAATTTTGGATGGTTCAGATTTGATCATATTGACCCCCATTTCCCATTGCTTAATATAGAGAGGAATGCCCCCAATAGCCCATGGCCCAAGCCTCAAAACTTCTCTTAGTCCTTCTTCATTTTTAAATTTGAAGAAAAACACCCCTGTGCCATTAGAAGATATGTTGCTAATACCAAATCTGCTCCATATTCTATAGAGATTATATCTGACAAATTTAATGTCCAAGTCAGCACCCACAGCATATCCATACAATTGAGTTTTAAATTCCAGTTTGGCATTTTCAAGAACAGAAGGTTGTATAACAACCACCTTCTCTTCATTTTCAAGGATCTTGGGGGGGGACAGAACTCAATTAAGTCCAGTATCTCAGTTAATGCTTTTTTCTTATCACTAGATACAACAGCAGCATAAGAATTCTTCTTGACAGTCTCTTTCTCATCCTTAATAGCATCTTCCATTTGAATATCAACTTTAAACCCCTCTCCAGTTGATGTAAAGCAAACATTCTTCACAACTGGAGTACTACCCCAAGATTTTTGAGCAGTTTGTGAGAAAAGATTAATATTCTTGTTTATTTTTGGCATATTTTTTCTGTCTTCTTCTCTAACCTTTACAATTCTCCTTTGAATGTCTTTAATGGTAGTATATTTATCCATCTTCATGGTTTCAATAGCAGCAGAAGGAGCAATGTTATGAACATATGATTCAACTCCTTTATGAAACCCAGTGAGTAAAACAGGTAATTGTTTAACTTTTTGAAAATCAGCCACATTCTTTAAATGCTCAATTTCCTCTTTAACAGCTGCCACTTTCTCTTTATGATCATCAGAATTTGTAAGAGTAGAAAAGTGCATTCTTTTATTTTTCCCCTCAGGCAACAACCTAGCATGATAATGTTCAGAATGTGGACTCTCATTATCTATGAATTCCTCTCTTCCCCTTCTAAGATTCTTGGTTCTAGACAGATCAGTTTTAGTGTTCAGAAGATTTCCAAATTTTGCAGCAAAAGAAGGATTTAGAATGTGGAGACTGATAAATTTTTTCATTTGCTTCACAAATTCTGGGTTATCACTAGTGCCATCCACATAAGCTACAATAGCCTCCTTAACCTGTTTGTTATTAATCAAATCAGCTGCATCATGAATCTCCCCTGAACCATCCTTACAGTGTCCATCCATCCCCATTGGTGTATGCACACAATGGTCATGCATCCCCACAGAATTGCCCATACCTTGGCCAGACATCTGAAATTCTCCATTAGAAGTGCCCCCACAGTGGTCATGCGTCAGCACAGTGCTAATGCGCCCGCACAATGGTAATGCGTCCACACAGTGATCATGCGCTCCAACTGATGTGCCCCCACAGTAGTCATGTGCCCCCTCTAATGCGCCCCCACAGTGGTCAAGTGTCCTCACTGATACGCCCATACAGTGTTCAAGTGTCCCCACTGATGCGCCTGCACAGTGGTCATGCTCCCCCATTGATGCGCCTGCACAGTGGTCATGCTCCCCCACTAATGCGCCTGCACAGTGGTCATGTGCCCACCTGATGCGCCCACACAGTTGTCTTGTGCCTCTGAGTAGTCATTCATCACAACTAATGCGCCTATACAGTAGTCAGACGCCTGGCTTTTAACAACTGTAAAGCCCACACAGTTGTCAAGCGTCTGAAATTTTTCAGCTGATACGCCCATACAGTGGTTATGCGCCTGAGATTTTCCATCTAATGCGCCCCCACAGTGGTCATGCGCCTGCTTCAAGTTTTTCATCTTAATAGAATTATAACTGTTTTCACCAGAATTTGGAATTGGTGAAAATTTGTTGAAATTCTCATCAATGACCATATCAGAGTCATCATACGATAGTAAATCATCAATAGTAGGGCACTTGTTGAGTTTCACCTCATCTGTTTTAGCATTATCGACCCCGAATAGAACAGAATCATTCATCTAAGCTTTCATAATTGATGATTGATTATGCTTCGGATTTGTATTAGGAACATTCAGAATAGGATTAGAATGAGTAATTTCATTCAATGGTTCCCTGAACCCCGATTTCGCGATTTCTCGTGAAATTCTCCTCGTCGATCTTCCTGGATCAAGTGGTTTTGTATGCAATCCACCGATCGATGGATTCCTCTCACTACGCCCAGTCGATCTGGACATGTTTCAACACAATTCGCTGGACAAAATTGGAGAAATTTGGCTCCGCAACCAAAATCGCCAAAATCGCCCTCTCTGCAAATCGCACCTTTAAAAACACATAGTTAACGCGGTGGAAATGACCGCGGATAGGGTTTAGGGTTTAGGGTTTAGGGTTTACGGTTTAGGATTTAGGGTTTAGGGTTTAGGGTTTTAGGGTTTTAGGGTTTAGGGTTTAGGGTTTAGGAGTTTGGGTTTAGGGTTTAGGGTTTAGGGTTTAGGGTTTAGGGTTTTTTTTTGGGGTAAAGGGGACGGTACCCCGGCAAAATTTATTAATAAAATAAAATAAAAGAATACAAGGGGAACAGGCAAAGAGCTAGACTTTGGACAAACCCCAAAGCTAGAAAACAACAAAGCCTGCTAAAAAGATACCATGCGTCCAAATAGATGAAATAAGATATAAAGCCCAACAATGGCAACAAACAAAGCCCAACAATGGCAACCAAAATC
This sequence comes from Flaveria linearis, assembly GCA_024085815.1. NCBI lineage: Eukaryota > Viridiplantae > Streptophyta > Magnoliopsida > Asterales > Asteraceae > Flaveria > Flaveria linearis. The sequence continues at coordinate 72,129 of CM044004.1, read as the reverse complement.
AAACCAAAGAAATAAAGGCAACAAACTCAACTCTAATAATGACTATAAGAGCAAATGCCAACAAAATCACCATATACTAAAGAAAACCCAGCCCATTTAACAACAACCATGGGCCCATATGCACTCTTAGGATGATCATCAATAGGACAATATTCACTGGCCATCATAAAACACTCCCAAACCACTACAAAATAATGAATAGCCCCCGATAAAGAAGCAGCCCATACATAACAGCAATACAATACCACTTGTGATTTGCATTGTGAATGATGACCAGGAACATGAAGAATAGCAGCCCAATTGACTCATCAGCATTAATCATTCCCAAAAAATAGGCTGCCAACCAACTTCGATTAAAAGCAGCCCAATACACTCTAAAATCCAACGGGAATACAGCAGGCAGATCCAAAAGGATAGTATGAGCAGCAAGAGACCAATCATCACAGTTACATACATACTCATGAGCAATCCAAATTGACCACAACCATCTCCATAAGGTAAGACCAAACAATAAAATGAGCAGCAGCTCTCCTATCTTAATCACCATCTTTCTTACAGCAGCAGCTACTTCCCACTCCCCCAAATGCCAGCTATGGCAGCAGAAGTCATAATACGAATCAATAACAACCAACAGCACCATAAAACCAGCCAAAAGTTTATGTTCTTTGCCCACATCCTAGCCCATCATCATCCAACTTATGTGCAACCAACACCCTTTTTGACATAAGATGGTCAAAACATGGACCAGAACTTCCAGAATTAGCATCCCATACATCATATTCAATAAGCTCACCAGCAGTTGAAAGACTTCAGTGTCAGCACACAAACCATCCACAACCAAATTAACACAATAGTCCATTTCAGAGTTCCCCTATATTTCAGCTCTAATAATACAATTATTAACCCATTGTGTTCTTCAGCTGCAACACCTTGATTAGTAAACCAATTCATCCATGCAACCCAGTCACTGAGCACTATCTGAACAGCAGTTAGATCTCTAGTGTCTTCAAGCCATACCATAGGGCTTTCCTACCTCAAGCTCTTACTTAAGCATAGGTACATAATGGACAACAGTAGAGGAACTGCCTTGAAGATCTTTACTTCCCCAATATCAGCAACTCTATAGTTTACCCAATAAGACCAGTTCAACTGAATAATAAGCAACACAAGAGCAGCAGCTATGATCTTCAACAAAATATCCACACCAAAACAATATATGTCATAAAATTCCCAGCCCAATACCCACAGAACCCCATCTACCTCACACCAACTAAATTTAACACTCAAACTGAAAAGATAACAATATATAATACCCAACCCTACCCCCCTATCACCCAATAACCTCACCAGCAGAATCACACACCCAACCCAGCCTCCCTCCCCTCTCTCAAAAAGGATATAGTGTTTTATAGTATTAAGGAAATTCATCAGGTCAGTCCAAATCTCTAACTCATTTAGCCTCCCTGAATAACTCTCTCTGAGAGGTTTACCCCATTTCACTGCCATAATACCCCCACATCTCCAAACTCCCATACTACTACCACTTTCAGCTTTATTCACACCAACCATCATCATAACTATGCACCTCATCCATTTGACAGCTCCAAATCACAGAAGCTTCAATAGTGAATATAGACCTTCTTACTTTCAATCCCATTAGTTTCAACCTAACATTTTCAATGATAATTTTAACAAGGTCCTCAGCAGGTCTTTGTTTATCTTGAAAAATTCTCATGTTTCTCTCTTGCCAAATGTAATACACAGTAGCACCCAAAACCAACCTCCGGATAACACTCCATATAGACTTATTAGAGGGAATATTAACATAATAATCCATCACCCCCTCCCAACTATTAGGGTAGTGAAATAACTTTGCTCTAGGCTTGACAGGTTGCCAAACCTTCCTTGGGTAAGGACATTCAAAAAACAGATGGTCATGAGAATCAGCTTGCAATTGACAAAATACACATTTCAGCTTGGCATTCCAAATAATCTCCCACTTACTAATGATATCCTGTGTTTTTAGTTTCTTTCTAATGGCCAGCCAAAGGATAAAAGAGAATCTTGGTATACATTGAGAATACCAAACCAATTTGCACCAAGACACTTCCTCTTTAGTTTCACTTAAATCACAAAACACAGCTTTACTGCAAAAGGGCACAAACTTGTTTTCTTTAGATTTCCATCCTATTCTATCCTGCTTATCTTCAACCAAACTTGGAACCTCAGAGTTAACAATACCAGGGAATAAAGAACTCCATTCTGCAGGTCAATTCCAAGCACCATTGATTATAACATCAGCTACCTTCGCCTCTCTACCAATCCTAGCCTCATATAATTCCTTATTAGTAATAAAATCCCCCAGGGGACTCAACTCATGCCACATGTCAAACCATACAGAAGTGCTTTTCCCATTTGCAAGTCTAGAGACCATAAATTCCCTGACTAGGTGTCTTCATTGCAGCATTTTCCTCCAACTCCAACAGTTTACACCATCTTTGATAGGGATTTCCCACAAACTCCTCCCTTTCAACTTATGTGTATGTATCCATTTAACCCATAAGGTATCTTTTTTAGTAGCAATATTCCATATATGTTTTGTAATAAGAGCAACATTCCATGTATTCAAATCCTTTATACCCAATCCCCACTGCCACTTAGGGATACATAGGTCAGCCTATTTTACCTTAGCTTTTCCCCTTTGCAATTCACCCTGGTTCCATAAAAACCCTCTAAGAAGCTTTCCAATCTCCTTAGCCACTGACTTAGGTAAGATAAAAACTGAAGCCCAGTACACTTGCAAGGAGCCCAGAACAGACTGTATAAGTTGAAGTCTTCCAGCAAAAGATAAGGTTTTATTCTTACAGTCCAATATCTTCTTTTTAATCTTATCAATCAAAACTTCACAATCTTTATGATATAAGCGTGTAGACAATAGAGGAACCCCCAAATACTTGATAGGTAACGATCCTACTTGAAAATTTAGCACAATATTAATTTCTCTTTGAATATCCTGATGGACATTACCAAAAAAAGTCATACTCTTAGATAAATTAGGATAAAGTCCAGACACAGCACTGAATTCATCTAAAGCTTCCCTAAGACACCTCACAGAATCCACATCACCATGAGCAAACATAATCAGATCATCAGCAAAGCATAAGTGAGTGATTTTCAGCTCCTTGCATAAATAAGTATGGAGATAGTGGGTCCCCCTGTCTTAAACCTCTCTTTCCTTTAAAATACCCATTCAATTCACCATTTAATGAAATACAGAATGAAGGAGATGATATACACTCCATGATCCAGTGAACCATGCATTTGTGAAATCTAAATTGGACCAAGCAGTCTCTCAAAAAAGCCCACTCCATAGAATCATAAGCCTTCTGGATATCCACCTTAAATGCCACTCTAGAGGGTTTAGGCTTTAGGGTTTAGGGCTTAGGGCTTAGGGCTTAGGGTTTAGGGTTTAGGGTTTAGGGCTTAGGGCTTAGGGCTTAGGGCTTAGGGCTTAGGGCTTAGGGTTTAGGGTTGAGGGCTTAGGGTTTAGGGTTGAGGGTTGAGGGTTGAGGGTTTAGGCTTTAGGGTTGAGGGTTGAGGGTTGAGGGTTGAGGGTGTAGGGTTTAGGGTTTAGGGTTTAGGGTTTAGGGTTTAGGGTTTAGGGTTTAGGGTTTAGGGTTTAGGGTTTAGGGTTTAGGGTTTAGGGTTTAGGGTTTAGGGTTTAGGGTTTTTTGTTTTTTTTTTTTTGAAAAAAAAGGCAGAGCCCTGGCAAACATTTATTAAACCAAAAAGGAATTACAGACAAAGGCAACTAGCAGCATGGGTTAAGACCCAAAAAAACCACCAGTCCCAAAGAAACAAACAACATGAGCTAGGATGACAAAATACATATAACTAAGAAAGCCTCTATTTTTCCTAGCCCAAAGAAAACCAAAGAAAAAACACCAAAAATGACCAAAATTTAATTGGGCTTTACTAATGACCCAACTAAATTTATACATCAAAACAATCATATCAAAATTACACTCTAAATCCTCATGTCTTGTACCATACACAAAGCATCCATTTCCATTTGCACTATAAAAACAGGACTTCATCCAAGCTTTCATCATATAATTCCCATGAGTAGCCCAATTCCAATTCCAACACTTTGTTTCTTGAAGATTGAGACTATGAATTTGCGGCCCAATGCAGCCCATCAAGTTAGCCTGGATCTTTTAGCCCTCTAAAATGGTGATAGCAATCCATATTATACTCTTTGAAATGCCAGGAATTAGGTCTAGCCCAATAAGCCAGTAAATTTTAGCCCACTCTCCTTCCAGTTGACTACAACTATGATTATAAACTGACACCACATGTCCAGCCCAACAACTTATCCAATAACGTTGAATAATCTTTTGTATCCAGTATTAGATGGGCCATTCATACATTCAATTATCCACCCCCTCAAGTCTTCATCAGTCCAAACACAATAGTAAGCAATATACCAAATTAAACAGCTACTCGAGTTTATACGAACACATCCATATAAATCCAGATTCCACCAGCTTATATCCTCCCCAACTTTGCAATTGCTATATTTTTGCCTTGTCATTTTAGACTTCTGAATCAAGCAACAATTAAGAATGGTATTTAGAATAGGCACCAGAAAATTGGATCTAGCAGCAGAATCCCATAAAACCAACCATCCTTGACCAATAACATGCATATCACACTTTTCATTCATCATAAGAATCCAATACAAATCATTTTCTCCCCACAGCAAGATATATCCCATTCCAATATAACAAATGAAGAAAGAAGACAAAGGCCCAAAAAGTTGTTTAATACAGGAGAAGGATTGATTCCTCCAATTGGCTCTGCTTAACCAACTACAAAATTTAGTCAAAAATTGGAAGGAATCTCCAGCCTTATGTCTCCCAAGGTTAAGCCAACTCCTGGCATTCTCTCTTTACTAATACCCCCAATATAGTATAGAAAGATTGATAAGAGTAATATGCCATCATTATCAATCTGAAACATGCCCAGAATCTTTCCTAAAGTCCAATAAGTGAGAGATAAGAGTAAGTAAAGCAAGAAAGAAATAGAATTGCTAGAGACAAAATAGAATAATTCTACCAGAACCTTACGCTTGCTCCCTCCCCATCCCAACATGTTCCCATTCCCCCTTTTAGTTTTGTAAGAAAGATAAGAAAGTTTCAAGAAATTATTGACTCTGTAAATGGTTTGGATCCACCAATTAGCTATGCCTACCTATCTAGAATGAATTAACAAAAAATTGGTAGATACCTCCTTCCTTATATCTCCCAGGTTTGTGCCATCTCCAGGCCATCTCACTTTACTATTACCACCAAAGTAATTCAGAAAAATTGATAAGGGCAGGATGCCACTTCTATCAATCTTAAACAAATCAAGAATTTTTCCTAAAGACCAATATACAATATAGTAAGATGAGAGAAGCAAGATAGAGACAGAACATCTAAAAGCAGAGCAAGAGATGCCTACCATACCCTTACCATAACTCCCTTCCCAACCTAAAACATTCCCTTCCCCAAGAGTTGACATACAAGAGAAGTAAGAAAGGCTCAAGAAAGCATGAACTCTGAAGTAGGTTTGGATCCATCAATTAACACTGCCTAGCTTACTAGAGATTGATTTTAAAAATTGGTAGATACCACCAGCCTTATGACTCCCAGGTTTATGCCAACTCCTGGCTCCCACATACTACAACACCATACAGAACACAGTAGAAAGGATGTAAGGTTATCAGTTCCACACTTATCATCCTCAAACATGCCCAGAGTTTTTCCTAGAGACCAAGAAATAGTGGATGAGAAATAATAGACCAAACAAATGACAGAAAAACTAAAGGCAGAGAAGAACAAATTATACCAACCCTTACCAACACTCCCTCCCCTGCCCAAGTTTTTCCTCCCAATGTAAATCTCACCAGTGTATGGCCCTCTTGTAAGCACCTCACAGCTAGACCTAACCCGTCCCAACCATGATTGTTTTCTCAAAGAGAAGATATCACACACCAATCCCCCTCCCAAATCCCCACTCCACTCATTTAAGTGTATGCTGGAATGGTTATTTATAAGGAATTTCATCTTCATGCAGCACATATGTAAAATTCTAATAAGCAATCCAAATAGAGCCTCCATCAACACAGCAAAGTAGTCATACCACATCATATCAAGTTTTGTTTCTTTAACTCTGGAGGATGCACCATGAAACCCCAAACCTTACTGTCTCTAAGAGTATTAGGAGTTTCACAAATTGTGAGACTCAAAAGCCTCATTCTTACCATGTTCCTGATCTGGTTACACAGCTCATCAGCAGTTCTCTGTTTCTGCTGAAAGATCCTCAAATTTCTTTCTTGCCATATAAAGTATACCATTGCAGCAATCATAAGTCTCTGAAGAATGCTTGAAAATTGTTTGGTGATAGGGAAGCCCATTAGTTTTTGACAACATAGATCAATATTGTGAGGAAACTCTTTTAATTTGGCTATCTCTTGTGACTTGTACCAAATAGTTTTGGAGTAAGAACATTCAAAAAACAGATGAGAATGAGAATCAGGCTGGGTGTTACATAGACTACACTCCATGATTTTAGAACTATCCCATCTCATAAGTCTATCCTGAGTCAAGAGTCTCTGCTTAAGAACAAGCCATAAGATGTAAGCATGTCTTGGAATGTTCTGGCTAAACCAAACCAGTTTAGCCCAACCCACATTAGGAAGCTGCCTACTCAGATCATCAAATGCTATTTTGACAGAAAATTCTACCTTCTTTCCATCATTGTTAATCCAAGAATATTCATCAGCTTTCTTAGGGTATAGAATGGATGGGGGAGATTCATATAGAGCAGGATATTTTCTCACCCATTCTTGAGGCCATAACCAACCTCTAACACCCACTACATCTCTGACTTTACAATCAAGATTGAGTCCCACATTATGTATCTCTCTAGGAGTTATAAAATCACTAAGAGGACTGAGGGGATACCACATGTCATACCAAACAGAAGTGGAACGACCATTCCCAACATTTTTATAACAATGGGTGCGTATGAGCCTCTTACAATGCAGAATATTTCTCCAACTCCAGCATGTTCCATCACTTTTATCAATTTCCCAAATAGTTGCCCCTTTTAGTCTGTAAGTTTCAATCCATTTAGCCCAAACCTTGTTTTTCCCAGTTATAAGATTCCAAATAAGTTTGGCAATTAAAGCTAAATTTCTGGTTTTTAAAGACTTAATGCCCAAACCCCCTTGTTTTTTTGGTAAACAAACCTCTTGCCAAGCAACCCTAACTTTCCCTTTGATGCTTTCTCCATGAGCCCATAAGAAACCATTAAGCAGACTTTCAATATCCTCAATCATATTAGATGGTAACAAGAAAACAGAAGCCCAGTACACTTGCATAGATGATAAAATAGACTTTATTAACATTAATCTTCCAGCAAATGACAAACTTTTATTCTTCCAATCATGGATCTTCTTTTTAACTTTGTCAATCAGAATTTTGCAGTCCTTAGAGTATAACCTCTTAGATAACAATGGCAGACCCAAGTATTTGACAGGTAGAGTACCTTCTTTAAATGGCAGTAACTGAAGGATTTTACTTTTAATACTGGGGGGCACATGACAGAAATAAACAGTGCTTTTACTTAGGTTAGGAACTAACCCCGAGACACTAGAAAATTCTTCCAAAGCATCTTTAATAACATTGATAGAATAAGAATCTGCATGAGCAAATAGAAGAAGGTCATCAGCAAAACATAAATTTGTGATTTCCAGTTTTCCACACTTCTAATGATATTTGAAATGAGGGCTAGCTTTTATCTTTCTCTTGATGATCAAAGTTAATACTTCCATAACCATAGTAAAAAGATACGAAGACAAGGGTCCCCCTGCCTGAGCCCCCTTTTACCTTTGAAAAAACCACAGTATTCTCCATTAACATTGATAGAATAACAGGCTGAGGTGACACATGTCATGATCTAATGAATCATACAAGGATGGAATCCAAGGTGTTTCAAACAGCTTTCCAAAAATTGATGATTAACAGTATCATAAGCCTTTTGTAAATCAATTTTCAAAGCCAGTCTAGCCTCACCCCTATTTCTGTGATAATGCTTCATCAACTCTTGGGTCAAAAGAATATTATCAATAATTTGTCTCCCTGGAATGAAAGCTGATTGGTTTGGACTTATGATCAGATCAAGGGCATTTTTAATTCTATTGCAGATGACTTTGGAGATACATTTAAAGAGAACATTACAACATGCAATAGGCCTATAGTCAGCAACCTTACAGGGATCACATTTAGGAACCAGAGATATCAGAGTAGCATTTATCTCTTTTAGAAGTTTGCCATTGTAAAAGAATTCTTTAACAGCAAAGAAACCTCTTCCCCTACAACACTCCAAGAACTTTTAAAGAACTTAGCAGTATACCCATCAGGTCCTGGAGCTTTATCATCATCAATGTCAAAAATAGCCTCCTTAATCTCATTATTGGTTATAGGTTGTATCATAGCTTCAGAAATATGCAGAGGAAGCTTTTGAATAAATAATGAATTAGGATCTTGTATAGCTTCCACATTGATAGCAGTACCCAGGAAGTTGCTAAAATGTTCCACAAATACATCTCCCACTTTATCTCCATCATAGAAATTATCATTCATATCACACACAGATGTTATTCTATTTCTGCTTTGTTTGGATTTGATAACTTTATGAAAATACTTTGTATTTTGATCACCAGCAGATAGCCATTCTATTTTAGATAACTATTTTAGGAAAAGCTCCTCATCTTCTACAGCATCTTTCACAGCATTAACATAAGCTAGTTCTTCATCTCTTAGATCTTGATTGCAAGGGTCTTTTTCAACTTCACTTTGAATGATACATAATTCTTTTTTCAGAGTTTGAACTTTCATTTTCAGGTCTCCTTGTTCTCTTCCCAATCTTCTCAAATCTTTTTCAGTTCTTTTAATTTGGAAGTAACAGAGTACATGTGGCATCCCCTAATTTGCTTACACCATACTTTCCTCACTAGGTTAATAAATTCAGGTTTCCTAGTGAGAAAGTTCATGAACTTGAAGGGGAAAATTTTCCAATTTTTTGTTGTGGGGATGGTAACAGCAATTGGAGAATGATCAGAGGTGCAAAATGGCAGAAATTTTGTTTGTACATTAGAGTAAGATTCCATAAAAGCTATATTAACCATAGCTCTATCCAGTTTCTTTAAAACACCATCCACTTTACCTGGAGATTTGTTCCAAGTAAATTTCATGCCAGAACTTGGAAGATTATCAAGACCACAGGCTTTACAACACTCCAATAGGTCATTCATAGAGGAAGAGACATATGAGGCACCAGAAGAGCACTCTGAAGGATTTAAAATGGTATTAAAATCTCCCACCACCAGCTAAGGATCTTTATTGACAAAGACACTAAATTTTTTCAGAGAATCCCATAAAGGCTTTCTTCTAGGAGCTTTGACATTTCCATATATAAAAGAGCAATAAAATTGTTGAGTGGTGCCTTTAATCTTGATAAAGCAGTTGATAACTTGATCTGACATATCAATCAACATACACTCCACATAGTTAGGATCCCATCCCACTATAATTCTCACCCAGTTGCTACATTAATCTTTATTAGACATCCAATCCCATTTTCTAAACAATTTATGATAGACTTTGGAGAGGTTGGATTTTTTAACATGAGATTCCATTAAGCAAAAAATCCCAACACCATTATCATTCGTTAATTCCTTAACTTGATCTTGGTGGTCTTTGGACATTAGACCCCTGACATTCCAAGAAAGAATACTAGCCATGTTGAACTTTCTTTTGAAGATCAGAGTCACCCAATTCACAGGCACCCTGAAACATTTTGCTGCTATCAACTTGCATCTTAGAATCATCCTCAATATCAACCTTCATGGCTTGGGCATTCTCATCCATATCTGATTCAACTTCATTCTCAACTTTCCACTTTTCATACTCAGAAATAGCTTTTCTTCCTTTCCCAAATTGTGTAATAGAGCACAAATGAGCATAGAAATTTCTTTGACCTTGAGACCAGTTATGAAGAGTCTCATTTCCAGGGACCCATTTTTTATCAACCAGTATGTAGATCTCATCTTCTTGATCATCAGTCAGATTTTGTTGTTTATTAAAAAGAACATTCAGAGTTTTTTTAACATTAGAACCCTGAATCTTTACCTCCTCATCCTGGGTAGAGACTGTGTTCATGTTTTGGCTAGTTGAGGGAATAGAGTCATTGTTAATGTGTGTGAAGGAGGTATTATTTAGGTCAGGTTCAGGGGTCTTAATGTGGGTATTAGATGATTTATTGGTGTGTAGGTGTGAGGTTGTTTTCTGAGCAGAAGAGGGTTTGGAAGTTGATTTGGTTATAGGTGGAGGTAAAGAAGAGGTGTTCTTTGTTTGGGATTTGAGGGGTAAATCATGCTTAGCTTGAGAATCCATAGGAGTGGTAGATTTAGGAAATGCTTGTCTCTTCTCTTTATGATGATCTTTATTCATGTTTTCAGAATGGATACTATCTATAATGTACTCTGGATCTTGGGCAAGACTGCCAAATCTATTTTTGGATACTACAGGGTCATTCTCCACTTTGATACAAGCCTTCTGTCTATATTCCTTTTTAATCCCCTGTTTCATATTACTATTCCCTTTAATACCATTCAAATTGGTATACTTCCCATTATTTTCTTTTCTCTGATGCAGTTCCTCTTTCTTGATACCAGCAATGTTATTTCCTCCCATATAAGATTGTTGCTTGTTATGCTTCATTGGGGATTTAGCATTGTAGTTCATACTATGTTTACCTTTATTATTTCTTCCTACTTGAATAAATCCATCTTCCTCAGAAATTCCTTCTCTATTCATATCTTTTTGCTTCATGTTCAGATGTTCTTCATTTTTTTTAATCCTGGCAGCTTTTTCCTCCTCAGATTCTGGCCTCACTTTGCAATTACTAAATTCATGCCCAAATACTTTGCAATGATTACATTTGAGAGGGAGCTTTTGATAACTCACTTCAATAACAATATTCCCCTGAATATATTCCTTCATTTGGATAAATGGCTTTGACTTGACTTGGAGGATCATCATTAGCATTAATTTCCACTAGGACTCTAGCAAATCCAGCAACACCATTTTGCTTTATACATCTTTCAGCTGTGATATTGTCAAAGACAATTGGTTTGCCAATACAACTTGTTACTTGGCATATACATTTTGTGTTCCATAGCTCCAAAGGTAAGTTCTTCAGGGTAACCCAAACAGAAATTGTAACAGGTTCAGCTTTACAGAGATTTTCACTCACTTTCCACTTCTTTATGCATAAAGGAATACCATTAACAACCCAAGGCCCAGATTTCATAACCTCGTGCAATGCTTCTTCTTCTTTAAATTTGAAAAAATAAATTCCATTCCCATTTGTGGCAATATCTTTCACCCCAAATCTACTCCACATTCGATATAAATTGTCTCTAACAAACTTCAAGGGAAGATCTTCCCCCACAAAATACCCATAGAGTTGAGTTTTAAGAGTAATTTCAGCCTTTTCCAAGTAACTACATTGGATAAAAGCCACTTTCTCACCTGATTCAAGAATGGTAGGAGGACAGAATTCAATTGGTTCATCAAGAGTTAAAGCTTCCCTTCTTTTATTTCCATTCACAGCAGCAGCATAGGACTTTTCTATTCCATTGACATTCTTTGATTGTATTTGATCTTCCATATGAACATCTACTTTGACACCTTCTGAATTAGCAGTAAAACATAGGTTCTTAATGATTGGCATTTTCTCCCAAGACTTTTGAAAAGCTGTAGAGAACAATGGAGCAGGTTTGGTCATGTTCTTAATCTTATCCATTTCCTCTTTTTTTGCTCTAGCTACTCTTCTTGCTATATCCTTAACAGAATTCCCAACAGATTTTTTCATATCCTCCAAAGTGCTTTGAGGAGTAGCAAATTCAAGATCACTAGTCACTCCTGGTTGAAAGCCAGTAGCAATAATAGGAAGAGGAGTACTTATAGACTTATTGAAAGCCACCTTATTTGCAATATTGTTCAAATCATCTTTACATTTCTTACTAGAAGCAACCTGCTTCAATTCTTCTCGAGCTGCTACAAGAATTGGAATATGAGCATCATTATGATCCACCATAGATTGCTGGACTTTTTTTTCCATTTGGGATGTCTGCATATTGGTCATTAATAGGTATGTCTTCCACATCAAAGGATTGACTATTCATTTGACATATATTTTCCTGTTTGAATTCAAGTGTTTGGTATTCATTTCTTTCTTTTTGAGTAGTCTTCTGTGCTCTACTTCTTTTATATGCCCCATTAGAATCCAACATTTTACCATATTTCCTCTCAAACTCATTATTTAGTATGTATAGAGAGATAAAGAATGCATATAAGAGAGAAATTCAGGATCTTTGTTGGAACCATCAACAAAAAAAGGACAACATCTTCAATCATCTTAGAATCAACAAATTGTTTGTATTCTCCCATGGATAAAGCTGATTTTAGCATACTAAGCATCTCCTCATTCTTAGAAACCATGTTAGGCAGGATATCATTATCACAAAATGCCTCATTAGGTTGCAAAGTAGCTAGAGGGACTACATTATGAACCTCCATATCTTCTTCAGAGCAATTCAGTGAGTCCAATGCCATATTATTCACTAAATCATCAAAGTAAGTAGAATAAGCTTGTTTAGAGACCTTACCAGCAATATCATCCTGATCTGGCACATAGCTATGATCAATCTTTACATTCTTTGAAGCATTCTATTCCTCCGCAGCTTTAGTAGAACAATTGTGAGTGGCCAATTTCTCCGAATTATCCTTTAACTGCTTGGAATCAACATTGAGATTGCTAATATCACTTAGCAATACTCGATTTCCACTTCGGGACGAAAATCGCCACGAGCCTCCCATTCCTTTGCGTGGATCGGGAGGTTTCTCTGGTAAATCACCACTTGAATTGTGTCTCGCAGCCTTCCCTGATGTTCTAGACATGATCTAGAATCAATCAGAGAAAGAAATCCGGTCGAATTTCCTTCATAAATGATCAAGAACACAAAATCTCCCTTGGTCGCCCGCTCTCAAAATCGCACCTTAGAAAACACACACACGCGCACGTGAAAATGAAATTCCTTAGGGTTCAGGGTTCAGGGTTCAGGGTTCAGGGTTCAGGGTTCAGGGTTCAGGGTTCAGGGTTCAGGGTTCAGGGTTCAGGGTTCAGGGTTCAGGGTTCAGGGTTCAGGGTTCAGGGTTCAGGGTTCAGGGTTCCGGGTTCCGGGTTCCGGGTTCCGGGTTCCGGGTTCAGGGTTCAGGGTTCAGGGTTCAGGGTTCAGGGTTCAGGGTTCAGGATTCAGGGTTCAGGGTTCAGGGTTCAGGGTTCAGGGTTCAGGGTTCAGGGTTCAGGGTTCAGGGTTTAGGGTTCAGGGTTCAGGGTTGAGTTTTCAGGGTTCAGGGTTCAGGGTTCAGGGTTCAGGGTTCAGGGTTCAGGGTTCAGGGTTCAGGGTTCAGGGTTCAGGGTTCAGGGTTCAGGGTTCAGGGTTCAGGGTTCAGGGTTCAGGGTTCAGGGTTCAGGGTTCAGGGTTTAGGGTTTTTTTTTTTTGAAAAAGACAGTGCCCTGGCAAACATTTATTATAAATAAAGAGAATTACAAACAAAGGCAATTGAGAACCCGGGACATAAAACCCAAGGCCAACAATCCCAAGGAGAAAACCCATGAAAACTAAAAATAGAACATCCAAACCTATAACATGGGCAAATAATAACACCACCTAGAAATAGAAACAAATACCCAAACATAAACTCAAACAATACAATCAGCAAATAGCCCAATCCAAACCAAATAACTAGAAATGAGATCATAAAAGCACAACTCCCGCTTGGAAATGCAATAAACTCAAGGAGCATAGCCCATCATATGAACACCCACTCCAAAGCCCATCCAGAAAAAACACAAACATACAACATCCCAATGCACAGGCCCTAACAAGCCTGGACTTCTCAGCCCAAACAAATCCCACAATACCAACCTCCATCTCGATCACTTGCCAGGCCCACATCAAATGCTAGGAGCCATATCAACCAGCCTAATACTAAAACTAAAAGCCCATCACCCTTAAAACTGCTATCCCGACAATAACAGCCTCATATAGCCCATCAACACATCCAATCCACTAACAAATAGGCTTGGCAATGAAGATAAACCCATCAAGCCTAAAATAATAATGAAACCAAATACATAACCATAATCACCCACAAGTACCATCAAGCCTCATATAGCCCATCAGCACAATCCCAGCCCAATAAGCAAAATTAACTAACTCTACAACATTTCCCGCTCTTTCTTCTTAACCGCTTTTCAAAATACAATTTCCACATAATTCTCCATTATAGAATGAAACTGCCTTCGCTTATCTTCGCTAATAACAAATAAGCAAGTATTACGCAATAGCCAAGCAATAATCAAGCCTTTACACCACCAGTAATTCTTTTCCCAAATAAAATAGAGATACCAATTGATTATCCCATTCATAGCCCCCCTTTCATAACTACCAGCCCACCAAACATGATCATCCCCTAACCACATAACAGAATTAGAGAGAAAAACCCATTGCAACCTAACAACCTCATTATTAAGAACAGCCCATATCTTCATATGTATGTATTAATGCTTCCCATAAACAGCTCCATCTTTACCATTACAGCCATCATACACTCCCCCATTAAATAAATGCCAAACCTTACTCAACCATGGATCATTAATAATACCCATCTCCTACAACAGCCTACAAACAGCAAAATTTAGATCATCCCAAACCATTTTAGACATATAACATGTTTCTTCACAGCCAGCCCCTCCTCTACCTTCAACATCATCACACAACCTTTCTGCCCAAACATAGTAGCCCTCACCCAACATCTCAGCCACCTCTCCCTTCCCATCCCAACCATACAGAAATCTCACTCCCCCTCCCCACCCTAAGAGAATACCCAAAAACCCACCAACCTCACCAAATCTATAGACCTCACTATGATTTCTGTAAGTGCATAGGGTGAAATGTGTACCATCCCTCAATGTCCCCCCCTCCCACAGAAACACTCAACATGACACTCACCAACCCTATAACCCCCCCTCCCTACTCCACTCAATATAGAAAAATAAACTAAAGAAAAATTTTCCAAGGGAATTTCATCACAGTCATTTTGTGGATATGTTTGAGTATGCATCTGTAAGATCCATAAACTGTCACCAATAAGAAGCATTAAACCTCTCATCCTTAAACCAACAATATCAACAATACTGAACTCCCTGCTACTGCACCCTCTGAACTGATGCTTCTTCATTCTTTTACACCACATTGCTTAGGAGCTTTAAAATGCACCTGAAACCCCCAAAATTCAGAGGCTTCTATATTATCCTTGGAATAATTAATCTTCAAAGTAGACAGCCTCATTCTGATCATTTCAACAATTAACTTAGAGATATTTTCTGAACTTCTGCACTTGTCTTGAAACAACCTTAAATTTCTTTCTTGCCAAACATAATACACCATAGCTGCCAACATCAACCTTTGCATTATACTTCTAAATTTTTTGCTAATTGGCTTAATAGCAAGGGACTCAATACAATGTTTCATATCCCCTTGAGCATCATCCAAATAGGCTTTCCCACTCAATGTCTTCCATATATTTTGAGAAAATTGAAATTCAAAGAACAGATGTTTATGACTATCTTCTTGCAATTTGCAAAAACACAGCTCCTACTACTCTCTCCATCCCATCTATTTAATCTACCTTGTGTTAGAAGCCTTTCTTTGTAAGCCAACCACAAAACAAATGAGTGTCTGGGAGTACTTTGACTATACCATATGAGTCTTGTCCAAGGTAAGAATATGGCTGTAGGACCTAAATCTTTAGTGACAGTACTGACCTGGAAAGGGAGCAGCTTACCAACATTGGTTCTCCACACTATTCTATCAGACTGACCAGCCAGGAGGTTAGGGGGGTAGAGTCAAAAAGAACTGGAAATTTATCTTTCCATTCTTCTGGCCATTTCCATTGCCCTTCATGAACAATATCCTTGACTTTACATGAGTCATCAAGCCCAATTCTTCTCATTTCCCTTTTAGAAATTAGTTTGCACAATGGACTCTGAGGGTGCCAAATGTCAAACCAAGCTGAAGTGTTTTCCCCATTACCAATCTGAGAATAACAGTGACTCCAAATGAGGCTTCTGCATTTCATAATATTCCTCCAACTCCAACACATCCCATCTTGAATGGTAACATCCCAGAAGCTTCTCCCCTTCAGCCTATGAACTTTTATCCACTTAGTCCAAATTGTATCTTTACCAGAAATAAGACTCCAAATATGCTTTGAAACAAGAGCAAGGTTTCTCAATTTGAGAGACTTTATACCTAAGCCCCCTTGATGCTTAGGAAGACAAACTTCCTTCCAACTAACTCTCACTTTCCCTTTCACATTATCACCTTGGGCCCACAAAAACTTATTAAGGACTCTCTCCACATCTTCAATAACATTAACAGGTAGCAAGAACATAGTAGCCCAATACACTTGCATAGAATTCAACACAGACTTCACCAATTGTAATCTACCTGCAAATGACAGATATTTATTCTTCCAGTCATTAACCTTCTTCTTTACTTTTTCAATTAACACCACACAATCCTTAGAATACAATCTTTTAGCAAGTAATGGAACCCCCAAGTATCTAACAGGCAGACTTCCTACTCTGAATGGAAGAATAGTTTTGATTCTTTCTTGAACAACATGAGAGACATTACCAAAAAACATTGTGCTTTTGTGCATATTAGGGAGCAACCCTGAAATATTCCCAAACTCTTCCAAAGACTGCTTTAGAATGTTAATAGATCTAACATCAGCTTTTGCAAATACAAGAAGGTCATCAGCAAAGCATAGATGAGTTATGTTCAGCTGATCACATTTCCAGTGGTACTCAAAATACCCCTCCTCCTTAATTCTTCTTTGTAAAACAAGAGAAAGCACCTCCATAATCAGAGTAAATAAATAAGGAGACATGGGGTCCCCTTGTCTTAACCCTCTTCTACTCTGGAAGAAACCACAATGATCCCCATTAATATTGATTGTGTAATAAGATGTAGTAATACAAACCATTATCCATTCTATCATGCAAGGATGAAACCCAAACTTAATTAAGCAAAACTTTAGGAAATCATGATCAACGGAATCATAAGCTTTCTGCAAGTCAATCTTCAAAGCAACTTTAGGGGGGCCTCGGTTCCTATGATAATGCCTCATTAACTCCTGGGCTAACAAAATATTATCACTGATTTGTCTGCCAGGGATGAAGGCAGATTGATTTTGACTCACAATGTAATCCAAACTACCTTTTATTCTATTACAAATGATCTTTGAAATACACTTATAAAGAACTGAACAACAGGCAATTGGCCTATAATCAGTAACAGAACTAGGGGAATTGCACTTTGGCACCAAAGAAATAACAGTGACATTGATTTCCTTCAACAACTTTCCATTCTCAAAAAACTCTTGCACAGCTTTAACAACATCTTCACCAACAACTTCCCAAGAAGACTTAAAAAATTTTGAAGTAAACCCATCTGCCCTAGGGGCTTTATCATCTTCAATATCAAAGATGGCAGCTTTCACTTCTTCTTTAGAAACTTTACAAACCATTTCCTCAGCAATATTTCTTGGGATTGATTTGTTAAACAAAGATTCAGGTCTGTCAGCCTTGTCCACTACAACTTTCTTTCCTAAAAACTCTTGAAAATGATTGATAAATGCATGCTCAACCTTAGATCCTTCATAAACATTACCATCCACACCCAACACACTATTTATTCTGCTCCTGTACTGCCTGCCCTTAACTGCCTTGTGGAAATAACTAGAGTTCTGGTCCCCTGCAGCTAACCACTCAACTTTAGCCTTCTGTTTTAGAAACAATTCTTCCTCTTCTAATGTAATCTTAAGCTTCTTTAAACAAGAGATTTCATCATCCCTATAACATTGATTTGAAGAATCTTTTTCCACCAGACACTGAATTTGAGCAAGTTCTTCTCTTAAGGACTTTACTTTAAGAGCAAGATTTCCCTGGGCATGCATAATTTTCCTAAGAGGGGTCTTCAATTTTTTCAACTTAGAAACAACATTATACATACTACATCCCCTAACATTGCTCTTCCACTCTTCTCTCACACAGGGAATAAAACTCTCCTTCCTTGTAATGGAGTTTTGAAATTTAAAAGATTTAGGCTTCCACACTCTTTTACCAGGAAATGAAATAACAGCAGGGGCATGGTCAGAAGTAAAAAATGGGAGAAATTTAACTTGCAAAGCAGGGAGAGAATTTATAAGAGATTGATTACCCATGACCCTATCCAGCTTCTTTAAAATACCATTCACCTTACCAGGAGTCTTGTTCCATGTAAATCTAAGACCAGAGCTTTTTAAGTCTTCCAACCTAATACTGTTACAACAGGTTCTAAAGTCCTCCATTGAACTAGTAACAGTAGAAGACCCCGCAGAACATTCATCAACATTGAGAATAGTATTAAAGTCTCCTGCAAGAATCCATGGATCATCACCCACCATGGCATTAAACTTTCCCAAGTCTCTCCATAAACCTCTTCTGCCATGAGCTCTAACATGCCCATAAACAAAAGAACAAAAAGTCTTATGCTTCCCATCTTTAGTCTTGACAAAACAATTGATAACCTGATCTGTCACATCCATAACCATAAGATCCACAATTGAAGGGTCCCACCCAATTAGAATTCTAGCCCAGCTGGCACAACAGTCCTTATTAGAATAATAATCCCAAGAACCAAACATTTTGTTGCAAATTCTTTGAAAGTTACTTGCCCTGATATGAGTTTCAATGACACAGCATATGGTAATATTATTTTCTACCATTAGATCCATAACTTGATTTTGATGTTGTACTTTATTCAACCCCCTAACATTCCAACATAGAATGTTTAAATTCATTTATGACCATTCTTTTCAGTCAAACAGCCAAATTCACTAGCTGTTTGCTGTGTAGAAGAAGAAGCCTCACCTTTATGATGCTGGCCAGCATTAATATTCTTGCCCATACCTTTGACATGAATCTAGCACATTCATCATCCTCTGACTCCACCTCATTCTCAACCTCCATATCTTCTTCTGCTTCCTTCAAATTTTTCAACCCATCAAGAAAATCATACAAAAACAAAGCTGAGAGTAGTATCTTCTCTGAACAGGAGCCCATTTAGCAAGTAAAAAAATATCAGGGACTACTCTCTTTTCAAAAACCTTTTGCACTTCATCTTTTTGCTTTAAGGTAAGAGAGATCCCATTAATAACCACCTTATCTTTGTTGCCTTTATGCCCATTATTACCAGCTTCATTACTTTCCCCATTCCCCTGAACTTCATAGGTCATTTCTTCTAGAACATCAAACCTGTTTCTAACCTCCACATCCTCTTCTGTATTAGCTTTTTGATTGTCCATAGTATTACCCTTCTTAACTCTATATTCTTGAGATGTCTTTATAACCACTTTCCCCTTCTCATCTTTCTGCACAAATTTGCCTCCAAAAGCAGCATCAATATTGATACTACTCTTCTTTCCAGTTTGTTTCACAAAAAAATCTTTTTTTCCACCCTGCTCCTTTACATCATCCCTTCTAACATAATTAAACCTCCTAGATTGCTCCTGCCATTGAGATTGTTGTGCATGTCTCCCTGAATTACCTCCTTGATTACTAGAATACTTATTATAACTTTTGTGGACTCCACCCCCTTTACTCACAGTTTGAAACCCTTCATTATCATTTTGGTCATTACTTTTATCTTGAGAGGGAAGTTGAACTTTCCCTACCTCCTTTTTCCCACTCTTTTCTTTAACTTCAGTCTCAGTAAGAGGTCTATGAGTACAGTCTTCAAAAGAATGACCAAATACTTTACAGAAATGACAATTAACAGGAACAGCCTGATATTCAACTCTAACCATAGCCTCTCTACCAGCAAATAAGCAGCTTTGGGGGTATATAGTCTTAACCATCTCTGGGAGCTTATCTTGAACTGTAATCTCCACCAAAATTCTAGCAAACCCCCCTACCTCACCAGGCTTAATACACCTCAATTTTGTAGCATTATCAAAGATTAATGGATTCCCAATGCAACTTGCAATTTTACACAGGCATTCTGTGTTCCATAATTCTAAGGGGATGTTTTTGAATATAGCCCACACTGGAACAGTCTTAGGCTCAACTCTTTCTAGACATATGGCAGGTTCCCATTTCTTCAAGCTTAATGGAATATTGTTAACAACCTAAGGACCCATATTTAACACCTCATTCATCCCTTCAACTGTTTTGAACTTAAATAAATATCCCATTACCATTAGCTGAAATGTCACTTATCCTATATGGTTTCCACATTCTATACAAATTGTATCTTACAAAAGCAAGACTCATGTTAGCCCCTATCAAATACCCATATAGCAGATTATGAAATTTCGTTTGAGCCATGTCAATGTACTTTGGATCTAGTATTACAATCTTCTCCCCATTATCCAAAACTGTTGGAGGAGTGAACTTCACAGTTTCATTAATCCCAATAGAGTGCTGTCCCTCTAAAACTGACATATAAGTACCTTGTTGCTTAATCACCAATTTCTCCTGCTTTTCAATTCCTTCCTTACTTCCTCCAGCAGTAAATAGCATAACACTATCATCTTTTGCTTCCTCATTCACTTTACTAACTCCTTTGGCTTTCAACTTCATTTCTCTTTCTTTTTCTTTAATTTTTTGCTTCTTGTCAACAATTTCATCCAACACCTCCTTAATTGTCTTTTTCACATACACTCTTCTTTTGATAAATTTTACAGCAGTCATCCCACCATTACCATCTTTGCTACTGTCTTCCCCTTCAGCCTTCATATCTTCCCCCCTTTGATCTTGATTTTGAATTGGGAAAACCTTAGTGACAAATCTGGTTGAGAGAAGGCTTTCCCCATCTTCATCAGTCTTTCCCATATGAAAATTCACCCCCATCAATGCTCTACTTAATGATTTTACTTTACTATATCCATCCTTCTTATTAGCTATATTACTTGCTTGTTTACTAATAGCATTCTTTCTGGTGACCTTTAACATTTTACGAATTTCACTGTTACCTTTTCTAACCTGATCAGTTTCAACTTTATCAACTGCCATCTTTCTATCTGTTTTTAATTTCTTTCCAGCAGAGTGCTGTCTATCAGCAAGTATTTCTCCCAAAAATGCTTCTCCTATATGTTCCCTAAACAAGTCCCCATCTAAGTAATTGTATTCCATAACATCCCCCAAAATCTTCTTCTTGTATAACACCTTCCTTTTCATCAGCATATTATTATTCCTTTTATTCAAAGCATAGTAAAAGTTAACTTGTCCCCCATCTCCATTATGAACTAATTGTCGTGACATCTGAACTAATATAGGCATGGCAAACTCAATTATCTCCTCAATCTCATCAACCTTTGTAGCCATAAACATACTACTATAGTACTCATGAAATTCATTAAAATCCACTTCATTATCAAACAGCACTAATTCCTTTTCAAACTGATCATTCTTATAAGCATTATTTACACAGTTTGCATGTTGCATTGATCTAATCAACTCACCATACTTAGCATCAAAAACTGGATTACTCATATAAAACGAGATAAATTGCTGCATTACCTTACTAAATTGTTCCTCAGTGTTCAAATTGTTAACAAATGCAAGTATAGCTGCTTCAATCTGCTCACAATCTTCAAAGTTATCATTCAAATTCTGAACATCAATACAATTGGCAATCAAATTGACATCCAACTTCCTTTGGACACCTTCGATCCCCTACTGATCAGCACTTTCACCCCCATCACATTGAAAACCAATCGGATCACACATAGTTGTATCACCATTCCTCTGAATTTTGAACCATGTGGCCACCATCATCCATAAACAGACTCATAGTTGCAATTGGAATCCTCATACCAGTCGAATTGACAAAAAATTGAACTCCGGCAGCCTTACCTTCCTTTAATTCTTCCATTTCCGGCAGCTCTATAGCTGTTTGCATTATATAATTACTCGAATTAACTTTTGAACCACGAAGCTCGTTCAAATTCCCTGCAATTTGGAAGTTTCCAGAATAATCGCCAGGATCCGACGGTTTTTCCGGCAAGCCGCCGGCCCGACCAGTCACCGGAGGTGTTGTGTCCACCTCAGGCATCAATTGAACAATGACAGAAGCAAATCCGAAGCAAAATAAAGAAGCACAGAAGAAATCGCCAAAATCGCCAGAGCCAAAAAAATCGCACCTTAAAACACACACACACAAAACGACAGGGTTTAGGGTTTTTTTAGGGTTTAGGGTTTAGGGTTTTTTTAGGGTTTAGGGTTTAGGGTTTAGGGTTTTTTTAGGGTTTAGGGTTTAGGGTTTAGGGCTTACGGTTTAGGGTTTAGGGTTTAGGGCTTAGGGCTTAGGGTTTAGGGGTTAGGGGTTAGGGGTTAGGGTTTAGGGTTTAGGGTTTAGGGTTTAGGGTTTAGGGTTTAGGGTTTAGGGTTTATGGTTTAAGGTGTTTTTTTTTTTTTTTTTTTTTGGAAGGGGACGAAACCCCGGCAAACTTTATTAATAAAAAGAATAATGAATACAAAAAAAGGCTAAGCTCTAGCATAGGACATGTACCCCATGACTAGAAAAAACAAAGCCTACAAAAAACCCAAGGGAGCCTACCATTACAATCCAACATAAACAAACCAAAACTAGACATCCCTTTAAAAGCCCAAAAAGCTAAACACCAAATAAAACTACTGGAAATTAAACTCTCCTTAGAAGAACCATCTGCGAAGCCCAAGAACATCTTCCAATAAGTCCAAACAAAACAGGCTCCATGGAAAGCCCAACCAAGAATAACATAAGGCAAAGCCCTGTAGAACCTCCCCTCAGCCCACATTAAGCTAAGCACCATGCAACAAATACTAGCCCCAATTATGATGGGCCAATAAACATACATTTTTAATAAGCCCATCATAATCAAATGGCCCACAAGGCTCCCAAACACAACAGCCCTAAGGCTAAAAAACAAACTCGATGGGCCTAATTCACAATTGAGATTAATCTCTTGAAGAAAAGCACCCGCCATTTTATACTTCACAAAAAACACATCCAGAGCTGCATCCATTTTCCACTTATCCATTACCATTTGAACTTTATAGTGCCACCACTCTAGCACAAACAACTTCATTAACAGCAGCCCCACTAATGAGAACACAACATCCATCTTCAAATCTTCAATCCCAACCTCAATTGTATACAGGAGGCATCTTCTAGAAGTAGCAGCAGCCAGCAGACATGCATGAATCCACCATAACATCAGCAAATTGAACTTGTTTGGCTCTCTTCCAAAAGAGCTGGCCCAGCACCCAACTGCAAAACACCAAGCCACAATCCAAACAAGCCAGCCAATTTCACCAACTCTCAAGGTGCTTAGAAAATAGTAATAATGAGTAGAAATAATCAATAACCCAAACCAATATCCCTCACACCCATAAACTCTCTCTATATAAACATATGACCCATCCCAAACCCACCCCCCCCCACAAAAGGATATATGAAGGTAGTGTTTTTGTAAAGGAAATTCAAATGGCCAATAAATCTCTCTAACTTATTCAATCTCTTAGACCAGCAATACCCACACTTCCACCAACCCATCTTCATCAAACCACAAAACTCAAACAGATTACTTTCATCCATCCTCATCATACCCATGTTTATCCCCATTAACTAACTCAAAATTCCATATAACAGCAGCCTCTCTTGTATAATTAGAAGGCCTCATCACCAAACCCATAAGTCTTAACCTGATGACCTCATATATAATTGTGCATAAGTCCTCCACAGTTCTATGCTTCTGCTGAAATAAACGAAGATTCCTCTCCTGCCATATATAATAGACAACAGCCCCAATAACAAGTCTTTGTACAATACTCCAGATAGACTTATTAACTGGCATCCTTAACAAGAATTCCAAAATACTATTCCAATCATCAGGGCAATGAAACAATTTAGCCTTTGGTTTAAAAACATTCCAAACTACCATAGGGTAGGCACATTCAAAAAACAAATGTTTATGAGAATCAGGTTGTTGCTTGCAGAAGCCACATACAGCATGATTAACATCCCATTTTTCAATTAAATCATGGGTCTTCAACCTCCCCTTCATGACCAACCAGAGGATAAAAGAATGTCTAGGGATACATTGGCTGTACCAGACCAGTTTCCACCATTGCACATCAGGCTTATATGCATCTAACTCTTCAAAGACAGCCTTTGCAGAAAATCTAAAACACCACCCTTCTTTTTAGACATCCATTCAAACCTATCATTACCCCCCAAGGTCAACACAGGAACAGGGAAAGTAAATAAACCAGGGAATTTCACATGCCAATCATCAGGCCACTTCCAATTGCCATCCTTAACAATGTCAGCTACTTTGGAATCTAGAGATAATCCAGCTTCATAAACTTCTCTCTTAGTGATGAAATCACCTAAAGGGCTTAACGGGTGCCATGCATCAAACCAAGTAGAAACTTTACTACCATCTCCCAATTTAGCAACAATAAATTCTCTAACCTCCTCTCTACATTGTAGAATCTTTCTCCAACTCCAACTAGTATCTTCCTTAAGAGGAAAATCCCAGAAACTTCTTCCCTTTAATTTGTAAGTTCCAATCCATTTGACCCAAAGAGACTCTTTGCCAGTAACAATATTCCAAATATGCTTAACCATGAGAGAAGTATTCCAAGTATTCAAATCCCTCAGACCCAATCCCCCTTGGCATTTAGGAAGACAAACCTCCTTCCAATTCACTTTGGCTTTTCCATTCTGTAACTCCCCTTGACACCACAAAAAACCCCTACAAATCTTTCCAATTTCCTTAGTAACAGATTTAGGCAGAATAAACATTGAGGACCAATACACTTGGATAGAACTAAGCACAGAATTAATCAGTTGCAATCTACCAGCAAAGGAAAGAGACTTGTTTTTCCAATCCAAAACTCTTTTCTTAACTTTATCAATCAGGCTTAAGCAATCTTTATGATATAGTCTACTAGATATTAGAGGGACCCCTAAATATCTAACAGGCAATTTTCCCACTTCAAATGGCATAATGTCTCTGATAGCTTTTTGTATAGCAGGAGGCACATTCCCAAAGAAAACAACACTCTTATTCATGTTAGCTTTTAAGCCAGACATTCTGCTGAACTCCAACAATGCTTCATTAAGGATAGTGACTGAATTAACATCCCCATGACTAAACAGAATTAAATCATCTGCAAAGCAGAGATGGGTAATTTGAAGCTCATTGCACCTCCAATGATAAATGAAATCACCATGCTCTTCAATTTTCCTTTGTAAGCATAAGTTGAGAACTTCCATAACCAATGTAAACAAATATGGGGAGAGAGGATCCCCTGCCTTAATCCTCTTTTCCCTTCAAAATACCCCACCAAATCCCCATTAACAAGATCATATAGGAGGGGGTAGTCACACAGGTCATAATCCATTTAATCATGCAAGGGTGAAATCCAAATCCCTCATGGCATTCCCTTAAAAATTGCCATTCAACAGAGTCATAAGCTTTCTTAATATCAATCTTAAAAGCCACCTTAGCCTCCCCACGATCTCTATGATAATTCCTCATTAATTCCTGAGTTAACAACACATTATCACTGATTTGTCTTTTTGGAATAAAAGCACTCTGATTTTTTGCTACCACAATGTCCAAACAACCCTTAATTCTATTCACAATAATCTTTGTAATGCACTTGAACACCACATTGCAACATGATATAGGTCTAAAATCAGCAACCTGTTGAGCATTGGAAGACTTTGGAACCAAAGCTATAATAGTAGCATTTATCTCTTTTAACAGCTTCGCATTTGCAAAGAACTCTTTCACAGCAGCACAAACATCACCCCCTACAGTTTCCCAAGAAGATTTAAAAAATTTTGCTGAATACCCATCAGGACCAGGAGCTTTGTCATCATTAATATCAAACATAGCAGCCTTCACTTCCTCAGAAGTAACCTCCTTAACCATCTTATCAGCATCTCTTTGGGATAGTCTCTTTTTAAACAACAAATTAGGATTACCCAAATGATCAACCTGTGTCTTCTCACCCAAGATTCCCTTAAAATATTCCATAAACTGCAGCCCAATTTGCTCCCTATAATAACATTTCCCCAAATTATCAGTTACCATATCAATCCTTCCCCTATTAATCTTGCCATTCATAGCCTTATGAAAAAACTTTGTGTTTTTATCCCCCTCTTTCAACCAGTCAATCTTAGCTCTTTGCTTTAAGAATAATTCCTCATCTATCACAGCATCCTTATAATTCCTTAAACATTTCACCTCCTCCTTTCTTAATTCCTCATTATCCGGATCCTCTACAACTTTCCTCTGCACATTCCCAAGTTCTTCTTGAAAAACCTTAACTCTTTCACCCAATTTCCCCTGCTGAAAATGAAGTCTTCTCATAGGCTTTTTCAGTTTTTTAAGTTTAGATACTAACTGAAACATACAACAGCCCTCCACATTCTTTTTCCACTCATCTTTCACAATAGATTGAAACTCAGGCTTCCTAGTAACATAGTTAGCAAATTTAAAGGATTTAGCTTTATATTTTCTAACTTCAGGAATACATAGCACAGCAGGGGTATGATCAGAAATCAAAAAAGGAAGAAAAGTAGCTTTAGCACAAGGGAAGTCATTCATAAATTGTATGTTACCCATCACCCTGTCCAACTTCTTTAGAATTCCTCTAGAATTACCAGGAGTTTGGTTCCAAGTATATTTAAGCCCTGACATAGCAAGATCATCAATCTCAATTTTAGCAAGACACTCCTTAAACTCTGCCATGGAAGCAGTAATAGTAGAGGCACCAGCAGACCTTTCAGATGGATCAAAAATGACATTAAAATCACCCAGGACCAACCAAGATCTATCTTTAACAATCTTATAATGCTCTATGAGAACTTCCCACAGCTTTCTCCTTCCAATCATACGAATATGTCCATACACAAAAGTAGTGAAAAACCCTTTCTGCCCATTCACTGGAGCCACATAACATAAAATAACTTGACTTGATTGCCCAAGAACCATAATATTCACCACAGCAGGGTCCCAACCAACAATAATTCGAGTATAACCCAAACAACATGAAGCATTTGAAATCCAGTCCCAATTATAAAACACATTATTACACACTTTATCCATATTCTTCTTATACACATGAGTTTCAACCAACCCACAAACACTAATCCCCTCTTTAGAAATCAACTCCTTAACTTGCTTCTGATTAGAGGTCTTATTGAGACCTCTAATGTTCCAAGCAACTATATTTAACATAATTAAACAGTGGAGGGTCCAACACCAGCATTACCAATCTCTTGTGCTGGTTAAATATCACCTTCAATCCCAGTCATCATAAACTCAGCAGTGCCATCATGATCTGAGTCCACATCCTCAGTAATCATGTTATAAAGATCACATTGCCAATAAAAATATTTCTTTTGAGTTTCAGTCCACCCATCTAAAACACCCACAGGTGGCAATTCACGTTTATCAATAAACTCATCAATTTCAGCCTTTTCATCAAAGTAAAGACCAGTCTCTGCATCAAAATCAGCAGTTATATCTTCAATTTCCACTTCATCATCATAAGTGGTGCCCCCTTTCCTTAGTATAGCAAATCTATTTGCCACTCTATTACTCACATTACCCAATTCCTTTGATTTATTTCCACTCCCATTAGAAGTACCTTTATCAACTGCATTAGTAACATTCCCCTTGTGTTTATCCATCTGTTTACCCTGCACACTATTAGAAGATGTTGCAATAACTCCACCCTTATTCTTAGGAACATAAATCACCTTTTTACCCTCATCTTTTCTCCCATAAGCAGTACTCTTTGCATTCAACCTTTGTCCACCACCAGAACTGTTACCAATCCTTTTATCCCCCTGCACATTCCTACTCTTAAAACTACCAGAATTCCCTTTATCCAAACCTTGCTGCCCCAATTTATCCACAGCCCTCTGCTGTCCCAATTTCAATCCCTCAACTCTAGGCCCCCTATAACCTTGCAGCCTGTTAAAAACACTGGTTCTTTCCCCACCTATCCTTCCATTCTCCTGCCCTTTCTGTTGCTGGACATTTTTGACCACTTTATTTTTCTTCCCAACCACTTGAAACCCATCATTAGGATCACCATTCCCATCATTCCCACTAGTACCCTCTGCATGCAAACCCCCTTTTTTACTTTTCTCAATTTCAGCAATCTCCTCAGCTGTTCTAGGTCTCACCTCACACTTTTCAAACATATGCCCAAATACACAACAATGACTACACCTTGGAGGTTTCCATTGATAATTAACTTTAAATTGAACAAATTTCCCTAGAGCTTTGCCCGTAGCAGGATACTACACCTTCACATACTCAAGAAGTTCAGAATCAGCCTTTACTTCAACCAAAAATCTAGCAAAACTTGCTCTTCCCATATTCTTCACACATCTATCATTTGTCATCTTATCCAACATCACAGGATTGCCAATACAACTAATAATAGAACTTAAACTCTCCTCATCCCATAGTTCAAGGGGTAAATCCATAATTGAAGCCCAAACAGGAACTTTCTTCAATTCTGTCTTATGCAGCACCAAATTTTGTTCCCATTTCTTAACACATAAAGGCACATTATTAAGTAACCAAGTGCCATACTCCAAAACTTTTCTCATTCCCTCCTCATTTTCAAACTTAAAGAAGAAAAAACCCGAACTATTAGATGATATATCAACAATACCATACTGTTTCCACATCCTTCTCAAATGATAATTGACATATGGAAATGCTAATTTTGCACCAACCAAATACCCATACAGATACAAAGAACAAGCAGCAACAGAAGTTAATAACCGCTCCCTTTTTAGCTTAACCACCTTCTCCCCCGAGGGAAGGATAGTAGGAGGCACATACCTCAAAGTGACCTTCTCAGAACCCTTCACATCCCCTTGAACAGCCCCACTATATGATTTAACACCAGCCCCATTAATAGGCCTACCCCCCTTAGAAGCAGAAAACACAATTGGGACACTACCACCCATATTCTCCTTTCTAACCACCGATGGACCCTCTCCCATTATCGAATCTTTGATAGCATTCCCATCTTCCTGTTCTCTAACACCACCCTCAATATCAATCACTTGGTTAGGATTACCATATACAGCGGGACCAGGCACAAAAGTTAGATCAATGTCAATTAAATCAGCCCCAAACCCAGAATTAGTTTCAACTGGCAATTCAGATGAGACAACAGGCAATACAGAGGGAGTGACTGGACTCCCAACCTTTCTATTCTTTGTGCAAATTGCCAAAGCAATTTGCTTAGTTCTTGGAGAAACCAACACTGGCCCATTAGGAGTTTGTAATTGAACAAGAGAATCATGATCCATAGTATGAATTACCTTTCTAGTAGCACTATGGAAGACTGGAGTTGCTGTCCTCCTTGTATGCTTGATCACCAAATCATCCTCCGATGTTAAAAGCTTTTGTAAACGCTTCCGAGCCGATCGAGTAAGTCTGGTTGATTTAGAAGCTTCCAAGAGAGTCCCCTGCTCCAAATTGAGGGACTGAGTAGACCCCCCCACCACCGCATTACCCGATTGAACCATCGGGGTAGACAGAGATGATATAACCGAAGAATCACCATCATGAACAATCGAATTTGGATCACTAGGAACAGCCATAGTGATAGACGAATCATCCTTACCCACCCCTGAATTGTCATCGACCTCCACAGTCGACTTAGAAATATCGGGGGATCGGGTGGTCGCGTGTGAATCAAAGTGGAAGAATCGATGGATTTGGAGTGATGCATGAGGATTAGACAATGTTAATTGATAAGAATCAATCACAAAGTCCAAGTAGAATCCCCAAATTTGAGTGGAAATTGGACCCAGAAGCAAAGTCGCCCAAAATCGCCCTGACCGCCAAAATCGCCTATCCTAGAAAGAGAAAGAAGAGAGAGAAAAAAATCGGCCAAATGAATTTCCTTAGGGTTTAGGGTTTAGGTTTTAGGTTTTAGGGTTTTAGGGTTTGTGGTTTAGGGTTTAGGGTTTAGGGTTTAGGGTTTTAGGGTTTAGGGTTTAGGGTTTAGGGTTTAGGGTTTAGGGTTTAGGGTTTAGGGTTTAGGGTTTAGGGTTTAGGGTTTAGGGTTTAGGGTTTTTTTTTTTTTTTTTGGAAGGGGACGAAACCCCGGCAAACTTTATTAATAAAAAGAATAATGAATACAAAAAAAGGCTAAGCTCTAGCATAGGACATGTACCCCATGACTAGAAAAAACAAAGCCTACAAAAAACCCAAGGGAGCCTACCATTACAATCCAACATAAACAAACCAAAACTAGACATCCCTTTAAAAGCCCAAAAAGCTAAACACCAAATAAAACTACTGGAAATTAAACTCTCCTTAGAAGAACCATCTGCGAAGCCCAAGAACATCTTCCAATAAGTCCAAACAAAACAGGCTCCATGGAAAGCCCAACCAAGAATAACATAAGGCAAAGCCCTGTAGAACCTCCCCTCAGCCCACATTAAGCTAAGCACCATGCAACAAATACTAGCCCCAATTATGATGGGCCAATAAACATACATTTTTAATAAGCCCATCATAATCAAATGGCCCACAAGGCTCCCAAACACAACAGCCCTAAGGCTAAAAAACAAACTCGATGGGCCTAATTCACAATTGAGATTAATCTCTTGAAGAAAAGCACCCGCCATTTTATACTTCACAAAAAACACATCCAGAGCTGCATCCATTTTCCACTTATCCATTACCATTTGAACTTTATAGTGCCACCACTCTAGCACAAACAGCTTCATTAACAGCAGCCCCACTAATGAGAACACAACATCCATCTTCAAATCTTCAATCCCAACCTCAATTGTATACAGGAGGCATCTTCTAGAAGTAGCAGCAGCCAGCAGACATGCATGAATCCACCATAACATCAGCAAATTGAACTTGTTTGGCTCTCTTCCAAAAGAGCTGGCCCAGCACCCAACTGCAAAACACCAAGCCACAATCCAAACAAGCCAGCCAATTTCACCAACTCTCAAGGTGCTTAGAAAATAGTAATAATGAGTAGAAATAATCAATAACCCAAACCAATATCCCTCACACCCATAAACTCTCTCTATATAAACATATGACCCATCCCAAACCCACCCCCCCACAAAAGGATATATGAAGGTAGTGTTTTTGTAAAGGAAATTCAAATGGCCAATAAATCTCTCTAACTTATTCAATCTCTTAGACCAGCAATACCCACACTTCCACCAACCCATCTTCATCAAACCACAAAACTCAAACAGATTACTTTCATCCATCCTCATCATACCCATGTTTATCCCCATTAACTAACTCAAAATTCCATATAACAGCAGCCTCTCTTGTATAATTAGAAGGCCTCATCACCAAACCCATAAGTCTTAACCTGATGACCTCATATATAATTGTGCATAAGTCCTCCACAGTTCTATGCTTCTGCTGAAATAAACGAAGATTCCTCTCCTGCCATATATAATAGACAACAGCCCCAATAACAAGTCTTTGTACAATACTCCAGATAGACTTATTAACTGGCATCCTTAACAAGAATTCCAAAATACTATTCCAATCATCAGGGCAATGAAACAATTTAGCCTTTGGTTTAAAAACATTCCAAACTACCATAGGGTAGGCACATTCAAAAAACAAATGTTTATGAGAATCAGGTTGTTGCTTGCAGAAGCCACATACAGCATGATTAACATCCCATTTTTCAATTAAATCATGGGTCTTCAACCTCCCCTTCATGACCAACCAGAGGATAAAAGAATGTCTAGGGATACATTGGCTGTACCAGACCAGTTTCCACCATTGCACATCAGGCTTATATGCATCTAACTCTTCAAAGACAGCCTTTGCAGAAAATCTAACAACACCACCCTTCTTTTTAGACATCCATTCAAACCTATCATTACCCCCCAAGGTCAACACAGGAACAGGGAAAGTAAATAAACCAGGGAATTTCACATGCCAATCATCAGGCCACTTCCAATTGCCATCCTTAACAATGTCAGCTACTTTGGAATCTAGAGATAATCCAGCTTCATAAACTTCTCTCTTAGTGATGAAATCACCTAAAGGGCTTAACAGGTGCCATGCATCAAACCAAGTAGAAACTTTACTACCATCTCCCAATTTAGCAACAATAAATTCTCTAACCTCCTCTCTACATTGTAGAATCTTTCTCCAACTCCAGCTAGTATCTTCCTTAAGAGGAAAATCCCAGAAACTTCTTCCCTTTAATTTGTAAGTTCCAATCCATTTGACCCAAAGAGACTCTTTGCCAGTAACAATATTCCAAATATGCTTAACCATGAGAGAAGTATTCCAAGTATTCAAATCCCTCAGACCCAATCCCCCTTGGCATTTAGGAAGACAAACCTCCTTCCAATTCACTTTGGCTTTTCCATTCTGTAACTCCCCTTGACACCACAAAAAACCCCTACAAATCTTTCCAATTTCCTTAGTAACAGATTTAGGCAGAATAAACATTGAGGACCAATACACTTGGATAGAGCTAAGCACAGAATTAATCAGTTGCAATCTACCAGCAAAGGAAAGAGATTTGTTTTTCCAATCCAACACTCTCTTTTTAACTTTATCAATCAGGCTTAAACAATCTTTATGATATAGTCTACTAGATATTAGAGGGACCCCTAAATATCTAACAGGCAATTTTCCCACTTCAAATGGCATAATGTCTCTGATAGCTTTTTGTATAGCAGGAGGCACATTCCCAAAGAAAACAACACTCTTATTCATATTAGCTTTTAAACCAGATAGCCTGCTGAATTCTATCAAAGCTTCATTAAGGATGGAGACAGAATTAACATCCCCATGACTAAATAGAATTAAATCATCTGCAAAGCAAAGATGGGTAATTTGAAGCTCATTGCACCTCCAATGATAAATGAAATCACCATGCTCTTCAATTTTCCTCTGTAAGCATAAGTTGAGAACTTCCATAACCAATGTAAACAAATATGGGGAGAGAGGATCCCCCTGCCTTAATCCTCTTTTCCCTTCAAAATACCCCACCAAATCCCCATTAACAGAGATCATATAGGAGGGGGTAGTCACACAGGTCATAATCCATTTAAGCATGCAAGGGTGAAATCCAAATCCCTCATGGCATTCCCTTAAAAATTGCCATTCAACAGAGTCATAAGCTTTCTTAATATCAATCTTAAAATCCACCTTAGCCTCCCCACGATCTCTATGATAATTCCTCATTAATTCCTGAGTTAACAACACATTATCACTGATTTGTCTTTTTGGAATAAAAGCACTCTGATTTTTTGCTACCACAATGTCCAAACAACCCTTAATTCTATTCACAATAATCTTTGTAATGCACTTGAACACCACATTGCAACATGATATAGGTCTAAAATCAGCAACCTGTTGAGCATTGGAAGACTTTGGAACCAAAGCTATAATAGTAGCATTTATCTCTTTTAACAGCTTCCCATTTGCAAAGAACTCTTTCACAGCAGCACAAACATCACCCCCTACAGTTTCCCAAGAAGATTTAAAAAATTTTGCTGAATACCCATCAGGACCAGGAGCTTTGTCATCATTAATATCAAACATAGCAGCCTTCACTTCCTCAGAAGTAACCTCCTTAACCATCTTATCAGCATCTCTTTGGGATAGTCTCTTTTTAAACAACAAATTAGGATTACCCAAATGATCAACCTGTGTCTTCTCACCCAAGATTCCCTTAAAATATTCCACAAACTGCAGCCTAATTTGCTCCCCATAATAACATTTCCCCAAATTATCAGTTACCATATCAATCCTTCCCCTATTAATCTTGCCATTCACAGCCTTATGAAAAAACTTTGTGTTTTTATCCCCCTCTTTCAACCAGTCAATCTTAGCTCTTTGCTTTAAGAATAATTCCTCATCTATCACAGCATCCTTATAATTCCTTAAACATTTCACCTCCTCCTTTCTTAATTCCTCATTATCCGGATCCTCTACAACTTTCCTTTGCACATTCCCAAGTTCTTCTTGAAAAACCTTAACTCTTTCACCCAATTTCCCCTGCTGAAAATGAAGTCTTCTCATAGGCTTTTTCAGTTTTTTAAGTTTAGATACTAACTGAAACATACAACAGCCCTCCACATTCTTTTTCCACTCATCTTTCACAATAGATTGAAACTCAGGCTTCCTAGTAACATAGTTAGCAAATTTAAAGGATTTAGCTTTATATTTTCTAACTTCAGGAATACATAGCACAGCAGGGGTATGATCAGAAATCAAAAAAGGAAGAAAAGTAGCTTTAGCACAAGGGAAGTCATTCATAAATTGTATGTTACCCATCACCCTGTCCAACTTCTTTAGAATTCCTCTAGAATTACCAGGAGTTTGGTTCCAAGTATATTTAAGCCCTGACATAGCAAGATCATCAATCTCAATTTCAGCAAGACACTCCTTAAACTCTGCCATGGAAGCAGTAATAGTAGAGGCACCAGCAGACCTTTCAGATGGATCAAAAATGACATTAAAATCACCCAGGACCAACCAAGATCTATCTTTAACAATCTTATAATGCTCTATGAGAACTTCCCACAGCTTTCTCCTTCCAATCATACGAATATGTCCATACACAAAAGTAGTGAAAAACCCTTTCTGCCCATTCACTGGAGCCACATAACATAAAATAACTTGACTTGATTGCCCAAGAACCATAATATTCACCACAGCAGGG
The DNA here is from genome assembly GCA_024085815.1 of Flaveria linearis. Taxonomy (NCBI): domain Eukaryota; kingdom Viridiplantae; phylum Streptophyta; class Magnoliopsida; order Asterales; family Asteraceae; genus Flaveria; species Flaveria linearis. The sequence continues at coordinate 37,122 of CM044004.1, read as the reverse complement.
TCCCAACCAACAATAATTCGAGTATAACCCAAACAACATGAAGCATTTGAAATCCAGTCCCAATTATAAAACACATTATTACACACTTTATCCATATTCTTCTTATACACATGAGTTTCAACCAACCCACAAACACTAATCCCCTCTTTAGAAATCAACTCCTTAACTTGCTTCTGATTAGAGGTCTTATTGAGACCTCTAATGTTCCAAGCAACTATATTTAACATAATTAAACAGTGGAGGGTCCAACACCAGCATTACCAATCTCTTGTGCTGGTTCAATATCACCTTCAATCCCAGTCATCATAAACTCAGCAGTACCATCATGATCTGAGTCCACATCCTCAGTAATCATGTTATAAAGATCACATTGCCAATAAAAATATTTCTTTTGAGTTTCAGTCCACCCATCTAAAACACCCACAGGTGGCAATTCACGTTTATCAATAAACTCATCAATTTCAGCCTTTTCATCAAAGTAAAGACCAGTCTCTGCATCAAAATCAGCAGTTATATCTTCAATTTCCACTTCATCATCATAAGTGGTGCCCCCTTTCCTTAGTATAGCAAATCTATTTGCCACTCTATTACTCACATTACCCAATTCCTTTGATTTATTTCCACTCCCATTAGAAGTACCTTTATCAACTGCATTATTAACATTCCCCTTGTGTTTATCTATCTGTTTACCCTGCACACTATTAGAAGATGTTGCAATAACTCCACCCTTATTCTTAGGAACATAAATCACCTTTTTACCCTCATCTTTTCTCCCATAAGCAGTACTCTTTGCATTCAACCTTTGTCCACCACCAGAACTGTTACCAATCCTTTTATCCCCCTGCACATTCCCACTCTTAAAACTACCAGAATTCCCTTTATCCAAACCTTGCTGCCCCAATTTATCCACAGCCCTCTGCTGTCCCAATTTCAATCCCTCAACTCTAGGCCCCCTATAACCTTGCAGCCTGTTAAAAACACTGGTTCTTTCCCCACCTATCCTTCCATTCTCCTGCCCTTTCTGTTGCTGGACATTTTTGACCACTTTATTTTTCTTCCCAACCACTTGAAACCCATCATTAGGATCACCATTCCCATCATTCCCACTAGCACCCTCTGCATGCAAACCCCCTTTTTTACTTTTCTCAATTTCAGCAATCTCCTCAGCTGTTCTAGGTCTCACCTCACACTTTTCAAACATATGCCCAAATACACAACAATGACTACACCTTGGAGGTTTCCATTGATAATTAACTTTAAATTGAACAAATTTCCCTGGAGTTTTGCCCGTAGCAGGATAATACACCTTCACATACTCAAGAAGTTCAGAATCAGCCTTTACTTCAACCAAAAATCTAGCAAAACTTGCTCTTCCCATATTCTTCACACATCTATCATTTGTCATCTTATCCAACATCACAGGATTGCCAATACAACTAATAATAGAACTTAAACTCTCCTCATCCCATAGTTCAAGAGGTAAATCCATAATTGAAGCCCAAACAGGAACTTTCTTCAATTCTGTCTTATGCAGCACCAAATTTTGTTCCCATTTCTTAACACATAAAGGCACATTATTAAGTAACCAAGTGCCATACTCCAAAACTTTTCTCATTCCCTCCTCATTTTCAAACTTAAAGAAGAAAAAACCCGAACTATTAGATGATATATCAACAATACCATACTGTTTCCACATCCTTCTCAAATGATAATTGACATATGGAAATGCTAATTTTGCACCAACCAAATACCCATACAAATACAAAGAACAAGCAGCAACAGAAGTTAATAACTGCTCCCTTTTTAGCTTAACCACCTTCTCCCCCGAGGGAAGGATAGTAGGAGGCACATACCTCAAAGTGACCTTCTCAGAACCCTTCACATCCCCTTGAACAGCCCCACTATATGATTTAACACCAGCCCCATTAATAGGCCCACCCCCCTTAGAAGCAGAAAACACAATTGGGACACTACCACCCATATTCTCCTTTCTAACCACCGATGGACCCTCTCCCATTATCGAATCTTTGATAGCATTCCCATCTTCCTGTTCTCTAACACCACCCTCAATATCAATCACTTGGTTAGGATTACCATATACAGCGGGACCAGGCACAAAAGTTAGATCAATGTCAATTAAATCAGCCCCAAACCCAGAATTAGTTTCAACGGGCAATTCAGATGAGACAACAGGCAATACAGAGGGAGTGACTGGAGTCCCAACCTTTCTATTCTTCGTGCAAATTGCCAAAGCAATTTGCTTAGTTCTTGGAGAAACCAACACTGGCCCCTTAGGAGTTTGTAATTGAACAAGAGAATCATGATCCATAGTATGAATTACCTTTCTAGTAGCACTATGGAAGACTGGAGTTGCTGTCCTCCTTGTATGCTTGATCACCAAATCATCCTCCGATGTTAAAAGCTTTTATAAACGCTTCCGAGCTGATCGAGTAAGTCTGGTTAATTTAGAAGCTTCCAAGAGAGTCCCCTGCTCCGAATTGAGGGACTGAGTAGACCCCCCCACCACCGCATTACCCGATTGAACCATCGGGGTAGACAGAGATGATATAACCGAAGAATCACCATCATGAACAATCGAATTTGGATCACTAGGAACAGCCATAGTGATAGAGGAATCATCCTTACCCACCCCTGAATTGTCATCGACCTCCACAGTCGACTTAGAAATATCGGGGGGATCGGGTGGTCGCGTGTGAATCAAAGTGGAAGAATCGATGGATTTGGAGTGATGCATGAGGATTAGACAATGTTAATTGATAAGAATCAATCACAAAGTCCAAGTAGAATCCCCAAATTTGAGTGGAAATTGGACCCAGAAGCAAAGTCGCCCAAAATCGCCCTGATCGCCAAAATCACCTATCCTAGAGAGAGAAAGAAGAGAGAGAAAAAATCAGCCAAATGAATTTCCTTGGGGTTTAGGGTTTAGGGTTTAGGGTTTAGGGTTTAGGGTTTAGGGTTTAGGGTTTAGGGTTTAGGGTTTAGGGTTTAGGGTTTAGGGTTTAGGGTTTAGGGTTTAGGGTTTAGGGTTTAGGGTTTAGGGTTTAGGGTTTAGGGTTTAGGGTTTAGGGTTTAGGGTTTAGGGTTTAGGGTTTAGGGTTTAGGGTTTAGGGTTTAGGGTTTAGGGTTTAGGGTTTAGGGTTTAGGGTTTAGGGTTTAGGGTTTAGGGTTTAGGGTTTAGGGTTTAGGGTTTAGGGTTTAGGGTTTAGGGTTTAGGGTTTAGGGTTTAGGGTTTAGGGTTTTTTTTTTTTTTTTTTTTGGAAAAGGGCAAAACCCTGGCAAACATTTATTCAAAAAAGAAGAGAACTTACAAACAAAGGCAATTAACAATCTTAGCAATTTGTCTAAGATTATTAATCCCCAACAAAGAAATAATACAAGGAATTTGCAAAATACTATGCAGCGAACTATACCAAAACATTACTCTCCTAGACCATAATCTGTTAACAAAGTAAATCCAATACATTTCAAAAGACTCTTTCTAGATAAGCAATGATCCAGCCCAGTAACAATAATCCAGGAAGCCCATGTGGCCCAATACCAAGATAGTCTCCAATCAGCCCCATAAACCTCATAGCCCAAACTCCAAATGCTACTTTGCCCAATACCCAAACTCAGACATAAAACCATAAGGAGATTCAGCCCATCAAGCATAACACTATCCAAAGCCCAATACTCTTTCATAACTTGATCCACATTAGGATTCCATTCGATCCAATATCTCAAATTTGGGTGCCCCAAATTTAGAATACTCATGGCCCATAAATGCACATCACTAATTTTGTCAACACTCCTCATAGCCCAGCTATAATAGTAACAGGTCTCCTTCCAAAATAATCCATACAAAGCATAATAAATCCTGTTAACAACCATATTATTTTCCTTACTCCACACATACATCCATGGCCCACCTATAGCACTGCATAAAACATCCATAAACACCCATAAAATCCGAAAAATAATCACCACATATCCATCCCCATTCTTCCTCCTCCATCTTTTTATCTTGCAATATTTATACCAAGTGTAGCATGAATACATGCATGTAGAATTGTAAACAAATGTACACACACACTTGTACAAATTTAAGATGTAGTCCTCATACCACCCTCTATTTATCAACATGAGCACAGCTTCTCTAGACAATATCCCAGCCTTGTCTTGAGTCTTCATAGCACCTTCTCGATAGTGAAAATTCATAACATGCATATCCGCAGCATACCAAACATTCTCACCAACCAAAACATGTGTTATACTTCCTCCCCTTCCTCCCCAGCCCTGTAAGAACCCTGCCCCAAGACATGACACCACAAATAAAAAGAAAGGCTCAAGATAATATATGACCCAGGATATGGTTTGGCTGCACCAGGAAGCAAGATTACCTAGCAGTCTAGAAATATATATCAAAACCCTGGTGCTTGCCTCCTTCCTTATAACTCCCCGGTTAATTCCAACTCCTGGAAAAAAATCATGTCTACCTCCTTTCCTCTCAAGCTGAGAAATTATAGAGGCCCATATGCAGGCTAACACTACAATTTCCAACAAATTCAGAGTTATACCTATAGACCAAAGAAGAAGAGGAGAGAAACAAATTTTCATTTTTTCAATGACAGCAGATCTAGAAGCAGACAAGAGAATACCTACCATACCCTCACAACATCCCCCTGCCCAACCCATATTATTACCATCCCTGATATTTGACTCCATGAAAGGAACAACGAAGGCTGCAAAGAGACTACTGATATAGAAAAGGGATTGGGTCCACCAATAAGCTTTGCCTATCCATCTAGAAGTATGAGTGAAAATATTGGTGAACACCACCATCCTTATGTCTCCCTGGTTAACACCCATCCCTGGGCCACTCATATTCCTAATCCCCAAACAGTCAAGCAGAGAGGTCTGCATAATCAAGATATAAGAAATGTAGACCTCAAACAAACACAGGACATTTCCTAAAGACCAAATAACATTGAGGGAGAAGTAATGAAAGCAAATGCAAATAGAAAATCTAGAAGCAGTCTTAAGAATATCTACCATTAAAGTGTCCACACTTCCTCCCCACCCCATAGCATGCTCTTCACCTTTTGCCCATGTACCAGACTCAATCAAAAAAACAAAGGTAGCAAAGATATACAAGACACAGTTAATGGGTTGGGTCCACCATGTAGCTCTGCCTATCTTACTACAAGTTATTATTGAAAAAATGGTGGACCCCTCCAACCTTATGTCTCCCTGGGTATTGCCATCTTCTGGCCTGTCCAACCACCTAAATCCCACCCAAGAAAGAAGAGAGGTTTGCAGAGGTAATTTTCCAAAACTGCTACCCTCAAACAAGTCCAGAATATGTCCTAAAGACCAACCAATGGTGAGAAGAGAAGAACCAGTACAAAGAAAAATAGAAGTTCTAGAAGCAGAGATAAGAATGTCTACCAATAATCTTCCTGCACTCCCTTCCCAACCCTTATCATCATTTTCCCCAATCCCCCAAGTGACAGACACATTCCAAAGGACAAAGGTAGCAAAAATATATAGAGTGTACACTTGGAATTGGGTTTGGGTCCACCAATTAGCTCTGCCGATATCACTAAGAAACTGAATTAAGAAATTGGTGGACACCTCCTTCCTTATGTCTCCCAGGTTAATGCCAATCCCTGGCCTCATCTCACACCTAGCCCCTAGACACTTGCACTGAGAGATGTACAGGGGCAAGTTGCCTAACCTGCAAATCTCAAACATACCAAGAATTTTTCCTAAAGACCAACCAAAAGAGATAGAAGAGAAGAAAAGAAGAATATAAAAAGAAGGTCTAGAAGCAGGATTTAGAGTACCTACCTTCCACTTTCCTTCCCACCCTCTCCAACCCATAATACCCCATATCCCAGTTAAAAAAATATTACAAAATCCCCCTTTCCATATTTCCAAACACCCCATGTGGAAAAAAACATAATGGGTATGGACTGTACATCCATACACTCCATATACATAGACCAGAAAAGCAATCTATGAAAAACCATCCACCTGAGCAATAACAAAACAAGGCTTTTGATCATTGAGAATTCTTCTTCATTTTTGTTGAATGCACTGCAAAACCCCATACCTTGCTATCCTCATTAGTGTTTGGGGTTTCATAAATTGTTAACCCCAACAATCTAAGTCTGATCACAGATTTGATTTGGCTGCAAACAGTCTCAACACTCCTATGTTTTTGTTGGAACAGTCTCAGGTTTCTCTCTTGCCAAATAAAGTAAACCATGGCTGCCAACATCAATCTTTGGATAATACTAGCAAATCTTTTATTAATTGGGGAGGAGACAAGCCACTGAATACAAGTTCTCAAATCAGGAGGAACATTTCCTAGTTTAGCAACACTTTTTAACTCTGCCCAGATGCTCCTAGAAAACTCACAATTAAAGAATAAATGTTCATGAGAATCTGCTTGTGTATCACAAAGGCCACACACAAGTTGTTTAGAACTGTCCCATTTGAGAAGTCTATCTTGTGTTAGTAATCTTTCTTTAATGGCCAACCACAGGATAAAAGAATGCCTTGGAATATTTTGACTAAACCCGACCAACTTTGACCAGTTAACATCAGGCTGCTGCACACTCAAATCCCAAAAAGCAACCTTCGTAGAAAAAGCAACAAGTTTCCCATTGTTAGATTTCCAAACACACTTATCAAATTCATCAGTTCTCAGCACAGGAGGGGGAAAATCCAATAAGTGTGGAAATTTATCCTTCCATTCTGGAGGCCAATTCCAGTTTTGGCCAGAAATAATAAAATTCACCTTACAATCCAGCGTAAGCCCAGCCCTATGAATGTCTCTAGATGAGATGAAATTCGACAGGGGGCTCAAAGGGTGCCAATTATCAAACCAGATGGAGGTGTTACAACCATTCCCTACAACTTTGTGACAGAAAGGTCTTATTTGCTGTTTACAATTGATAATATTTCTCCAGCTCCAGCAAGCTCCATCTGTCTTGTCTATCTCCCACAAAGATTTACCTTTTAGTCTGTAGTGAGCAATCCATTGGGTCCATATGTTTTTAACTCCATTGATAAGATTCCATATAAGTTTAGAGAGTAAAGCCATATTTCTGGTTTTCAGGGATTTAATGCCTAATCCACCTTGACTTTTAGACAGACAAACCTCCTGCCAAGCAACTCTAACTTTGCCTTTGATGTTATCTCCTTGAGCCCACAAGAATCCATTTAAAAGCCTTTTAATGTCTTCAATAACATTAACAGGTAAAAGAAATACAGATGCCCAGTACACTTGCATGGAAGAGAGAACAGATTTAATTAGCATTAATCTACCAGCAAATGACAGACATTTGTTTTTCCAATCATGAATCTTCTTTTTGACCTTCTCTATTAGCACCTTGCAATCTTTGGAGTAGAGTCTTTTAGATAATAAGGGTAACCCAAGATATCTAACAGGTAAAGAACCTTCTTTGAACGGAAGAATTTGCAGAATGTTACTTTTAGTGATGGGAAGCACATGCCCAAAGTACACTGTACTCTTATTAAGATTAGGAATAAGACCTGAAGTCTCAGAAAATTCATTCAAAGCATCCCGTAGCACTTTAGCAGAATTGGTATCAGCATGAGCAAACAACAAAAGGTCATCTGCAAAGCACAAACTTGTGATTCCCAGCTCTTGACATTTCCAATGATACTTGAAGTGAGCATTCTCTTTAATTTTTCTGTTAATCATTAGGGTCAGAACTTCCATTACCAAAGTGAAAAGATAAGGAGACATAGGATCTCCTTGCCTCAATCCCCTCATCCCCTTGAAAAAGCCACAGTTATCCCCATTAACATTTATAGAGTAACAAGCAGTACTAATACAAGTCATAATCCAATGTATCATACAAGGGTGAAACCCAAAATGTTCCAAGCAGAATTTTAGAAAAGAATGATCCACAGTATCATATGCTTTCTGAAGATCAATTTTAAGAGCAACCTTTGCTTCCCTTCTATTCCTGTGATAGTGTTTCATAAGCTCTTGAGTAAGGAGAACATTGTCAATGATCTGTCTGCCAGGGATGAAAGCAGACTGATTTTGGCTAACAACACAATCCAAGGCCCCTTTAATCCTATTGCAAATCACTTTAGTGATACATTTGTATAAGACATTGCAACAAGCTATAGGCCTGTAATCTGTAACTCTACCAGGATTATTACATTTCGGCACAAGAGAGATCAAAGTAGCATTGATTTCTTTTAGAAGTTTACCATTTGCAAAGAACTCTTTAACAGCTGAGCAAACCTCATCCCCTATAATAGACCACGAAGCTTTAAAAAATTTAGCAGAATATCCATCAGGTCCAGGAGCCTTATCATCTTCTATATCAAACAAAGCAGCCCTCACTTCCTCATTCATCACAGGACACACCATCTTGTCTGCTACCTCCCTTGGTAATTTTTTCACAAAAAGAGAATGAGGATCCCTAACAGCATTCATAGGCACTAACTTCCCCAAAAAAGCACTGAAGTGATTCACAAACATAGTACTAACATCTTCTCCTTCATAAAATTTGCCTTCCATATCACATACCGATGTAATTCTACTCCTGTTCTGCCTACCTTTTACTACCTTATGGAAATACTTAGTATTTTGATCACCTGCAGAAAGCCATTCAACTTTTGCCAGCTGTTTTAAATACAATTCCTCATCTTCAACAGCATCTTTAACAGCATTAACATAAACTAGCTCCTCATCTCTTAATTCTTGATTGTGAGGATCCTTTTCTATTTCCACTTGGATTTTTTCTAATTCAGCTTTAACTTTCTTAACCTTAACTCTCAAATCCCCTTGATCTTTTCCCAATTTTCTCAGATGAGTCTTCAACTCCTTGAGTTTTGAGGTAATGGAAAACATATGACAACCCTTTATCTGCTTTTCCCAGACATTCTTCACTAATTGTATAAACTCAGGTTTCTTAGTGAGAAAGTTCATAAACCTAAATGGATGCAGCTTCCACACCTTCTTCATATTAAATGAAATAACAATTGGAGAATGATCTGACGTAGAGAATGGGAGAAATTTTGTTTGCACAGAAGAATAATGGGTCATAAATGTCAAGTTAGCCATGGCCCTGTCAAGTTTTTTAAGAAGACCATCTATACTTCCCGGATTTTTGTTCCATGTAAATCTCATACCCGAACTAAGAAGGTCCTCCAAACCACAAGCTTCACAACATTCAATTAGGTCTATCATTGAGGGAGTAAGTTGTGAAGAACTAGCAGAACATTCAGAAGGGCTCAATGTGGTATTATAATCTCCAACAACCAACCAAGGGTCTTTATTGACAAAAGCATGAAATTTCTTGAGATCACACCATAGAGGCTTTCTTCTTATGGTTTTGACATGACCATAGATAAATGAGCAATAGAATTGATAGGAGGAACCTTTGAGTTTAATAAAGCAGTTTATAGCCTGATCAGTCATATCCACCACCATAAGATCAACATTGTTAGTGTTCCAGCCAATAATAATCCTAACCCAATTGTTGCAATGTTGTTTGTTTGATACCCATTCCCAGTTTCTAAACACCCTGTGACATACTTTAGATACATTGGCTTTCTTAACATGAGACTCCAGCATACAACAGATACTAATACCATTATCATTAATCAATTCCTTGACTTGGTTTTGATGGTCTCTATTCATAAGACCTCTCACATTCCATGTAAGAATATTAAACATGGCAAACAACAGAATTAAACAGTAGTACCCAATACCTGAGTACCCTGTATACTTTCCTCATTGTCCATCATCATGTCTACCTCTCCCTCAGTATCAACTTTCATATTTTGAGCAGCTTCACCATAATCAGAATCCACTTCAAATGCCTCAGACATGTTCTTATATTCTTCAATAATTCTGCAACCAGGGAGAAAATGAGTTAGACTACAAAGGTGAGCATAAAATCTCCTTTGAGCAGCTGACCATTCTGTAATTTCTTCTAAAAGAGGGTCAGATTTCATTTCAACAAAAACATAGATCTCATTTTCTTGTTCTTCTGTTAAGTTCTGTTTTTTATTAAACAAAACATTCAAGATCTTCTTAACATTTGAGCCTTTCCCTTCAGAGTCGGCATCAATGGGAAATGATTGGGGAGGTTCATAGCAAGAGTAATTGGACTGACAACCCTCAGTTTTGGTAATGTGCTTAGGTAAAGGCATATGCTTTATGTTGTGGTTAGAGGGGGTGTGAACAGTTTTTGGAGTGGAAGAGGTTGTGGTTGCAGGTTTCTGATTAGTAGTGGTTTGTTTTGTAGGGTTATTGGGTAAGTTGCCATCCATTGGGGTAATTAGATTGGTATCAGTTGCAGTACTCTTTTTGTGTTTGGGATGCAAGGGAGCTCTTGAGGATGATCCAGAACTTTTAAACACATTAGTCTTTGCTGTATTCTCCCCTTCATTCTTCTTTGAAAATTGCTGATAATTCTTATCATATATAACCTCATCCTGCAAATCAGACAAAACATCAAAACTGTTAGTTGATACCTGACCTATATTCACATTGATAGCAGCAGGCTTTTGTCTATATTCTTGTCTTGAACCTTTTTTAACATATTGTTGTCTCTTTCCCTCATTTACTTGATACTCAGCTTTAGTGATATGATCCCCATCCCTTGCACACTTATTCATATCTTCCCCTTTGATTGCAGTGCTGGTGTTATCCTCCTTGGGACTCTCATCATTCCTACTGCCATTTATCCTTCTGTAATTTTGATTCTTTGGAGGAGGACTATATGTCTTGGCATCTTTTTGATGTCTAGGAGGCTTGTTGTTCTTTCCAACCTGCTGAAACCCATCATCTATACCTTTATCCTTCTTATTTATATCACCTGTCTTTTCCTCTTGAATACTTGGCTTCATGGCTTTAAGAACTTTTTCATTCTCTGTCAATGGTCTTACTTTACATTTGGAGAAGCTATGCCCAAACACTACACAATGTGAACATTTAGGGGGATGCTTTTGATATTCCACTCTGATTTCCACACTCTGTCCAGCATAACCTCCCTCAGAAGGATACAAAGCTCTGATTTTGTCTGGCAAATTTTCTTTGGCATGAATTTCTGTTAATACTCTAGCAAATCCTGCTGATCCAGTTTTCTTAACACATTTTTCTGCTGTGATTCCATCAAAAACTAATGGTTTTCCCACACAACTAATGATTTGGCATATGCATTTTGTGTTCCAAAGTTCCATTGGGAGCTGCTTCAAGATGAGCCAAACAGGTATAGATTCTGGTTCAGTTTTTATCAGATTCATTCCCACCTGCCATTGCTTTAGACATAATGGGACCCCATCAACAGCCCAAGGTCCTGATTTCAAGACTTCTTTAACATTCTTCTCTTCCTTAAATTTAAAAAAGAAGACCCCTGAACCATTAGAAGATATATCATCAATTCCAAATTGCTTCCACATTCTATATAAGTTGTACCTAACAAATTTCAAGTTCAACTCAGCACCCACAAAGTATCCATATAGTTGAGATTTAAATTCCAAGTTAGCTTTTTCAATGAAGCAGGGCTGGATCAAGGCCACTTTCTCCCCAGTCTCAAGAATAGTAGGAGGGCAATATTCAATAGGTTCTAACAACCTAACTGGATCATTCTTCTTAGCTCCATTAACTGCTGATGCATACGACATTTTAGGCTGATTCTTGACATCTTCATGCACCTGTTCACTCATTTGAATGTCCACCTTGACACCATCACTATTAGCTGTAAAGCTCATATTTTTTATAGCTGGCAGGGAGCTCCATGTCTTTTGAGTAGTACAGAACAGGGTGGTTGGTTTGGTAATATTCTTAATCTTGCTTATTTCCTCCTTCTTTGCTCTAGCAACTCTCCGAGAAACATCCTTCATGGTATTCCCCGTACTCTTTTTCATATCCTCGAATGTACTAGCTGGGGTAGCATACTCTAAATCACTTACCACACCCGGATGGAAGCCAGTAGTAATGATAGGTATTGATTTACTCCTGACATTCTCAGCAAAGGCATGAGAATAATTTCTAGATTGAGCAGCTGTTTCATATGAGTAGAAATGTTTCGTTTTCTTTCCAATACCTACTTCAGTTGTGCTTGTTTTACCCAGCACACCCTCAACTTCCACTGTTTCTCTACTTAAATCTCCTGAGTTTTCTCTCTTACTAGCATTGCTATTGTTCCTCCCATTTGATCTTGGTCCCTCATTTTTTAAGATTTCTCCCAGATCATCTTTATTAGTATTCTCATTAACAGTTGAAGATATGCTAGTTTTCAAGAGATTACCATACTTAGCTTTGAATGTAGGATCTAAAATATACATGCCAAACAATGATTTCATCATCAATAAGAAGTGTGGATCTAAACAGGAACCTTCAACATAAGCAAAAACAGCTGCTTCAATAGCATCAGAATCTTCAAATTTGACAATTGAACCCTTTGAAGCAGATTCTTTCACCAGTTTTGTAATACTTTCAATCATAGACTCAGTGTTTATGTCTTTCTTACAGTCATTATAATCCATTTCAGGCATTAAAACTTTCAGAGGTGTTACATGAAGAACACCATCAACATCAATAGGCTGTGTAGTAACACTAGAATGCTCATACATCTTCAATTCATCACAAATTGGAGTAGAAACAGTTTGTTTACCTTCATATGTATTCCCTTTTTCTTCTTGCACTGCAATTGAATCATCACCATCACCATTGTCGCCCTTCAGAACTTGTTCTTTCATCATAGCCCCCGATCCATGAGTATGCAGTCTTGTATTAGCCCTCACATCATCAGGAGGCTTGGATTTGTTAGTGATGTCAATCATAGGCGCGCGTGATGCACTTCTTGTGACAAATTTCTTCATCGGTATGCTTGAATTTCGTATATCCGGAGGTTTCTCCGGTAAATCTCCACTCGAAATGTTTCTCACAGCCTTCCCCGATGATCTAGACATGATCTAGAATCAACCAGAGGAAGAAATCGGGTTGAATTTCCTTAAGAAATGATCGAGAACCAGAAAGCGCCCCTGGTCGCCCGTGGTCGCCTGCTCTCGAATTCGCACCTTAGAAAACACACACTTACGCGCGTGAAAATGAAATTCCTTAGGGTTTAGGGTTTAGGGTTTAGGGTTTAGGGTTTAGGGTTTAGGGTTTAGGGTTTAGGGTTTAGGGTTTAGGGTTTAGGGTTTAGGGTTTAGGGCTTAGGGCTTAGGGCTTAGGGCTTAGGGCTTAGGGCTTAGGGCTTAGGGCTTAGGGTTTAGGGCTTAGGGCTTAGGGTTTAGGGCTTAGGGTTTAGGGCTTAGGGCTTAGGGTTTAGGGTTTAGGGTTTAGGGTTTAGGGTTTAGGGTTTAGGGTTTAGGGTTTAGGGCTTAGGTTTAGGGTTTAGGGTTTAGGGTTTAGGGTGTAGGGTGTAGGGATTAGGGTTTAGGGTTTAGGGTTTAGGGTTTAGGGTTTAGGGTTTAGGGTTTAGGGTTTAGGGTTTAGGGTTTAGGGTTTAATGTTTAGGGTTTAGGGTTTAGGGTTTAGGGTTTACTGTTTAGGGTTTAGGGTTTAGGGTTTAGGGTTTAGGGTTTAGGGTTTAGGGTTTAGGGTTTAGGGTTTAGGGTTTAGGGTTTAGGGTTTAGGGTTTAGGGTTTAGGGTTTAGGTTTAGGGTTTAGGGTTTAGGGTTTAGGGTTTAGGGTTTAGGGTTTAGGGTTTAGGGTTTAGGGTTTAGGGTTTAGGGTTTAGGGTTTAGGGTTTAGGGTTTAGGGTTTAGGGTTTAGGGTTTAGGGTTTAGGGTTTAGGTTTAGGGTTTAGGTTTTAGGGTTTAGGTTTTAGGGTTTAGGGTTTAGGGTTTAGGGTTTAGGGTTTAGGGTTTAGGGTTTAGGGTTTAGGGTTTAGGGTTTAGGGTTTAGGGTTTAGGGTTTAGGGTTTAGGGTTTAGGGTTTTTTTTTTTTTTTTTTTTTTTTTTTTTTGGAAAAAGGGCAAAGCCCTGGCAAACATTTATTGAACAAACAAAAAAGATACAAAGAAAGGCAACTAGCCCCCTGGAATTAAACATCCATGAAAAACACTAGTCCCTAAAAATAAAGCACTACAAGGGCCACAACAAGGGATCAAATTAATCCCTCTACAAACTAACCTTGACCGGGCCCAAAGAAAGCTAAGAAAATAACACCAAAATTTATTAAACTCTAATTGGGCTTTACTAATGACCCAAAAAGAGAAATACAAACCTATCAACCCATCAAAAATACAAGCATTATCCAAATCCACTTGAAACTTCATTTTTATAATAGCACCACATTGAATAAGCCCAATATTGAAGAGCAAAGTCTTTGTAAACAAATTGCAATGACCAGCCCAATTCCAGGCCCACTCTAACAAAAGAATCCTCAGCATCAAGCCTAAGCTCCCTTCAAAAAGGCCCACGCACCCATAAGACAAATGAACATAAACCATTCCCTTCATGAAAGAAGCCCAATTGTAAGCCCAACTCCACATTTTCTCATACACAAAAGCGTAATACAGCAGCTTTTTGTCCCTTCCAGTGAGGCCCATAATACCATAAATCAGATTAACAATATCCAAATCCTTGGCCCAGCAGCAAAATAAGATAAATCTCCAAACAATGCCGATCTGGATCCCAATAAACCACTCGGAAATGAAAGCCCATCTTCTCAGACGTTTAAGAATACAAACAGAAGAGTAGACCACATGTATCAGCAACCAAAGATCTTTATATAATCCAATGCAAACATGCCAAGACATCTTCAAATCCCGCCAAAACAAAGTTCTCCAAACCATCCTGAAGCCTTGTCCAATCCCCAGCTCATTGTAATTAACAAAAAAAGAAATGATGCTGCATAAAAAGCTCTTATACATTGTAGAAGAGGAGGTCATCAAAATAAAACACTCCCAATAAAACCAATTTACAATCTTCCAAAACTTGGGAACTAGTTGCAGAGCCAAGAAATTGTATCTATTTCTTTGAAGAAAGAAACAAATACAATTAAACATATGAACACCCAAACTACCAATATGCTCTATATGATAGATCCATCTAACTTCACTTCCTCCCTAAACCCAATTATACCCTGCCCCAAAAGTGTGATTATAGAAAGAAAACAAAGGCTCAAAATAAATTGTGACACAGGTAAAGGGTTGATTCCTCCCAATAGCACTGCCTATCCAACTACAAACAATAGTCAAAAAATTGGGAGGAATCTCCTGCCTTATGTCTCCCAGGATTTTGCCAACACCTGGCATTCTCACAGTTCTACAACCCATACAAACAGTCCAGAAGATTAATAGGGGCAATGCACCACAACTATCAATCAAGAAAATACCCAGAGTTCTTCCTAAAGACCAAAATGAGATAGATGAGAAGAAAGAAACTAAAGAAACAACAGAATATCTAGAAGCAGAATATGAGCAACCTACCATACCCTTGCTACTACACCCTCCCCAAACTATCATGAACCCACTCCCCAGATGAATATCATAAAGAAGGGTGAAAGGTATCAAGAATTTGCAGACACAGTAAAAGGTGTGGCCCCACCAATTAGCTCTGCCTATCCATCTAGAAGTAAAGATTAAAAAATTGGTGGGAACCTCCTTCCTTATAACTCCCTGGATATTGCCAACACCTGGCACTCTCACTGTTCTAACACCCATGGAAACAATCCAGAAGATTAATAGGGGCAGTGCACCACAGCTATCAATCATGAACATACCCAGAGTTCTTCCTAAAGACCAAGAGGATATAGATGAGAAGAAAGAAACTAAAAAAAGAACAGAATAACTAGAAGCAGAATAGGAGCAGTCTACCATACCCTTGCTACAACACCCTCCCCAATCCATCATGAACCCAATCCCCATATGAATATCACAAAGAAGAATGAAAGGAATCAAGAATATGCAGACACAGTAAATGGTGCGGTCCCACCAATTAGCTCTGCCTATCCATCTAGAAATAGAGATGAAAAAATTGGTGGGAACCTCCTTCCTTATAACTCCCTGGATATTGCCAACACCAGGCACACACACTCTTCTACTCCATAGCATTATATAGAGAAAGTTAGCATGGAGTAATGTAACACACATGCAAACATTGAACATACCCAGATTGGTTCCTAAAGTCCGAAGAAGAATAGATAAGACAAAGTATAGCAAGAGAAAGACAGAACATCTAGAAGCAGAGGATGAGATAATGTCCAGACCCTCACCTTCACTTCCTCCCCTACCCGAATTAACCAAACCCATTCCAACCTCCCAACTACACATAACACTCAAAAGAGAGTTATTAGTAGTTCCAACCCAACCACCCCTTGGACCCCATCTCACATAGTCCATGTCACAAACTGGACCCCCACCCAGATCCCCACTCCAATCTTTTTTGAGAAGATATACAACTGAACATATAAGGAATTTCATTTTGTAGCACCAGTGGTGAGAGCTTCTACACAGCAAAACATAAGAAATCTCCATAATTAAGAAAAGCAGATTAAGCTTCATCATTTGGACACTTCTTTTTTGACCCTGCATGGATGCAATTGAAAACCCCAAACTTTACTGTCAATCATAGTGTTAGGAGATTCATAAATTTTCAGACCCAAAAGCTTTGCTCTAACTGTGTTCTTAATTTGAGAACATAATTCTTCAATACTCCTTTGTTTTTGTTGAAAGGTCCTCAAATTTCTCTCTTGCCACACAAAGTAAACCATGGCAGCCAGCATTAATCTCTGAATTATGCTTTTAAAAGATTTAGATGAAGGGATAGAACTCAGATGTTGACAGCATGCATCAAGATTATGAGGGAAGTGGTTCAGTTTAGCCAGATCTTGAAGGTTGCACCAGACTTCTTTAGAGTATGGACATTCAAAGAATAGGTGAGAATGAGAATCAGGATGATTATTGCAAAAGCTGCAAATGAGATTTTTAGAATTGTCCCATCTCATAAGTCTATCTTGAGTTAACAATCTCTGCTTGATAGCTAGCCATAAAATATAAGAATGTCGTGGAATACTTTGACTAAACCACACTATATGTGCCCAATCAACATTTGGGTTCTGATTACTCAGATCCTCATAAGCAGCCTTAGTGCTAAAGTTAAGTTTCCTTCCATCATTAGTCATCCAAACAGCTTCATCTTTTCTTCTGAGATTTATAATAGGAGGAGGAAAGTCATACAATGCAGGGAATTTAATGAGCCATTCCTGTGGCCATATCCATCCATTAGGCCCCACAATCTCATTCACTTTGCAACTTAAAGAAAGACCTCCTTGATGAATATCTCTTGGTGTAATAAAATCACCAAGAGGGCTAAGAGGGTGCCACTTATCATACCAAACTGAAGTAGATCTTTCATCTCCTATATTTTTGTAGCAATAAGCTCTGATAATATTCTTACATTGCAGAATGTTTCTCCAACTCCAACATGTTCCATCAGATTTGTACATTTCCCACAAACTTCTTCCTTTTAGTCTATAGATTTCAATCCACCTTGTCCAAACATTATGATGACCATTGACAATGTTCCATATAAGTTTAGACACCAGGGCTAAGTTCCTGAGTTTCAATGATTTAATTCCCAATCCCCCTTCTTTCTTTGTTTGACAAACCTCTTCCCATGACACTCGAACTTTGCCTTTTATATTTTCTCCATGAGCCCATAAAAAACCATTGGCCAACTTTTCAATATCTTCAATGACATTACTAGGTAACAGGAAAACAGAAGCCCAGTGGACTTGCATAGAGGAGAGAATAGATTTAATAAGCATAAGCCTTCCAGCAAATGATAGGCTTTTGTTTTTCCAATCATGAAGTTTCATCTTCACTTTATCAATCAAAACTTTACAGTCTTTAGAATATAATCTCTTGGAAAGAAGAGGAATGCCCAAATACTTAACAGGAAGAGAACCTTCTTTAAATGGCAGCAATTGAAGGATATGACCTCTAGTTCTAGGGGCCACATTTCCAAAATATATAGTACTTTTGCTCAGGTTTGGAACAGGGTTTAGGGTTTAGGGTTTTGGGTTTAGGGTTTAGGGTTTAGGGTTAGGGTTAGGGTTTAGGGTTTAGGGTTTAGGGTTAGGGTTTAGGGTTTAGGGTTTAGGGTAGGGTTTAGGGTTTAGGGTTTAGGGTTTAGGTTTAGGGTTTAGGGTTTAGGGTTTTAGGGTTTAGGGTTTAGGGTTTAGGGTTTAGGGTTAGGGTTTAGGGTTTAGGGTTTAGGGTTTAGGGTTTAGGGTTTAGGGTTTAGGGTTTAGGGTTTAGGGTTTAGGGTTTAGGGTTTAGGGTTTAGGGTTTAGGGTTTAGGGTTTAGGGTTTAGGGTTTAGGGTTAGGGTTTAGGGTTTAGGGTTTAGGGTTTAGGGTTTAGGGTTTAGGGTTTAGGGTTTAGGGTTTAGGGTTTAGGGTTAGGGTTTAGGGTTTAGGGTTTAGGGTTTAGGGTTAGGGTTTAGGGTTTAGGGTTTAGGGTTGGTTTAGGGTTTAGGGTTTAGGGTTTAGGGTTTAGGGTTTAGGGTTTAGGGTTAGGGTTTAGGGTTTAGGGTTTAGGGTTTAGGGTTTAGGGTTTAGGGTTTAGGGTTTAGGTTTGGTTTAGGGTTTAGGGTTTAGGGTTTAGGGTTTAGGGTTAGGGTTTAGTGTTTAGGGTTTAGGGTTTAGGGTTTAGGGTTTAGGGTTTAGGGTTTAGGGTTTAGGGTTTAGGGTTTAGGGTTTAGGGTTTAGGGTTTAGGGTTTAGGGTTTAGGGTTTAGGGTTAGGGTTTAGGGTTTAGGGTTTGGGTTTAGGGTTTAGGTTTAGGGTTTAGGTTTTAGGGTTTAGGGTTTAGGGTTTAGGGTTTAGGGTTTAGGGTTTAGGGTTTAGTGTTTAGGGTTTAGGGTTTAGGGTTTTTTTTTTTTTTTTTTTTGGCTAAGGGACGGTACCCCGGCAAACTTTATTAATAAAATGAAATAAAGAATACAAGAATAAGCAAAGGCCTAGCCTTGGACAAGACCCAAGACTAAGGAAAACCTAAGCTCATGCAAGAGAAGAAAGACCATGACAGTCCATACAAGCCAAACTAAGCCCAACTAAATATAGTGGGCCAATCACCAAAGTCTAAATCAACTAGACAAAGCACAAAGCCCATATAGAAAGACCAAAAATTTAAACTAAAACAGTAGAGACTAGTCCAAAGCCTTGTTGGTCATAGTAGAGCCCAACTCTATCCATCTTTAAAAGCTCCTCTGTTAGGCCCATAGTGGCTATGGTCCACTTAATCTGAAAGGCCTCATTGGAATCCTTCAAGCCCACATCCAAAACATACCAAGTAAAGCTTGGATCTGGACTTATATACTGCGCAGCAGTCCACATCCATGGGCTCACATAGGCTGGCCCAAACCTGGGGATCATGAAGTACTCCTTTGTAGGGCCCAGAATTCGCATAATCCCTTTTATCCACATAGCCTTATCTTTAGCTCCCAAGCTTAGGCCCAAATCTTCCAAAGCAGCCCTTGTTCTCTCTTTGGTAGCAATTGTATCCAAGGCCCAATTCGTATCTTTCCTATCAGCAATTATCCTCCCAGCAGCTTCCATATCATCCCTGTCCGAGTATAAGTCATCCATCTTTATCTTCAATCGTGGAATAAGCAGCAACATCGGCAACAGGTCCATGAGAATTGATTGCCATTTTTCCTTGCTACTATTGCGATGAGTACCTGAAATAACCCAACCATGAACCAGGATATCCCAACAGCCTCACTATCAGTGTAAACAACCCTCACAGGATTAGAATTAGTAGAAACATCACCCAACCCATCCCCCTAGTATACCCAATCCTCACCCAGTGTATCACACACCCATCCCAAACCCACCCACCCTCATAATATTTATATGTGTAGTGGATTTGTATAGGAAATTCATGAGGTTAATAGATATCTCTAACTCATTCTCCCACCAGAAATAATTCTTCCCTTCAACACTGTTTCTTTTTCTGTTTCTTTTCCATCTCTGCATACTACCCCAATCAACAATAAACACAGGCTCATAGCAGCTTAGATCAAGCTTTACAAAATTCATTGCTATCATAACCATCAAATTCATCAAATTTGCAGTTCCAAATCACACCAGCCTCACAAGTGAAGATAGATCTCTGCATTTTCATCCCCATAAGTTTAGCTCTGATCACATCCATGATAATTAACACCAGGTCTTCAACTGATCTGCTTTTGTTTTGATAACTCCTAAAATTTCTTTCTTGCCATATATAATAGACACCAGCCCCCAGAACAAGCCTTCTAATAATGCTCCAGATATTTTTATTATTTTTCATCTTTGTAACATATTCAATGATCCCATTCCATTCATCAGGACAATTAAAGAGCTTAGCCTTCGGTTTTAACATGTGCCAAACTTTCTTTGGATAATCACAACCAGAATAAATGTTCATGAGAATCTGGAACACTATTACAGAAAGAGCAAACTTGTCTTCTATTCAAAGTGATTTCCCATTTCCCAACAATATCATGAGTTTTAAGTCTCCCCTTTATAGCCAACCATAAAATAAAAGCATGTCTTGGAATACAATTTGAGAACCAAATCAGCTTACACCATGGGACAGTCGGATTCTGCACACACAGGTCATGAAAGACTACTTTGGAGCTAAATGGCACATCCTTACCCTTGCATGTAGACCTCCACAACAGTTTATCTTCACAATTCAAAGAGATATTAGGGACAGGGGAGGTAAATAGACCAGGAAATATCTGTCTCCATTCTGCAGGCCAGTTCCACTGTCCCCCATAATAACATCCACCACCTTAACTTCTCTAGATAGCTTAGCTTGGTAGAGTTCCCTGTTTATGATGAAGTCTCCCAATGGACTAAGTTCATGCCACATGTCATATAAAACAAAGGTATTATGCCCATTACCTAGTTTTGATATGATAAATCCCTGATCTCATCCTACTCTGTAAGATTTTCCTCCAACTCCAACTCAAAGCCCCTTTTGATAGGGATGTCCCAAAAACTTCTCCCTTTCAGCTTATACATGTGTATCCACCTCACCCATAGAGAATCTTTTTACTTACAACATTCCACACATGTTTAGAGATAAAGCCTATTCCAAGTTTCCAAGTCTCTGATTCCCAACCCCCCTTGCCATTTAGGAAAACAAACTTCAGACCATTTCACTTTTGCTTTCCCCTTTTGAAGGTCACCTTGATTCCATAAGAAGCCTCTAAGTAACTTGTTAATCTCCTTAGTAACTGAACCAGGCAAAATAAAAACAGATGACCAATAAACTTGCAAGGAACTAAGGACTGATGCAATTAATTGTAACCTTCCTGCAAATGACAGAGACTTATTCTTCCAGTCCTTTACTTTTTGCTTAACCTTATCAATTAGAACCAAGCAGTCCTTATGATACAATCTTGTAGATATCAAGGGAACACCAAGGTATTTTATAGGTAATTTGCCCTCTTGGAAAGGCAAGACACCCTTAATTTGACTTTTAGTTTCCACATCCACATTCCCAAAGAACATCATACTCTTTTCCATATTAGGATAAAGGCCAGAAACAGCACTAATTCCTGAAGTGCATTATTTAGAACCTTTACAGAAGCTATCTCCATGACAAAACATGATGAGATCATCAGCAAAGCATAAATGAGTAAACAGGTATGGAGACAATGGATCCCTGTTGCTGCACAATGAGGTTAAACACCTCCATAACTAGAGTAAACAGGTATGGAGACAATGGATCCCCCTGCCTTAACCCTCTTTTGCCTTGAAAATACCCAGCCATTTCTCCATTGATAGATAGACAAAAGGCAGAGGTTGAAATACATTCCATAATCCAGTGTACCATGCATGGATGAAATCCAAAATTAACCAAGCAGGACTTTAGGAAAGACCATTCCACTGAATCATAAGCTTTCTTTATATCAACTTTAAAAGCCACTCTTGCTTCCCCCCTGTCTCTATGATACCCCCTCATTAGCTCTTGAGTAAGTAAGATGTTATCACTTATTTGCCTTTGGGAATAAAGGCACTTTGATTTTTATCCACCAAAATATCCAAGCATCCCTTCAATCTATTCACAATAACCTTGCTAATAACTTTGTAAAGCACATTACAGCAGGAAATTGGTCTAAAATCAGCAACAGTTGCAGCAGCTGGCCCCTTAGGGACTAAAGCAATAATTGTAGAATTGAGCTCCTTTAACAAACTCCCATTTTCAAAGAATTCCTGAATTGCCTTACATACATCTTCACCAATAATTTCCCATGAAGCTTTAAAGAACTTTGATGAATAACCATCAGGGCCTGGAGCTTTGTTATCTTCTATATCAAACAGTGCAGCCTTGATCTCATCATTTGTCACTTTTTTAACCATATTTTCTGCTTCTTTGGTTGATAACTTTCTCTTAAATAACTCATTAGGCCTGCTAATGCTCTTAACTGGAGTGGTACTTCCTAAAATGCTTTTGAAATACTCCACAAATTTGTCATTCATATCAAGCCCATACCATAGAGTTCCATTCAAATCAGCAATAGAATCAATCCTCCTTCTATTAACATTGCTATTTACCACTTTATGGAAGTATTTAGAGTTCTTATCTCCCTCACTAAGCCATTCCACTTTAGCCTTCTGCTTTAAGAAAAGTTCCTCATCCACAAGAGCCTCATTATAATTCTTTACACAGCTCAATTCTTCACTTCTCAGATTATCATTATGAGGATCTTCCACCAATTTTCTTTGAATTTCCTCCAACTCTCTTTTCCTTCTCACCACATTAGCAAAGAGATTACCTTGATTAAAATTTAATTTTCTCAATGGAGTTTTCAATTGTTTCAACTTAGTAACAGTAGAAAACATTGCATATCCATTGATCTGGGTAGCCCACCCCTTCTTCACAATCTCCACAAACTCCCTTTTATTCACCAGATAATTAGCAAATTTAAATGATTGGTGCTTCACTCTCACAATCTCAGGGAGATAAAGAATAGCAGGGGAATGATCAGATAATAAAAAAGGCTGAAAGACTGTTTTAGCACTGGGAAACACACTCATAAACTGCAAATTACCCATAACTCTATCTAGTTTTTTCAATATTCCACCAGTTTTCCCTGGAGCCTGGTTCCAAGTGAATTTTAGACCAGACATGTTAAGATCATCAATTTCAAGCTCTGCAATACAATCTTTGAATTCCCCCATAGCAGCTGATATACCAGATGGACCTGATGATCTTTCAGCAGGATCAAATATGACATTAAAATCCCCCATTACCACCCAAGGTCTATCATGGACAGTATCTTTATGCTTTAATAAGTCACTCCATAAATGCCTCCTGCCAATCATCTTAATATGCCCATAAACAAATGAACAAAAGAAACTTCTTTGACCATTAACAGGAACAATTAGACATAACATAGCTTGAATAGATTGGCTTAAAACCATAACTTGGACAGCATTTGGATCCCATCCAATTATGATCCTTGTATAACCAAGACAGCTTGCTGCATTAGAAGACCAATCCCATTTCCCAAAGACTTTACCACACACTTTATCTAAATTCTTCTTCTGAACATGAGATTCAACAATTCCACAACACTAACACCATGAACACTAATTAAATCTTTAACTTGCTTTTGATTAGAGGATTTATTTAAACCTCTAATATTCCATGCTGCAATTTTAAACATCATTAAACAGATGAAGAGGGACCTGCACCTGAATCATCCTGTGCAGTATCAGTCATTAATTCAACTCCATCACCCATAAATTTAGCTGTGCCTTCATGGTCTGATTCAACATCTTCAATGGCAATCTGATGAACATCACACTGCCAGTAAAAAACCTTCTCTGTTTCTCAGTCCAACCATCAAGAACACCAATAGGGGGAAGCTCCCTTTTATCAATGTATTCCCACACCTCATCTCTCTGGTCAGTAAATAAACCAGTCTCCTCATCAAAATCCTCATAGATATCATCCACCTCATTCTCTTCAACCAATCCACTCTTTCTTAATACTTCAAACTTATTAAGCACTGCCTTACTATTACATCCACCACTAGAACTCCCTGCTTTATTACCAGCAACATTATTACTCACCTTTTCATTCGCTGGAATTTTGTTCTTTCCCCTTTGCCTCTGTGTTTCCAACAGGAGCCTTGTTCCTGATATTATACTTTGAAATGTCAACACCCGCATACTTCTTAGGGAGGTACTGCCAGTTTTTCTTTGCACCATTTTTGTTTCCCCCCTGACTAAGACTTCCTTTATGTTGATTCTGCCCATTTAGGGATCTTCTATTTCCACCATTACCATTATCCATATTATAATTGTACCTGGAACTCATCACACCATCTTTTCTTGGGCCATTATAGCCTTGTAATCTGCTAAACACACTTGTTCTGCCCTTTTCTTTTCCATTAACATATTGACTGTCTCATTACCCCCCTGCATTCCTTTTACAACTTTATTTTTCTTACCCACCACCTGGACCCCTCATTATCATTATCATTCACATTATCAACCACAGTTCTTCTGATAGTATCATGAGGTTCAGCTTGGTTACCCAATCCCTCCACATTATCTCCTTTGACACTACAAGTATTAATGTGGTGACCAAAAACACAGCA